>JARHVA010006324.1:5000-305000 GCA_037957365.1 Torreya grandis
TCAATGACAAAAATCCCTCTAGGAAATTTTCTATTTAGTATTACTTAATCAATTATATTTTAATTTACTAAGTGTTGTCATTATTTTATTTTTTTATTGATAATGAATTGTATAAGTATAAATAAATAAATAATGAGTTGGATCCAATTAAATGATGGGAATATTGGTTTGATGAGTGTAATATATATATTGAACAATCACTAAGTAGATCTAAATTAATAATTATGAAAAACCATAATTTTAATATAATTAATGGGTATCTAATCTATACACATAATATTTTTAAATTTTATCATTTACTGACTCTTTATCTGTTACAACAACCTATCGAGTTTCGATCTATCTGAGTGCATGCCTTAAATGGTGCAATAAGAAAGGGGTGAAAAAACCATTGGTGCTTCACAATTTTTTCTTAAAGATATAATTCCTATATCCACTACAAAATCTCATTTACTTGATCCCTTAATAAATATTCCTCCTAATAACCCATAACTAAACCAAGGGCTACCTTTTATGAATATATTAGTCTAGGTCTATGTAGTATTTTATACTTCCCTAAAAAATTAAAACTAGGTCAGTGTGGGTCAACGTAGTTAAAAATTCACATCACACACTTCATAATTAAGTCAAGCTAGGCTAACCTAGTTCGAGGGTAGTCAATACATTTTAAACTACATCTAGGTAGGTCAATATTATCAGTCAAAATTTTGGAAGGGTTTAGGATCATACATATCTATAAATACATGTACAATTTCAATCCAATAGATAGGAATGCTCATTTTTTCACTATTATTTCTCACAATTCTTTTTGAATCTAAACTTGGAGAAGCCATTGCTCAAATCTTACCATGTAGGGAAATAGTTTGTCTTGTGGAGCCTTAGATGCAATTAGGATAAGTATTATATCCTATATCTGATTTCAACCATTATGATCCTAAAAAACCACAATAATCTCTTTCAAAATGCCATTGGCTAAAGGAGTGATTGAGGCTCGACAAGTTTTATTCATGGTATGCATTTCTAACTTTGGATCTTTCACTTAGTATAAAAATATTAAATAATCAATATTTTTAAATGTAAAACTCCTTGTTTGGATCTCATCTAAAATTAAAATTAGTGTGGATATAGGGTTAATCTAAACTTACTATCTCCCACCCTAGGTAATCTAGGCCTTCATTTGCCTACCATGGTTCTTTACCCATTTTAGTTTTATTTTAGCCATCCCCCTTATTTATGTTGAAAGATTTTGTAACATTACATTACATTAATTCCATTATTAGAGATCTAGTAAGGTTTATTGAATTATATTTATTTCCTATGGGATTTGTAATGTTCTCCACTGATAATGTGTGATAAGTGATTTTGTAGCTAGGTTTAATGTATCTGATTGGTCATGACCTAATATAACTAAGTATCTAATGTGTTTTAGTTGATTTAATTTCTTTGAGTATAGATATATTAGGTAAGATAAGTTTCATATCTATCTTAATTAATTATATAGATTATGATGAAATCGACATAAAATTAACTATTATTTTTTCTCATTCAATAAAATTATATTGATGCAGGTGAATACAATTTTTTTATCTATATATTTTAATATAATACATCAATGTGGGTCTATCTAGACTAACTTCTATGTATTTTTAAGAAAACATACATTACTATGGGTCTATCATGTTTTAAACCTCTATTTTTTATTTCAATATGTTATATCGATACAAGTTGATCTAGTTTAATTTTATGCATTTTTAGTTAGCCAATAATATTGGCTAGGCCTAGTCTAGATTTATTTATTTGTATTTTTTACAAACTACATTAACCTAGGTTGATCTAAACTAATTTTTGTGTGTTTTATAATAAAATACATTTATGTAGTCAATTTCATGCTAATTTTGTGTGCTTATATAAGTTTATTTTGACGTAGTATAATCTAGTTTTCAAACTCAAATTTACATTATCTCAAATCAACCAACTACATCAACCTAGGTTGTTCTAGTTCTATCTTCTAGGTTATTATCTGACATAATATATTGACATAGTTTGATATATTTTTAATTTATATTCAATTATATTAAACAAATTTTACATTTTGTCAAAATTAATTCTTTATAGACAACTATATCGACCCAGGCCAATATAGCCATAAATTTATTTTCTTACCTATAGAATTATATCAACCCCAGTCTATGTAATTATGTTTATATTTGTTATCATTAAATTGTATCGACCCTATCCAATCTATTTTACTCTATTTATATTGTCTAAATAAATTTCATTGAATTATGCCAATATAGTTCTATGTGTTTTTTATTTTTAGCATAAATAAACCAAATCAACTCTCCTTTTTAGTGGTTAAATCAAATATTTAATTTCAAGTTGATTAGTTATTTATTTCCATTCATTAAAAGTTATAAATTTATTTTTGACATTTATTTTCTCTTTTTTTGGCTTTTCCTAGAAATAATGTTCTGGTAGTTTTCAAACTACTTAGCTACTATTGTGAATGGGTACATGGTGCTTTATTTAGAATCCTCAACTAATGTTTACATGTATTATGGTATGAGGGTATTTCAAAAATAATAATATCCATAGTATAGGGTTAAATAAAATCCTTAGTTTCTATGTAGCTAATGATATTTAATAAACACCCATGATTCCCCTTTTTATTGAACCTTAAAAATCCATCCATCTGTCTGATTCTATAGTGCACTAGTTAGCAATTAACACTAGGAATTTACTATTATACTACCATTGAAATCAAGTTTAGTGGCTCACCCCATAGTCAATTCTCTAAAATATATATTTGAAAATATCCAACAAACAAGCAAGTAGCTTTGAGATCCTAAAAATCACTCACATCCTTTTAACACATCTACCTAAGATTCATTCCAAGAAAATAGTTAGCAAAAATAGTTAAAATTATATTTTTTTGTTTGCTACTATATTTTATATTGAAAATTATATTATCCATTGTTGATAAAGGTATGTTTTGTGTATTCCACCTACATTTTATATTGCTGATATAATGTTCTCATGTGAAAATACTTCATCAAATAGGCTTGATATAGTTCATTGAGTTTGTTCTCCTTCCATCTTTGTTTATCAAACTGTATCGACTAAGATCAACATAATTTATTAAAAATACTAATAAATTTTTGTCATATCTAACTACATCAATTAGGATTAATATATTCTATCCCTTCACATTTTATTATATCATAACTACATCAATTAGGATTGATCTATTTATATTATTCCATTTCTTCTTGTGTAACTACATCGACCAAGCTCAATATAGTACATTTCATGTTCTTGATACTATTAATTTTTGATATAATTAACTACATCAATGAGTCTCTATATAGTTTAACTTTCACATTTCTATATATATGTGTGTGTGTGTGTGTGTAAAACTATGTCAACCATAGTCAATGTAGTAAATTTTATGCTTCCCTAATTTAGTCGATGATATTAATTTCCTATAATCAATTACATACCATCATGAAATATGTGTGTGTGTGTGTGTGTGTGTGTGTGTGTGTGTGTGTGTGTGTGTGTGTGTGTGTGTGTGTGTGTGTGTGTGTGTGTGTGTGTGTGTGTGTGTGTGTGTGTGTGTGTGTGTGTGTGTGTGTGTGTGTGTGTGTGTGTGTGTGTGTTTGTGTGTGTGTGTATGTAAAACTATGTCAACCATAGTCAATGTAGTAAATTTTATGCTTCCCTAATTTAGTCAATGATATTCATTTCCTATAATAAATTACATACCATCATGAAATAACCTATTAGAATATTTCTTGATAATATTAACCCATTTAGATATTACATGGGTTGGTATTTCCTACTTAATTCTTCCACTAATTATGAACACACTTCATTGTGCCACTAATCCAGATAAACATATAGATCTATCAATTATAGCATGGTGTAAATAACTTACAATGATCATCTAGATGATTCCAATAGCTTCAAAAACATAGATGATAATACCATTTATAATTATAATATGAATGATACTTTATCCAAATTTCCTTGATTCACCATTGGAGTTATTTATAAAAACATTGGAAATTACCCTTTATTAACCCTCCTATCACTAATATAGAGAATGATACTCCTAATAATACAAGGACTCCACCCCCTTCTAATAGTAAAAATCCACCTATTGATACAACCCAACTTCTTGCACAAGTCATTCAACAAATGAATGTTATGTAAATAAATAACAACCCACAAATTCTCTAAATGCAAAATCATATCTAAAAAATGGTAAGTCAACCTCCCATCATCTTACATCAACATAAACATAACTTTATTCCTCCTCATCTCCAAGATGCTAATGGGAAATGTCATTCATCAACCTCTTTTGCATAACAAAATGCATCAACATATTAAAAATGGACCTTCAGCTCTTTTTATCATATATATAGATACTATAAACATTTATCCAAATATTACATATGATGGGACTAAGGATTTATCTATTTTCCTTAAATATTTTGATAATATTTATAAAGAATGGGTCTAAATGAATACCTTTTCTACTACTAAACTTATTGTCAAAATATTTATGAGAGATTCAATATAATGGTATACCCGAATCCCTCAACATTACATTTTAAAACTATAATATTTTGTTAATACTCTAGTTAAGGAACTTAAACACATTGAACTTATTTAAAATATCCTTAACTAGTTCATCAATGCTATGAAATTATCTAACGAATATGCTCATATATTTATCAAATGATGGAAATCATTAGCTCATAAAGTACATCATAACTTGAGTGATGATAATATTTTGAAACACTTCATCACTTCACTTATACCTTCTCTTGAATATAAGGTTCATATTTTATATCCATAAACCCTAGAAGATGCTTTATATCAAGAAAAAAGATAATATTTTCTCATGACTCAATTTTAACATTCTTATAGTCTCATCAAGGATTATTTTAAAAATTCAACCAATGAAATCACCATTACCAATTATAAATCTAAACCTTCACCATGTAATAAATGAGGAGGTTTTTACCTCCATCCAAACCTTTCATTTACACTACCAACACTCTTCCCTTATGATATAATCCTAACAAATTTTTTCCGTTCCATGTCAATGTTCGTCACTCTCATGAAACATTTCATGATATTACAAAATTTGTGATTTCCTTCATGTGAGTAGAAGTGTTTAATTATGATGTTATGATCAAGGCTTACCATACAAATTACCTTAAATCCAATCAAAAAATATTTTTTTTTCCCTATCTACCAATCATAAACCTCAAAAAATATCTTTTAATTTGAAGACACACTATCCAAATGATTTTTTTAATTTTATTAATCATAACTCTGATCAATATTATACTAATTACATGTTTTTGAATAAAGTTAAAGTAAATTATCATCATAATCCCAATCACAAATATCTTGTCACCAAACCTAAAAATCATTTCACTAATGAAAAAAATCTTAAAGATACCATTACTACTCCTCTATCATATTTATACCTGACCACTAGTTATGGGTCATCCCCACACATGGAACCTAAACCTAGTTATTCCATTCCTAAAAATACCACCATATCTAATAAACCTAAGCCTCATTTTGATTCCTCTTCCAAATTTACTTGGAATTTTATAGATGAATTTAACTCTATGCCTTGAAAAATTACACTCATAAAATTACTTATAAATTCTCCTTGTCATCAAAAGTTACTTATACAAAAATTTTAATATGTGAATGAACTATCATATAATGATTATAAGATACCTATTTTATCTTTTGATGGGACCCAAAACTTAGAGGTTAACACTATTTAAATGATTCCTTATTCCCAAAAACCCACTATAGAACTACCTTAAGATGATATGATTAATGATAATATCTTTTTTTGAGATGATGATCCACCACTCTTCATTAAATTATAATCGATAATACCTTAATTAGAAAAGTCTTGGTAGATTAAGGTTCAAGTATTAATTTCACCTCTCTTTAGCTTATCCAATAAATCAGATTCTCCAAATAAAACCTTAAACAAACTCACCTTAATTGTTATGGATTTGATAAAACCAACCAAAATACTAATTGTTTGTATTTGTCTTCCCCACATAATTAGACCCAAAATAATATGAACCAAACTTATGGTCCTCAATATTCATTTATCTTATAACATGATTTTATTATTTTCATGGAGTCATTGTATATGAGTTATTAAATATTATGGTATCCAATGTATCAAATTTATCCATAATGGAAAATTTTATAAAAATGAAGTAGATACAAACCCTTGGAGAATCCATATTATAAATACTAAATCTCAATACAACATTCCTACAATTGTTCATATTAATATTCCTCTTTTGCATAAATTCATAAACATGCATCTGATTTATATGTCACTATTGCTAATTTTGACAATGACAAACCTAATAAATTGCATACCATTTTTAATACCACTTGATTACCTTCTTAAAAAGTAAAATATCTCCCCCATTTTTTTCTTTCATAGGATCACACCATTCCTCTAAATGATTATATTTATGATAATAATCACCATTAAATTCATATTAAGCCTCTTACATAGAACATGATTTCACTTGTAATAAATATGTAGTTTCCAAAAAATTTCAGGACCCTTTATCCATGTCTCATCATGCTTCCAATAACATAGGTGTATCTACTACCGATATACCTAATAAAATGGATACATGTATTATTTCTCCATATTATTATGATTCTTACATGATGGTCTAATCAAAATCATGAGACATGGATGTAATGCATTACCAAAATATGTTAGATAAAATACATGCCCTCAACTGTGATGTTCATGTCATTCATATATCATCTGATATTGAATAAAAAATTGAAGGTTATGTACCTCCAACCAATCCACCCTTAAAATATACTCCACGGGTTGGTGAAGAAGTATTTACACCTAAAGTGTCTAATGATATTTATTAACTTGAAACCATTTAATCCACTTCTTCATAAATAAATATTGTTGACCAGATCAATAGTGTTCACATTATTTCTCATCTTTTTGACTATGTCGACCAACCTGGCATAGTTATATTATTTGTCTCTGATTGCATTAGCCATGAACAATACTTGGTCAATAGAATTATTTTAGGTTCATCAATTTTAGTAGCCTCTACCAATTAATTTGATATAATCAATCCTATTGTAGTTATTTCTCAACATGTAGAAGCTTCATTTAATACCATTATATCTACACTACAACAATCAACTTGATATAGTAGAAACGTAATTTTTATTTTCTACTCAACATTCCAATGTTACATTAGATGCCAAGGCTATTGTTGTAATACAAATATATTATAAATTCTAATCTAAGGTAATCAAATAATTGATATCAAAGTGTATTTTGAATATTATGGACCTCTACCCATGCTTCCTAGTGATTAATATATATTATAATTAATCCATGTTTGTGAGCCTAAACTTCCATACCAACATCATGATCTTAGCCTTTTTTATAATAATTCTCTTTGCTTCAATAATTTTTTTTACTAGTATTGATTTCAAAATGCATCTTATATACATGATTCCTCTAACTCATTATCATTTCCAAGATGGAGATGCTATGATTATTTTTGAAAATATTGCAATCAATTATGGTACCACATACACTCTGATACCTATTCTTGTATTTAAATAACTTTGTCTGTAAGAATGTGATAACTATAATCTCTTTTTCTAAAAATATCATGAAGCTTTTTATTGATAAAATGAATAAATGCACAATATTAATCCTAGTATTGTTTTCCATAAAATCATCATTTGCCCTAATGCAAAATTGTATGTCAAAAGTAATGTAAATTCCCTCCTAAAATATCTACCTAATGTCATAAATAATCAATCTTATAAATGATAAGTTTATCAAACTTATAGATTAATTATAATGGGTTTCCAACATCATTAATTTTATTAATAAATTCATTATGGTTATTTTCATATGTATATTCTTTCATAATCTTAACTTAGCATGCCCTAAAGATAATTTTTCCTTACCATCAATCGAAGCCATTGTTGATTCTATGACCAAATATGAAATGCTATCTCTAATGGTTGGTTTTTTAGGTTATAAATAGATTCATATCACTCCTGAAGATCAACATAAGACTAAATTCACCACTAAATTAAGAACTTATTATTACATTAAAATTTGTTTTGGCCTTAAAAATGTTAGAGCTATATATCAACATGCGATGACTCATATTTTTCATGACCTTATTAATAAAAAGTGTGATACTTATGTAGGTTATCTCATTTCCAAATCCAAGCATCATGTAAATAATATTCATGACCTTGATATCACATTTTATTGACTCATCAAATATAAATTTAGATCTAATCCTTACAAATGTGTTTTTAGTGTTACTTCTTGAAAAATCATATGATTTTTATTATCCTTCAAATGGATCAATGTAGATCCTGATAAAATAAAAACTATAGTAAACATGGTTTTTCTTTGTTCCATTCTAGATATATGAGAATGTATTGGTAAAATCAAGGGAATCCAATGTTTTATTCCTAAAATGGCTTACTATGTCTACTTGATCAACTCACTCCTTAAAAAGGGTATTTATCTTGAATGGACTAACACATGTCAAAAATATTTTGATAACATGAAGGATTCATTAATTCATCCTCCTGATCTTCAACCACCTTCTAAATATCACCCCCTCATTTTTTATTCTTCATCTACCCTAATATAGTTTATGGAAATGATCACTCAATAAGATGAAATAGGTCAAGAATATGCCATATATTACATTAGTTGGGATTTAATAGATTATGAACCCCATTACATGAAATTATAACTTAATTGCCTTGTAATATATTTTACCACTGAAAATATTTGAAAATATATGTTTTACAAAAATACTTATGTCATTGTATATTATGATCCTCTTCACCATTTATTTTCCAAATCTTTCTTTCCTAGGGATATAATTAGAAAATGGGTGGTTCTCTTAATGAAATTTGAATTAATAATTGTCATGCAAAAATTAGTCAAGGTCTAAGTGATTTTTGATCAAATTACTATCACACTTATCCTATATACTAATCACCTTTAGGATATTCTTCTTGATGAAGATATCTTATGTCTTAATAAATCTATCACTCAAAGACTATTTTAATAATTTTACCCTAATCTTGAGATATAAAACCTAGAAGAAATTGATACTTCTATTTATAAACCTAAATCCAAAGTCCACATTGAATAATTACTTGAAGTTATAATTTATTTTCATGAATAAACTTGGACATTTTTTATGGTGCCAAATATCTTCATTAAGATGGGTCAGGTTGTGTCTTAGCTGACTCTCATGGTAATATCATACTTATCTCCTTTAGATTAAACTTTTAGGTAACTAATATTGGCTGAATATGAGGCTCTTAATTTAGATATGAAAGCAACCATCAATTTAGACATACCCTATTTACATGCCATAGGAGATTCATAACTCACATGTTATCAAGTCAGTGGTGATTATCAATGTAAAAGTGAAATATTATTGCATATCATCAACTTAATATCAATATTTCCAATTAATTAACATCATTTACTATTAAAGAAAACTCACAAGATAAAATTTATATAGTTTATTGTCTTGCTTCATTGACCTCTCTTTTTTGTCCTCATCAGTTTCTTAATGATTCATAATTTCTCATTCACATGAGGAAATCATCATTAAATTTACACTCTAAGGATTATGATTTTATCTATCACATAAACGTTGTCACTAATCATAAAATTTCATGATATACACCCATTATACAATTAATTGATCATCATACTTATCTTCTAGAGGCTTAATCTCATAAAATACTTGTATTCTAAATAAGTCCTACAAATATGTCCTTCAATATGATATTATTTATTATCGCAATGCTGAAAATACCTTACTCTATTGTGTTACTCAAGAAGAGGTTCATGTTCCTATTGAACAATCACATGAGGTTATTTGCATTGGTCACTATATTAGACACATTATAACCCAAAAAATTCTTACACATGGGATAATTTTGGCCTATTCTTGAAAAATATGCCATTACATTCCCCAAAAATTGTAATCCTTGACAAACCCATGATGATCTCATTCATCATCCTATAGTTGAACTTCAAACCTTAGAGTTACATTGGATATTTTTTTATGGGAATTAGATCTCATTATAAAATTAGCTCTATCAAAGGATGGACATGTCTTCAACATTATTACCACCGAATATTTTACCAAGTGGGTTGAAGTTATGCCTCTTGTAAATATTACTAGAATAACTATTTAAAAATTAGTACTTATTCAAATAATTTAGTATTTTAGGATTACTCACACCATAATTTATAATAGTGGTGGGAAATTTAAAAATAAATATATGAAACAAATATATTCAAAATTCAAAATAACACAAATTTTCCACTCCATATCACCTTAGTGTAATGGTCCAAATGAAGCCACTAAAAAAATCCATAAAAAAATATACCAAAAGACTATTATATATTATCACTCTAATGGAACCTAAATATATATCTTATACTTTAGGTTTATGGTATTAAAATTTATACAACCATTAAGGAAACTCCCTTCTCGTTAGTATATGGTTATGAAGTTGTCTTGCCATTATAAGCTGAGCTACATTCCTTGCACATTTATCTCTATGGAATAATGCATTATGAAGATAATCATGAAGCTCATTTGATGCAAGGGAATATTATGAATGATCAAATATGGTCTAGAATGTGTCTTAGAGTCATGTTTGTGTGTGCAAATTTGAATTTGGATTCAAAATTAGTTTTCCCACCAAAAAGAAATTTCAAATTTCAAGGTGTTCTAGGTGGTCTAAGTGAGTAATGAAGATATGTAATGGATGAATAATGTTTTAATAGACCTTTATGGTCTTATTAAATGTCATAATATGGTTTTGAATCATATGTAAAGTTAAGAATGAAGTGGAAATCCACCACCCTAGGTGGGTCTGGGAGGTTGATAGAGGTTTCTTGATCAAGAAATAGTTACAAGTTATGTTTTAGGAGTGTATATCATATGTATAGATATTATAGAGTGGGAGTAAATTTTGGAGGTGGTAAAATATCATTCCATTTGAGGATGTGAAGTATTGGATATGGGAAATAAGAAACTTGTTGAATCAAAATTGTTGATGACATGAGAATTTTGTGTGCATGCAATTTACATGGCTGAGAAAAATGCATATGGTGTGTTTGAATCATCAAATGCTAAGTAGCTTTTTTGAATGATTTATTTATCTTGGTAAAGCCAAATTATCTTCTCTAATTTATGATAGTAAATTTTATTGAGTTGAAAAATACATTGTTTTGGAGATAGTCAAGTCTGTCAACAAGGTATAAGTTTATATAGTCTTGTTTAAGTAGTTGTCTGAATATTTGATCCATTATTCACTTTATTTATATAAAGATTTAGATGTGGGACACATGTATTAATAGAGATAATGATATTATTTCAATATTTAGTTTATTAAATATTGATCTTATTCTATTCTAGTGATAAATCTTGCTCGTTAATAACACATAGTCCATAGAACTCAATTCTATGTACTATCTTAGTTGCTTTGAGTCTTATATTTGATTCAAAGGGGATTGAAAAGGGTTTATGTTAGTCATATAAGATGTTTAGAACCTTATTATATGATTTTTATTCCTTTGGAGATGAAAATACCATGAAATCCTACTTATGCATGTTCTAGATGGTAGAATATAGTGTTTTTTCCTTATTGTGAGCGATCTGGGGGTTGTGAGACCTTGCCCATTGAATACAAAAGTTGTATTATCCCTAGAAAGACATATTAAAATAATTGGTTTGAATTAAAACTATTAATTACTAATTATATGTAATTAAATGTATTCTCATCCTATATAGTGGCCTCAAACCCTAGTTTTTAGGGTTTTGACCATTTAGGGAGATGTAACTATTGGAAACTCATGAGAATTTGTAATATTTTATAAATTGATGTTTTATCACTAAATAAATATTTTTAAGAGTTTTAATAACTTTAAAATTATGTATTTGGGGTAGATGTAGTGCAAGTAGGCCTAATTAGGCCTAAAAGAGGGATATTTAACAAAAGAAGTGCTAGTTGGAGGGAGAGTAAAGACATGAAAATTTATAAAAAACTTAGTGGGGTTAAAGTAAGCTTTTAAATGTCATTATAACTTGGGAAAATTTAATTTATTGATCAAAATAAAGGAAATTTTTTAGGAAAGGCTACTAGCCTAGTGTAACCATGGAAAGTTAAATGTGTGGGAGGAGTAAAGAAGGGTGAGTTGGTAGTTCAAAGAGGTATGTAAATGTATGATAAGAGTATTTAAGATAATATAATACATAAACATGATTATTTGAAATCCATTTCTTATTTTGAACCTAGAGACCTCAAGGGTTACCTAATGTGAAATCTAGTGAACACCAAAGGAGAGGAATGTCAAAGGAAAAGACTATATGAGATGGTGTATGAATTTAAAGTTATATGAGAGACATTATATTCTTCAATAATTTCTATGAATATTCAATAGACATGTTATTATACTCAAAGAGATTATAGATCTAATAGTAAAGGTAAAAGAGTGAACTAAAGTTGACATTTTGAAGACCAAATCAAAGAAGTTCAAGTAATGGTGATGTTTATGAGGACTTGTCCTCAATAGATCTACATCATATTCCAAATTACTTATATCTCTTTGATGAGTGATGTATGGGTTTATTACAACATAAATGCTGATATAAAGCTTTCATTGCTAGAAAAACATAAAATAGGTCAAATTACACACATTTCTGGGTTGGAAACTTTGTTCTCAAGTTAGATTATACCCATGATAGATAATAAAATTACACCCAAAAATGGTGGCATCCTTACCTAGTCAAATCCATTCTTGGACCTAGTATATATAGATTAAAAGTTAACAAAGGGAGCATATTCAAAGAACTAATCAATTTTTGGTTTTTGAATAAGTATTTTTCTTAATTACATATTATTTATGTATTATTATTTTATTATAATTTAATAACATATTAATACTTAGTCTTATATATGCTCTAGACCTAACATTTATTTCAAGTCTTAATCAATGCTTATATTTTATAGAATCACCTCAGTAGCATTTCTTATCACACCTCTAAGTTTTTATCATTAAACATAATATATGGTTCCTAATTTTAGTCCTTTTATCCTTTTTTATCTTTAAAAACCATTTGGATTTTTAGTCTTATCAAAGACATTGGTCCCTTTATTATAATTTTTTTGAAATAATTTATGCCTATTGGTTTTTAAGTTTGTGAGTTACATTGTAAGACTTTTGATAGGACTAGACTTTCCTAACATACTCTCTTACTTTTACTTCATAAATTATTTTTTCCCTCAACCTTAGCTATGCCTTCCTTAAAAGATAAGGAAATGTTTGAGAGTTGTGTTTTAATATACACAAATTCTATCACATTCTTTTATTTTAAAAACTCTAACAATATATTCTCATTTCTTCATCCACATACTTCACTTCTCATGATGATGATTGATTCCTACATGTGATTGTACTATCCTCATTACAAATATTTTATTGTGATTTGGGGAAACCTAATTTAGTTATATGATTATTATCATATTACCCATTAATACAAATCACTTTAAGAACACTAAGGTTGGTTTCTAGATCACACTCTTTCTTATGTGACTTTCTAGGAGTCTTAGACACTATTATATTTAGGTTAATTTTCTCTATTCACAAAGTGTACTATCTCTTGTGATATTAAGTTTAGAACCCTTTCTTGGTTTCCAAATATGTATGGAGGAGGAATTTCAAATCCCAAATAGTTAAAATCCATATCATACAATAAAAGCCAATGATCAAAAGATAAAAATCTAAGTTATAAAATTTAGATCACACCAATATATGTGATATTTATTCAACACATATCTTATTATAGTTGAAGCTCAAATTTCATAGCTGACCTCATAATAAAGCTGAGGTCCATTGGGATGAGGTAGGCCAATATATTGGGATAAAAGATCTCATTATCATAAATATTCATAGTGCCACTTACTTTCTTATTTTAGTACCTAATCTTCATAGTAGATTGCTGACTCTTTAAGGGTTATTGAGGAATGGGGAACACATTTTGGGAAGGTGGGTCCATTTTAATTTTATTAAATATCAACCTTCATTGGATAATTCTTATAATTCACTAGTTAGCCCAAACATGAACAATTAAATCAATATCTCTAAAGGTTATTGATATAAAATACTTTATTGGTCTCACCAACTTGATTTGAGTGTCCTATCTCTGGTAAATATCATGTTTTCACCTTGGTGTCACCTTCTTTCCCTCCACCACCCATTCTATTTACCCCCTTGATAGACATGCTTATTTATAAATATTTTCCCAATTTTATTTACTTCATATTCTCCATATTTTTTTTGGCATGATCAAAATTTAATTATTTTCAATTTATCCATCATTAGAATATAAGCTACATATTTGAGTTATTTCAATAGGATTTCTTGGTTGTTGACTCATATTTCTCAAAACTTACTTATCTATGTTTGATATCTTGATATATTCACCTTTTTGTGGGTCATTTCCATCCCATTTCTCTAATTATCTCCTATTTTTAATCTTTTACTAAGTATGGATTGTTACTTCTCTTTCATTATTTTTTTTTACATTTCTAGTTTTTCCATATTTGATTATGGCTTGTTACTTCTCTTACATTAATGTCGATTACATTATTCTATTTCATGATTACTTAGTTTCATCTGGATTGCTACTTTTCTTACATTGGATACATATATTAGTTTTTATGTCATTGGTAGCCTTGGATTTTTAGATACTTGATATTCCCTCTCTTTTTTCATTTATCCTAGTCTTTTGATTCTAACCTAGCCTTTGTCATCCTAGCTTACCAATTTATCCATGTAATTTAAATGTCTTAAAAATTTTCATTTAATTTAATTTTAATGCAATTGTTTATTTTATTCTTTAGCTTTGTATCCCTAGGTTCTATCCAACATAGTTATTACACCCTACACAATTAATAATATAGATACATGTGACCATTAAATGATAAAGGTAAGTCAAGATATGTATATGGTAATTTTAGTTATTTCACTTCCTTAATTTCATTTATTTTCTACTTTATATTGTAATTTGGTATTGACATGTGGTGAGATTTGAGTTGGACAAATTTATACACAATATATTTAAATATCATTTACTGATAATTTATTTCTTCTAGAAACATGTTAAGTTTCAATCTGTTAGAATGTACACCTTAAAGGGTGCACACAAAAAGGGGTGGGTAGACCATCAATGCCTTATGAAATTATTTTTTAAATCTATCATGCCTATATCTACTAAAAAATATATCTTACTTGACCCCCTAAGAAATATTCCTCCTAATATACCCTAATAAAACCAAGACCTACATTTTATTTATATTAGCCTAGGTTAATGTAGTATTTTCTATTTTGTGTGAAAATTAAAACTAGGTCAGCCTGGGTTGACATATTCTAAAATTCATAATGCATGCTTCATAACATATTTAGCCTAGGCAAACCTAGTTTGAGGGTAAATGGTAACTTTTAAACTACATCAAGGATGGTTGATAATTTTAGCTAAAATTATAAAATGTTTTAGGATCATCTATCACTATAAATACAAATCCCATTTCAATCCAATGGAGAGTAACTTTCATTTTCTCACTATTATTACTTGTAATTCTAATTTGGTCTATATTTGGAGAACACATTGATTAGATTTTATCTTGGATGGAAATATCTTGTCTTTTGGAGTCTTGAATTAAGCTATGATAAGTATTTTATCATAGGAATTATTTAAACTATTTTTATCCTTAAAAACAATAACAATATCTTCCAAAGCCCCATTGGCCAAGAGGGATATTGAGGCTCAACATGTTTTATTCAAGGTAAGTATTTATAACCTTATATCTTTCACTTAGTAGAAATATATTAAATAATCAATAGTTTTTAATGTAAAACTCTTTTTTTAGATCTCTTGTGCACTTAAACTTAGTGTGGTTATAGGGTTAACCAAACTTTCCATCTTCCACCGTAGGTAACCTAGGCCTTCATTTTACTACCACCCTTTTAGTTTTGTTTTAACCATTCCTCTTATTTGTGTTAAATGTTTTGGTAACCCTATATTATATTAATTCTATTATTGGAGATATAGATAGGGTTATTACATTATATTAATTACCTAGAGGCTTTGGAACCCTCTTAGTTAATGTTATGTGATAAGTGATCCTCTAGGTTTAGTGGATCCAATTAGTCATGCCTTGATATAATTAAGTATCTAATGGGTTTTAATTAATTTACCTTATTCGAGTCTAGATCTATTAGGTAGGATAATTTTTAGGTTTATCTTAATTTATTACATACACCTAGCATGCCACAATATTTTTAATTTTACGTAATAATATATTGAACATGCAACATAGCTTGGAGTATTTTTATGAAAAATATCATTTATAAGTTACACCTAGGATGATATCCAACCTTTTTAATTATGCTTTCCATGATAGAGTTTGAATTATTTAGAAGATGCTTCATGAAATTTTGAAGATAGAATAATATTATGACAAGAAACATCCATCAAAGACTCATGAGAAAGATAAAATTATTATGATATGGGATGAAATATAAAATTGGGAATTTTATATAGGGTTTGGAAATTATGCCATTATAAAGGTTAATACTATAAGGATATTAACTAATGATAATCAAATTTTTCAATTTTATATATGATTCTCATTTGGCATGAAATCATTTTCAAGGTTTGTAAAAGTTCTATCAGTTTTTTAGGAATAATGTTTTTCATGTAATAGTGACTTCATTTAGGAACACATCCCTTATTATTTTTAATTGGATAATTAAAGGACTTATATATGAATAAAATAATATTAAGTTTGTGATAATGTCAAAATTTTATAGATAGTTCCATATGTTGTAGATGAAACCATATAGAGGAGATAATACCATACAAATTGAATAAGGAAAGGTATGTAAAATTTTGTTTTTTTCTATAACGTATATTTTTTAGATCGGATATAATTGAATTGAGTATTCATTATTAGGATTATGAACCTATCCACTGAGTGGATTTTTTTTTAATTTTTAAAAGAGTATATGGTCGATTATATGTATGTTCTAGGAGTGTGTGTCTTACAAATGACTAAGTCAATTTGCCATTTGACATTGGGTCAGTTAAGGAATGAGGTTATGAAGTGTAGACACATGGAGATGAAAACATTGAATAATAACTTTGGTGGAGTAAGAGACACTCATATGGAGCATAAAAACACATTTGATCCTTATATAATGTGTCAAGTTAATGATATGGGATCAAAATTATTAAAATTGATCTTTATATTAGAAGGTATGTTTCAAATGATGGTGTAAATAAAATGATTTCTTGTAAGAATTAAAATAAAACATAGGGTTAAACATGATAAAAGCCTAGTAAAAATTAAAATAAATAGGGAAATGGATTTGGAATATCATTTGGTTTTAAAGCTAAATAAGTGAAATAAGTATTTAACCTATGGGAAGAAAAAACTAAGAAAACATTAAGTAGTGTTAATGTAAAACTAACTAACTATAATCCTATTGGGGACTAGAATTGTACCCTAATTGAGCAAAGATATTTTTCATGCCTCCTTACTCAAACTCTAGTCCAAAATTGGAATAACCCTAGGCTGTGGGTATCCTATAATGGGGTTAGACCTCTAGGATTTTTTAAAGAGGCTAGCTCCTTTGATGCATCTTTTTATCTTGTTCCCACTACCAAACCTACTAATAACCAAGGAAAGGGAGAGAGAGAGAGAGAGAAGGGAACATGAAAGGCAAAACTAAGCTAACAAAAATGATGCACCTAATTTATGGTTTGATCCACCCTAATTAACTCTTAGAATACTAATGAAATAAGAAAAAGACTAGATCTAGGACCCCAAATACTGTCATACAACAATGTTTCATGAAGAGGTTCATAAAATGATATAAAATGAGGGAAATGAAGGGAGAGGTCTAAATTAAGACACTAACCAATCACAGTATCCACATACAGGATTTAATCAAGAGATGTAGAATAATAAAAATTACCTACATAACTTGATGAACTAGTAACTATGTGAGATCATGATTTGACGAGGTAAAAACTTCTACCACATATGCAAATATGACATTTACACATTATACCAAAATAAAGAGAACTACAATAGTCTTGTATTTATATTCAAGAGGTTATATGCTCCATATTGGTAGCATTTGGTCATGCCCAAGAGAGGGAGTAGAGAAAATATAGAGATGATCCATTTTTTAGATCAAAAGCCTCTATATATAACATAAAGAGATATGGGAAAAATGTATTGGAAAATGGAGAAAGGGTTCAAAAGATCAAGAAGTGATGTGGTAGCACTTGATTGCCTTTTGCATGTGTATCTTGATCAATAAATGGACCTCCTTTCTTTCCACCAGTCTTGAGCTCCTCTCATTGGCTAAGAGTGTCAAACTAGAGATACTAATTTATTCCATGATGACTAACTCTATTTGAGTAGAATCAAAGCCCCTTAACTACTTCTTCCATTATCATTTTTCTACCTTGGGACTCTAAGGCCACTTGACTTGATAATGAGGATCAAATCATTGAATCCTGATACTGACAAACATATCATGCCTTGAGTGGTAAAGTATGTGCTTTGTTGATGATGGGAACCCTTGAATTTATTTAATATTCATTCTTTTTCCATATCTAGATCATAGGTCCCACCTATAGTTAGAAAACCAATCTAAGGACATTGGTTTTCCTATAGTCCTTATATTAAAACATAACCATGGACCATATAAAACCTTATATATTATAATAGTTTCAAATAAACCCATTATATCTTTGCAGGGACCAAGAATTCATATATTTATGGGCCCATCCTTTTAAAAAGTCTAACACAGTCTCAGAATGGACCTTGCATGATATAAAATATCAAACTAGAGGTCCATATTTAGCCTTAATGGTGGTTTATATATGTTACTTATATCTTATTGCATAGTTATGTCCATTTAATTTCATTAGAACAAGGTTTTATGGTGATAAGATGATCTTGTAAGACACTAATTTCATTTGAAATTGGCTTTGGTTTGACTGCCATCGAAAGCTCTAGGATCTTCTTTGCTCTAATTGGCTGTTGAAAGATGACTAAGATCATTGACACTTTGACTCGGCTCACTCCATTAGATTTTACAGATACAAATGAACATGATCCCTTGAATCTATCTTTGAATTGTCAACCATGTTCCCACTTATGCCACATGTCAAATGTGCATTAATCCTTAGGGTCCTATTTTTGATTTTCACTTTGATTCAGCTCACTCCATTGGATTTTCCATATACAAATGAACATGATCCCTTAAATATATCCTTGAATTATCAACCATGTTACCAATTATGCCATGTGTCAAATGTGCATTAATCCTCAGGGTCTTATTTTCAATTTTTAAGTGTCAATTCCTCAAGCTATATGACTATTTGACTCATCTCACACTGTTGGATCAAGATGTATAATTGATTGAGAACTATTGATTTTATCCAGACCCACTATTTGAAAGTTAATGACTAGTTCATGATATTAAATTTAATGATCTATATGATGTCAAATGACATTAACATGACCATTTTTTATGGTCATGTGATCATCAAATTTAAGCTCAATATGACTTATCTCACTCTATCTTTAAATTTGACATCTCACTGACTATCATTTATCTTCTTATAGAATGTAAATGATGTCCCATAGACCATCAACCTTAAGCATAGATAGAATTTTACCCAAGATCTAACATAATGTTAACATGAACATCTTATGTTTTTGAAAAACTTTTAAAGCTTCTAATTCGAACCAAAAAGCTTGTGTGGGTCTAAATGTTTTTGAGCATGATCTTGGCATGTAAATTTATAATTGCACTTGTTACACTGGTGGCATGAGGCTTCTGAGAAAAGATATTAAATACACATGATGAGTAGTGTGATTTCTTCTTTATGGCATCTTAGTGATGATCGAGCTCATTTGGCTAAATATGGAAAACTTAGTGAAATCTGACTAAGGATCCAACTTTGCACATGCATAACTCTATTTTCACTTTGGTGGAGGACCTAAAACTTAGCACATATGATCTAGGGATGAAGATGAACAAACCCATGTGACCAATTTACCCTACAACTACTACATTTGCAAGACATAGTTTTATAAATATGCTCACTTGGCTTTGTTTGAACTTCTATGAAAATGGTTGTGGAAACACAACAAAATTTTGCTGAGAGGCTAACTTTTAATCTCCATAAATTTTGATGCACTTGGGTGAAGGACCTAAGATTTGGGACATATGATATTGGAAATAAAGTAAACAAACCCATATGACCAATTATTCTTGACTCATCTACATGTGTGATATTTATCCTCAAAAAACTACCCACTCAACTTTCATGCCACTAGACTCAAGATGCCTAGATGAATACAATGAAGAACCAGATGGATCCTTTATATTTACACACTTTTTACAAGTACCTTTGACATCCCATGGGGTATATACAATATAGTTCATGCTTCAAATATCCTTTTGATCCACTTCTTTATCAAACCATGTAAGATTTTGGTATGTGGGCCAAAATTGGCCATCTTTGGTGACTCACAAGGGTTACATTCTTTTCTATGTAAAAGGAACCTAGACCATGTGCCTAGTATAGTCCATTGGGCATGGAGTATTTACATGGATCCAACATATTGAACTAGTGCCAATCATGCTCTGAGATCTCTTAAAAAAAATTAAGGATAAAAAAGAATAAAATAAAATAGATTTCCTAAGGCACTTATTGAAAATAAACTAACCTAAAATAGGGATAACCAACACATGTGCTAGAAGCAACACTTAGAAGAATTTGAAAAAAAAAATCTAACATATACAACCTAAAACCATATGTACCTTTACTCCTAGATCAAAAGGAAAGTTTGATAATCTTATTGCCTCATGGGACGGGGAATTGAATGAGGCATACAACTTCTTGAATCTTGGTCTTGATGTTTGCTTCTTATTTGTTGAAATTATTACCCTCTTTAACATGATGTTAAATAAGAACCATAAATCTCCAAATATGTTAGATATATGCATCCAGATAATCTCAAGTTCCTCATATGTCTCCTTAACTACAACCTCTAATGGTAGTCCAATAAGACAAACCTTTTTGATTTCCATGATGTCCTCAACAAGACTAGGATTCTTCTTCAATTCAAGTTCTTCAGGCTCATCAAGGAGTTATACATATTCTACCCAATCTTGGTCATTATCTTCTATGGGAAATACTTTTTCCACTTTATCGATCACTTGATCCTCAACTTGATAGATATCTTCAAGGTCTTGAAAGAGCTTCATTTTTAGCTACTAATCATCTTTGTCCTCCTTATCATCTAGAACCACCAATTTTTTAGTCTTCTCTCCTTGATACATGAGGTCATCAAGTTGGTGTTCTTCATGTTATAAAGCATTAATATAATATTCAAAATATCCCACCTGATGTATTATCTCATCATCCAAGTTTTCCATTTTGAGCTCCCTAGTATCACCCATGAAAACATGGTACAACTACTTCCAATGGTCATCTTATTTAGGAATGCTCTCTACCTCAATAATGGGGCTATGTGAATTATCTTCATGGCTACTTTCCAAATAAGGATGATCTTTCACTTGATTTATATCATCTACCACAAGATCTTGAGAAAACTCTTGATCTTGGACCATTGATATGTGATCAAGATGTTCTTGATAAATAACCTCTTAATGCACATCTGAGACTCCCCCTATTGGATCTCCTCTCTAACTTGAATTTTATCTTGTAAATCATCATATTTGACATTATAAAATATTGAGACATGTTTTTTTATCTCCAAGTGGTTTCCTAATATTGTTTTCCTTTTTTGAATCTGATAATTCATCATTATTAGTTTTGAGTTCAACATGGAGTTCACTGCTTACCTCTTGAAGGAGTGACATAGGATATTCTTGAGATGAACCCAAGGGAGATGAGACATGTGTGACACCTCCTTGGTTTAACTGATTGTCTTTGATAGTCATGTCTTCATTTTTATTTAGCATACTACTCTAGGTGGATTTCTAAGATGGAAATGACCTAAGCTCTTGAGGAAGGAGGGATGGGGGTTGAATGACCTTGGATTTTATCAATTGTATGACTTGGTTTCAAGATGGGAAAGACTAAGGTTCTACTTGAACCCTTTTATTCAACTTCTCTTCCTCTCTCCTTGTATTAAGCTCTAACTCTTTGATTTTCTTTACTATATTCTCTTGTAACATCTTTGTTTTAAAGTAGTTAGTAGATTCATGAAGATAAGGAACACAAAAAGGTTCTTGAGGAGGTATGAGAGAGGTTTACATAAGATTTTATCCTTCTTTATTTTGGGTTTTCAAATCCAGACTTGACTCGTTTGCTTACCCCATTACTTCACCACTCAGTTCTAGATTTAAACCTTGAAGGACTTCATAAAGGGTTCTTAAAGAAGGATAGAGTCTTGGACCCTAATAATAGGTTGTTCCACAATAATCTCCTCATTTCTTTAACATCTCTCTTGAATAGATTCATAAAAAGGAAAGGCCTAAAAAACATATGAGGCACTTGTCATATTCAAGGTGGAACTTGAAATGGTTTCTTGAGGAGGAATGGGTGGCACATAAGAAGGTTGAGGTGGTGTATATAAAGGCACATAAGATTGGTGATTTTGGCCCTACTATTACTCAATGTATTTTATATTTCCCTCAATTATTTGAATGTGACCACCCACATCCATCATCTCACCTATGAGATCTATCTAGTTTGCTCTCTCAATAAGTGTCCATTCTGATTTTATTTGATGAAATGAGTCCCTTATGTAATGGATTTAGTGGGTAGGTACATCTTTTCCATAAATTTTATTTTAGAATAATTCTAATGCATGATTGTCAAGGATCATCAATGTCCACTTAAGTGCTGGTATAGATAGCTCATGATAGGGTTGATGAGGGGCAATATTATGATGGGCTTGGTGTTTATATGGAGGATAAATGCAATATTATTGAATATATGGTTGATATTGATCCTCATATAAATGGTAAGGGTCATGAGGAAGGTAAGAACCATTACCTTGACTATAACAATCATGAGAAAATTGCCAAGGCTCCTCATAATTTTGACATAAATCTTGGTAGGGCTGGTTAGGCTCATATAGATCATGAGGATCATATTGGGGCTGATGATAAGGGGGTAGATAATAAGAGTAACCACCATAGCTATTCATATTAACCTAATATAACAAATGAAGCATAAAAACTAATTATAAATTTCATTGAGACATGCCTGGTCTACTGATAAGCAGAAGCTTGATATGGAGTCACCATTAGTGATAATGTGTTTACTTCCAAAATTTGATAAAGGAAAGACACCCCAACAATCTTTTTCTTCTTTTGGACCTCATCCCACTGGGCATGCTAGAATTGTTGGGGACTAAAATTTCACCTTAGATAAGAAAATATATTGTTTAGGCCTCCTTACTCAAACTTTATTCCAACATTGGAATGACCCCAAGCTATGGATATCCTATAATGGGGTCAAACCTCTAGGATTTTTAAAGAGGCTAGCTATTCTGATGCATATTTTTAGCTTTTTACCATTACTAAACCTAATAATGACCAAGGAAAAAGGAGAGAGAGAGAGAGTGAAACATGAAAGGGAAACCTAAGCTAACAACATTGATGCACCTAATTTATGGTTTGATCCACCTTGCTTGACTCTTATAATACTAATAAAATAAGTAAAATACCAAATTTACGATCCTAAATATCTATCATAATCAGTGTTTCATGAAGAGGTTAAATAAATGATCTAAGATGATGTAAATGAAGGGAGAGGTCTAAAGTAAGAAACTAACCAATCATAGTATCCACGTGTAGGATTAAATCAAGGGATGTAGAACATTAAACATGACCTACATGATCAGATGAACTAGTAACTAGGTGAGATCATAATATGACAAGGGGAAAAATTATACCATATATGAAAATATGACATGTACACCCTATACATGAACAATGAGAACTAAAATAGTCTTGTATTTATCTTTAAGACATTACAAGATCCATCTTGGTAGAGTTTGGTCATGCTCAAGAGAGGGAGTAGAGAAAATATAGAGATGATCCATTTTTTGGCTCAAAAGCCTCTATATATAGTAGAGAGAGAGAAAGAGATATGGGAATAATGAATTAAATAATGGAGAAAGCATTCTCAAGATCAAAAAGTGATGTGGTAGCACTTGATTACCTTTTATATGCGTGTCTTGATCAACAAATGGACCTCATTTCTTTCCACTAGTCCATGAGCTCCTCTCATTGGCTGAGAGTGTCCCAATAGAGACAAGGGTTTGTTATATGATGAATAACTATATTTGAGTAGAATAAAATCCCCTTAACTACTTATTCAACTATCATTTTATTACTTTGGGACTCTAAGTCCACTAGACCTGATCATGAGGATCAAATCTTTGAATATTGATACTGACAAACATGCCATGCCTTGAGTAGTGGAGTACCTAATTTGTTGATGATGGGCACCCTTGTATTTATTTCATATTTGTTCCTTTTCCATTTCTAAATCATAGGTCCCACCTATAGTCAAAAAACTAATGTAAGGACATTGGTTTCCCTATAGTCCTTATATTAAAACATACCCATGGACCATATAACACCTTCTATATTATAATAGGTTCAAATAAACCCATTATATATCTATAGGGATTGAGAATTCATATATGCATGGGCCCTTACATTTAAAAATGTGAACATAGTCTCATAATGGACCTTGTATGACACAAAATATTTAACCAAAGGTCCATATTCAGCCTTAATGGTGGTCCATATAAGTTCCTTACATCTTACTACATGGCCATGTTCATTTAATGGCATTGGATTAAGGCTTCATAGTGATAATATGACCCTAAAATACCCTAATTTCCATCAAAAATGTCTTTGATTTGACTCCCATTGAAAGATCTAGGATTTTCTTCACTCTAATTGACTATCAAAAGATGACTAGGATCATTAACACTTTAACTCAACTCACTCCATTGGATTTGCAAAGTATGAATGAATGCGAGGCCTTAGATCTATCTTTGAATTGTCAAGCCTATCTCTACTTACACCACATGTCAAATGTGTGTTAATCATCAAGATCCTACTATTAGTCTACTAGCTTATGTTCTTATGCCATGTGTTTATTCCTTGAGCTATCTAACTATTTTACACATCTTGCACTATTAGATTGAGATGTAAAATCAAGTGAGGACCATTGATCTTATCGGGGCTCACTTTTTGAAAGATAATGGATAGTTCATGATCTTAAATTTTATGATTTGTAGGATGTCAAATAATGTTCACATGACCATCATTAATGGTCATGTGACTATCAAATTTAAGCTCAATAGGAATTATCTTGATCTATCTTTAAATTTGATGTCCCATTGACCATTATTTGTCTTCCCACATAACATAAATGACATCCTATAAAATATAAAACTTAAGCATAGATAGATTTTTTTCCAAGCTCTAACTTGATGTTAGCATGAATGTCTTATGATTTTGACCAACTTTGAAAGCTTCTAACTCAAACCAAAAATCTTGTATGGGTCTAAATTTTTTTGAGGTTGATCCTGGCATGTAGATACACATTTACACTTGTGGTGTGAGGTTTATGAGTAAAGATATTAAATGCACAAGATGAATGGTCTACTTGCTTCTCCATGACATCTTGAAAATGGTTGAGTTCACTTGGATAAGTATGGAAAACTTAGTGAAATTTGACTAAGGAGCCAACTTTGCATATGCATAACTCCATTTTTGTTTGGGTAGAAGGCTTAGAAATTAGCACATATTATCTAGGGACTAAGATGAACAAACCCATGTGACCACTTTACCCTATAACTAATACATGTGTGAGATATAGTTTTGTCAAGATGCTCACTTAGATCTATTTGAACTTATTTGAAAATGACTATGTGGAAAAGCAATGGAATTTGGCTGAGAGGCCAACTTTGAATCTCCATAATTTTTGATATGCTTAGGTGGAAGAATTGATATTTGGCACATATGATCTTGGAAAAAAATTGAATAAACCCATATGACCAATTCTTCTTGAATCATCTACATGTGCAAGATATGGCCTCAAAAAACTACCCACTCAAATTCTTTTCCACTAGACCCAAGATGTCTAGATGAACATAATGAAGAACCAAATAGATCCCTTACATTTCCACACTTGTTCTAAGCACCTTTGACATCCCATGGGGTCTTTGAAATATAGTCCATTTTCCAAATGTCCTTTTGACCCACTTATTTATAAAACCATGAAATAGCTTGGTATGTGGGATATATTTGGCCAACAATTCAAATAAAAAAGATCATAATAAAAATGGGTAATGTTAGTTTAGATTTTTATTCCATTTACACATATTTAGCTAGCTTGCATAATTATCTTTTTAGGTCATCATGAAAGATAATACTATATTTATGAGGAAGTTATGACATGTTTATATTTCACCTATATAATTTACCTTCCTTAATATTTTATGGATAATGATGATAACACTAATATTGTAATCTTTCGATTGTGAGCAATTATTTCTTTTTGGCTCATGTTTGATTTTTCTACTACACATGTAATTAATTCATATAATTGACTCTATCTAGTATATCTTCAATTATGGACCATTATAACATGGTATCAAAAATTTTATGGTATAAAAATTTCATTTTTACTATTGTGAAATATTGAGTTTCAACTTGCATGTCACATATCTATCATTCTTTGACCTAGCTATTGAAGATTCACCATTTCCAAAATTTTACTCTTTTTCTATGATCCTCCATTGATCTCGATTCGAAAAAGGAACAAGAGAAAGGTGTTTATTACTATTCATATTTTCTGATAGGTTTTCATGAAAAACATCATGTGCCATTAGATTCAAAAGGTGTCAAAACTCTAGGATCAGTTGTAAACATGACCTAGTTTTGTGATAGTCATTTTTTGGAGAGTTTTAGGGATTTTTTGGTGATTTAATGAAAATAAATACAATATTTATTATTAAATGGAAAATAATTTATGTTTTTTTATAGGTTTTTGGAGATCCTTAATGGGTCTTTGGTGGATTTTCAAGAGGTGTACTAGATCTAGTGATTTTGAGATAGGTAGAGTTTTCATAACTATATGTATACCATGAGAAACTCTAAAATTCATAAAAATATGGGAAAAAATACATACATTATAGATATAAGGATCCATATTTCCTATAATGGTACCAAACTTGATAATTTCAAGGGTATGCTGTAATCCTGCTAAAAATTTCTAGAATCAAGTTTTCTGACTACAAGATTAGTCGACATCCTTAACATCAAGATTTTTTCAAAAAAGGTATTTTTTTGGATGATTTCACTCCGACATAAATAAAATAAATAAAATTTTGGGGTTGTGATATAAAAAAAACTATGTCTTAGCATTAGTCATATGAGAGTTCATCCCCTGGCCACTTCTAATCTAAAATTACTTAACTTTTATACCAAGGGGCCATAATGTTTTTGTGTGGAAGTTGACTCCAAAATTTTTTTACACTATTATTTTTTTAATCTAAATTTTTAAAACTTTATGCAATGGGAGATCATTATTTCTTATTATCAATAAACATTCCAACATCCATAACTTTTAGTTGACAACTCCTTTTTAGGTACCATTTTTTTAAAGTTTTTTTAGCTCTACACATTGGTGATATTCTTATGCCTTATAAAATTGAACCTCTATAGACTCAAGGGGTTGCATATCATCATATTTAAATACTAAAATTTTAACACATACTTCCTTTCTACACCATGGATCTATGTTTGGTTCCAATTCTTAGATCATTCAACTATCATGAGTGGAAAGTCAAAGTGCAAATCATCATGAGGAGAAAAATATTACACTAAGTTATTATGGGTACAAAATCAAAACCAACACTTTAAGTAGAAAAGGCGAAGTGGTAAAATATAAGTGATTAATCCTATATTATTTTATGTATATCTATGTCTCTTGACTTACTCTTTCATATCAAATCTAAAACTACTATAAATCAAGTGTGGATAATATTGAAAAAACTCATTAGAAAGTAGGATATCATGAGGGATCATGAATTGGAGACTGAGATCATTAGTTTGAGCCTAGGTGACTTTGATATGATAAAATACTTCTCAATAAAGTTAAATAACTCAATTTATATTTTCAATTGTGTGACATTGATAAAAACATGATAAAATGATTCTTTCCATACTTGCCAAATTGGGTTCCAACTATCATATCTTCATTTCTATCTTTCACTCCACTAAGCATGCCATTAGAGCTACATGGACCATGTCATCCTTCAATGAATTTATTTTTAACTTGACTCAAGATAAAATAAAACTTATTCAAATGTTTACACTAAACTCATATATATCATATGCATTAATTATGATTCATGATAAATAGAAGGCTTATAGTATTAAGGAAAAGAAAGATAACAAGAAGGATCCATAACAAAGAAAGAGTAAAAAATATGATGCTAGTTCCAAATCATCAAAAGAGTCCTCTTTCTATGGGAAATCAAAGAAAGAGTGACTCACATGTGGCTACTATAATAAATTTGGGCATTATGAATAAAAATACACGAGGAAGTAGATTGACCAACTGGCAAAAACGCTCAAGAAGCACAATATCAATGTCCCTGATTCTTTCAATTAGAGTTCATCAAAATAATAGTTTTCTAAAGAAAAAGATAATAATAAGGGAAAATTTAAGGGAAAATAATTTTTTAAGCTATGTCCTATCTTTTCACATGGGTTATTGATTTTGGTTCATTGCACCATATGGATTCATCACAAGACATGTTCTCCTCCTTGGAGTCTTCTTCTATGACTTCCATCTTGTTAGGTTATGATACTTATTTGAAGTTAGTGGGAGTGAATGTGATGAGAATAATGGTACATTTAATTATTTTCTATGTTTTCCCTTTTTATCCACTAATCTATTATTAGTTTATCAGATCACTCACATTGATTTGGGAAAGAGAGTTGAGTCCACACCTAATTCTATAGTTATTAGGGAAGAAAATAATGACTCCATTATTTTAGTTGGAAAATCAGATCACTAATCATGATCATATCTTTCTCACATTTTAATCTTGATCAACCATATAGTTCATTACTCACTCATTTAGATGGGATGAGTAAATTATAGCATGAGTGATTTGGCCATCTCAAGTATCTCTACCTAGATCAACTCAATCATCAAGACATGGTTTTAGGGTTACCACGAGTCAATTTTTTTTTTATGGATTTTTCTATGGTTCATACTTGGTAAACATCTTGAGGGGAAGTATGACAAGGGAAAATCAAAGAGAGATGAGTATATATTCGATCTTGTCCATAGTGACATTTTTGGTCTATTTATAAAACCTTCATTAAACAAGACAAAATACATGCTTAATTATATCATTGAATATTTGAGGCATACTTGGGTGTACTTTATTAAGAAAAAATATGAGGTCTTTAATCATATTTAGGACTTCAAGACACTTGTAGATAAAAATTTATGTAAATCCATCAAGATTTTACACATTGACAATGGTGTGAGTATGTTATAAATTGTTTTGAGAAATTTTTTACATAAGATGGGATTTAACTACAATGTACAATTCCATATATTCATTATTAGAATGTTGTTATATAGTATAAAAATAGATATCTGAATGAAATGGACAATTTTATGCTACACTCCAAGTCTTTTGAACCTTAGTATTGGGTTGAGGACATCAAATGTGCTTATTATATCTATAAATAATTTCCTCACAAAGCATTGAATGGAGTCATTCCTTTTGAATCTTGGAGTGGTTAGGAACCCATAGTGAATAAGTTACCAATATTTAGATCTCCTACTATGACCCAAATTCTAAAGAATAAATATAAGGTAATAGAACCTCAAAGTTAATCTTGAATATTCATTAGATATCTTAAGGGTGTTAAGGGATATAATATTCTACATCCCACCACTCATGAGTTATTCATCGAGTAGAGTATTAATTTTCAAGAGGGTCCTTTAGAATCCACACTCGACACCTCTCCCCTTTATTTAGATGCATTGGGATATAATGATATTTTTATTAATTTAATTGCACTTGATGAGCTTCTTGATGATCTAGATTATTCTTCTAGTTTTGATGTTGAGAGTAGTGATGAGGATTCCTCTCCTCCTAGAATATATTCATAGGCTGAGGAATATTCTTCTAAATCTCTAAACATTGGCTCTCTTTGGGCTAGATAGATAGTAAAAAGTGTTGGATAATTGTTTAGAGATTCATTAGATAACATGTGAACACATTCACAATTCTAGAATGCCCCACATGATTTAATTGTATATGATTTTGATACATAATTATCTCATGAGGCATTAGGCACTCCTTATTAGGATTTTAATATGAAAGAGGAGTATGATTCCTTGTATAAAAATAACACTTGAGATTTAGTCACTAATCCTAAGGGAAGAAAAATTGTTCAATGTAGGTGAATCTATCAAACAAAATTTGGAGTATATGGGTCTGTAAACAAGTTTAAAGTACATTTAGTAGCAAAAGTGTTTTTTTTATTATAGTGAGACATTCAAACCATTTTCCAAAATGAATTTAATTTAACTCTCTATCACTATTTCCACAACATATCACTAGAAGTTCATTAGATGTACATGAATATTGTCTTTATTCATGGTGACCTCAAATAGGAAATAAACATAAAATAACCAAAAATATTTGTGGAAGACTTTTCCTTAATTTATAAAATTATAAAACATATCTATGGCCTAAAATAAGGTCCTTGATCTTGGTATGCCAATATGGAATCCTCTCTTATTTCATTTGGATTCACTAGATGACATTTTAATTTGAATATCTACATCATGTGGTAGGATGATTCACTGTTGATTATGGTTCTCTATGTGGATGACCTATTAATCATAGGGAGTTCTTCATATACCATCATATTAATTAAAACTAATTTATCTAACATGTTATCAATGATTAACATGGGTTTGTTGCATTACTTCCTTAAGATTGTAATTTATTAGTCTAACTTTGAGATCACTATTGCACAATCTGATTATGCTTTTAATTTTCTTGCATGGTTTAACATGGCTGACTATAAGCTAGCTCCAACTCCTTTTCTATCTAGTGTGAAACTTGAGGCTGATTTTCCATATCTTTTGGCTTATGCTACCTCATATTGACAACTCATTGGTAGTATCATCTACCTTATGTACACTAGACCTAACATCTCATATGTAATGGGCATGGTCTATAAAATCATGAAATAACCACATGAGCTATATTGGAAATCAACTAAGTGGATTTTCCACTACATTTAGGGAACTCATAGTTTAGGGATTTACTATAGAGAAAGAACTAATGATGACTTAATTGAGTATATACATTAATATTACACTGGTGACCTTTAGAATCATATGTATAAATTAGTTTATAGTTTCTCCCTTAGTTTAGGTCTTATTATTTGGTCAAGAAAAAAGAAAATTGTAAGTGAAGATCATTATTTTTTGTGAGAAGAAACATTCAAACTTCCTTAACTTTTAGCTAATAGCTCTTTTTCAGGAACCATTTTTTTGAAAGTGTGATCTTTTTGAGATTTAAATTTGGTGATATTCTTGTGTCTTATAAACTTAAACCTCTAAAATTTAATTGGGGTTACATACCATCATATTTAAACACGTGCCGTGTATCACATAATTTGTTTCTAAACCATGGATATAAGTTCACTTCTGATTAATTGGTTGATAAAAAAGTGAAATGTTATTTATTTATCTTTTAAAGAGGTATAATATAGATGAGTTATTAATGCTACCAATGAGGCCATTTGGCTTCGAGGGACTCTTATTGAGTTTGGTATCTAGTTTTGATAACCAACAATTATCTTCTATGAAAACTAAACCGCAATACATATCTAAAATAATATGGTCCTTCATCAACATGCAAGTGGACATCATTATTTTTTTAGGAAGAAACATTCAAGCTTGCATTAATTTCAGCCAACAACTCCTTTTTAGGAACCATTTTTTTTGAAAGTGTGAGTTTTTTAATCTCTACACATTGGTGATATTTTGATGCCTTATAAAATGGAACCTTTATAGATTTAGGGGGTTACATATAATCATATTTCAACACACACATTTCAATACATACTTCAAATCTACACTATAGATCTAAGTTTAGTTCTGATGTGATTGCTTTATCTTCTACTATTGTAGAATACAAATGAGATGTTAATAAAGTTGTTTAGATTTAGTGGATTCTCTCTAAGTTTGGAATCTATTTTTGAAGACCAACATTCATCTTCTATGACAACCAAATCACAATCCATATGTATAAGACTCCAACCCTTCATCAACATGCAAGTGGAGATATTCATTTTTGAAAGTAATTAACCTTCAAACTTCCTTAAATTTAAGTTAACAACTAGTTTTAAAGTTCCATATTTTTCAAAAGTGTGAATTTTTTGGTCTCTACACATTGGTGATATTATCTTGCATTCTAAAATTAAACCTCTACATATTCAAATGGGTTGCATATCATTGTATTTCAACACACATAGTTTAAAACATACTTCCTTTTTACACCATAGATCTATGTTCAGTTCTGATTAATTGGTGAAGCAATAAGTATAATGATATTAATTTATCTCCTACATATGCAAAATACAAAGGAGATATTATTTCTAACACTGAGGCCATTTGGATATAGGGGTTCTCATTCAGTTTGGCATCTAGTTTTAATGACTGATAATAATCTTCTATGACAACCAAAACATAATCTATATCTATACGAATCCAGTCCTAAATCAACTTGTAAATGGAGATCATTATTTTTTGTGAGAAACAACAATTCAAACTTACATAACTTTTAGCCAACAACTCCTTTTTAGGCACCATTTTTTTAAAAGTGCAAGTTTTTTAGATTTACACATTGTATAAAATATGATTTATAATTAAATCTCTAAAAATTAGTTTTTGGAGTAACTGAAGGGAAATTATTTGGTCACATCATCTAAAAAAAATGGAATATCAATCAATCTTGAATGCATTAAAGCTACTAAATATTTACCACCATGTAAAGATAGATATGGTATTAGATAATTTTTTGGTAAAATCAACTTTGTATGTAAATTTAATTCTAATTTTATTGATAGATATAATCTTTTACAAGATCTTTTAAATAAAATATGCCATTACAAGTGCACTTGTACTTTATAAAATAAATACAAATAAACTTTTATTATTTATGTTAATGTTATTGATAAATCCATAGGTGTTGTTCTTATTTAACATGATGATTATGATGAAGAATCCCTATTGGCTATATGAGTCAAGTTTTGAAATAAAATGAGGCTAGGTATCCCTTTATTGAATAAAATATTTTTTTATTAATTTCAAATTTAACTTAGTTTATATATATTTTTATGGGAAACAAGGTCAGTTTTTGATTAAATATGTCTATCATTTCTTATCTTTTGAAGCAGTTTGCTTCAAGAAATCTTATCCAAGTGGATTTTTAAGATTCAAGAGTTTGACCTTAAATTTGAAACATATAAGACCATTAAGAGAAATGATTTAGCTAAACATTTGGTTGAAATCATGAACCCTAGCATAAATGTTTTAGTTTTTCAATTGATGATTCTATTCATGCTAAACCTCATTTCATGACTATGAAGGCTGTTGACTTTTAAAAATAGTTTAAATTTGTCCATGAAATTAATTACTGGGATTGTTTATTTTCACAAGATGATTGGTACCATGATATGATTTATTACTTCAAAAATAAGGCTAGTCTTGATGACTTAGATAAAAATAAAATATGATCACATCAATTACAAGCTTTTAAATTTGTTTTATTAGAGAATTTTATATTTTATAAGAATAAATATGGTGTTATTTTAGGTTGTTTAACTCATGATCAAACCAAAAAGGTCCTTATATTATTATGGTGGTCATTATCTAGAAAAAAACACTACATACAAGATCTTGTGTGTAGGTTATTATTTCCATACACTTTTTCAAGGTTCATATAAATTAGTTCATCCATGTATGCATAGTCCAATTTTTAATGTAAGAGATAGGCTATTTGCAATGCCTTTAAATATCATTATTCTTAAATAACCTTTTACTAAGTGGGACATTTTTTTTGTAAAATATTAAATCCCTTCTTCAACTATTAATAAGTATGTTTTATCAACCATAAGTTATTTAATTAAGTTCCCTAAAGTAATATCTTTGAAAAATTCCATTATGGTTGAAGTTTTTTCATTTTTTTCTAGATTCAGTGTTACATATGAAATAATATTTGATAATGGTCCTTTATTTATCTCAAATCATTATCTAGATTTTTTAGGAAGTTATTCAATTATTTATAATCATTCCTCCAAGTACTATCCTCAAGGGAATGGATAGGCTAAATCAACTAATAAAAAATTGATTTCAATTATGAAAATGTTACTATGTGTTAGCTTATGGATTTGAAGCATCTTTACCTATAGATCTCCATATTTATTTTGCTATAATCACTCTCTAATATTTAATAGAAAATACTAACATTTTGTAGTATAAAATTAATGATCTCTTACCCCTTGATGAGATTAAAGTTAAAAATTTTAAAAAATTAGAAAAGGCTAAAGAACAAATTAAATAGGTCTGAATTAAAAAAGTTTCAAAAAATTGTTTTAAAGTTGGTGATTTAGTAATATATATTGAGACAAAGCTCATGAAGAGCCTAGAAAGCATCATAAATTTGATAAAATTTGCCTTGGTCCATATAAAATAATTGCTATTATTAGTAAGAATGTTTTTCATATGCATTATCCCAATATAAATTAGTTATGTTATTTAGTTAATGGTCATCATTGAAGATTTTATCCAGTTAGTTTTTCCTTTCTTGATTTTTATTGTTTATTTTTGGCTTGTTTTTTCTTATTTATTCTTTTTGTCTTTGATTAAATTTTGACAAGATATATTGGATTTCATCATTGCAAAAGAAAAGATAGAATGTTCTGTTGTATCATTGTAAGTATCTAATTATCAAATTTTGAATACTTGATCATTTTGGACTAATATTTAATAATAATAAGTAATTAATATTAATGTATTTTGAATGTTACTTTATTTTTAGAATTTTTATTCGAATTTATGCACTACTTATTCATCCAACCCAAATTTACTTGTTATGGCTTTTCAAATATCCGTGCCACACTAGATAAACAATCCATACATTGATATCTTATTTATAAAATGGGTTCACACATAAATTTTTAGAAAATAAATTATCCTAATCTCACTCCTAAGTATATTGAAATTATCATTTTTTTGTTTGCAATCTAATTTCATAAAGTGAAACTAGCCAACAAGGTTGCCAGTGTTATGCCTAATTTCAATGCCTTTTCTAAAAATGTCTCAACAAGATCAGTTCTAGAATATGATGACTTATTTTAATAATGTTTAAATCGACTGGTAAGGGCCAAATTTTGTCATTTATTTAAGTAGTTGTCTATTGATAGTCTATATTTTAATATGAAATGTTGGTATGTTAAAGTGATTTTAATACTACTAACTTATTGTATGATGATTCGTATCATAATATTGATCAATGATATCATAAGAATATATAGTACATTCAAAACTCCAATATTTTTATAGCTCATATTTTCAATTTAATCATTATATGTTCATGATTTTCATAGTTAGTATTCACTACCTTATTTGGTGACAATAAACATTGCAATTTGAGACATGGTTTGATGTGCATAAAACATGTTTTCAATTTGTTGCAAGGTGATAAAAGTGCAAGTCATATTTGGTGAGTCAATTCTATGAAATTTTTATTAATAATTGGTTACATGGTTTTATATTTTTTCTAATAACCACATTCAAAACGTGGATAAGCTGAAAATAGGTACAATTTTGTTAGTATTGATTATTTTCCTTCTTTAATTGGAATGTTCAGATGCAAGATTATAACATCTTTTTTTTTTTTAATGGTTGAAATAATACTCTTGCACAATTAGATTTTAATATACACATGTTTTTTGTTTAATTATAAGGTTATTATAATTTTCATATTAGGTGATCTTGTATTAGGCCCCATCATCAATTTTAAGTGTCAGGCATATATAGTATGGTCACTTGTCATGTTTTTTATTTATAATGTTTCAAAGTTTTTAAAATGTTGAATATAATACCATAAGTATATTTTAAATAAATGCATAAATCACATTAAATTTGATTATTTTTAATACATTAGATTATAATGGTTGAAGCATATCATTCAAGTAGGGTCGATTGTATTTAGCAGTGGATTGATTTTACTTGGTTTTAAATGTTTGTCCTTGCCTCAATTATGGATATTTTGGTAGCATATTTGGGGATGGTTACAGAAGATTAATAAGTTTTTAATGTTTTTTTCTTTTTTAGTTTGAGAATTTAATACTTGGTAGCAGTTGTCATCCATTATTTTAGTGGATAATCACTCAGTTTCATTAAATGTTTATTATGATAATTTCCTTAACATAAAATAGTCAATTTCTTGGCAATATCACCACTTTTTGAAGTTCATTATGGAATACAAGATATACAAATTATTCATTTGGATTTATATGTTACCTTTTTACATTTTTCAATATCATTCTAGTTCACATCTTTTTCATTAAGGTATGAAATTCTTATTTTGGTTTGATTAATGAATTTGCAGTTTGTATTTACCATGGTGCAAATTTTATGAAATAAGTATTGTTCTTCATTGAGTTTATTAGATAGAGAAGAATTACATGTTATTTTTAGTATTTAAAAGGATATATTATGTGCATAGTTTTTTTTTGGGAATAAATTGAATTTATATCATAAATGTGTGTTCATTTCACATTTCTTGGAAGGTTTTAGTTCAGAAGGTTATAAACTTGTAATAATGTGAAATTAGTTTTGAAGTTTTTTTACATGTTGAGTATTATATTAAATGTTAAGATTATAATTCATGATTATAATGTTTTTAAAAAAACATAATTTTGCATACATATAATGGTTTTCATTCTAGACTTGTGAATACCTCACATTCTTGAAATATTATCATGTGATTGCCATTTTCAGTTAAAATGGTTTTCTTTTGAAAGAGTTCATAGATATGTATGTATTTGAACTTGCATACTACATTTTTATGATATATTTTAGTTCTTAGTTACCCAAGTAGATATATTTGGTTTTCCATGAAGATAATGACAAATTGTGGCTATTTCATTATTGAATGGCCAAGATGGCATATAGTCTTAAAGAATTTTTTAGAGTCATATGCAATATGTCTATAGTTTATTTTGATTTTTTCAATTTTAAGAGACTTTGATATGGTTTTATATTTAAATGGAAAAATAATTCAATTTATTGAAGTTTAATTATATAAAATCCCATTGCATGAGTTATCCAGTAATAAGATTTAGTTTTTTTGAGATTTTCTTGCATACATTTTTGGAAATGAATGAGGTTATTTCTGTTTTGAGATTACTAGTGTTAAAAAGGTTTTTATTGAAAGTGGAATTATGTTTTTATGGTATCTATGTTTATTACTTTCAAAAAATTTATAGGTTACAAAAAAATAGAAGGTCTTATGAGGATATTTTTAGTTGTTTATATTGGATTTGGTTTGTGAAAAACATGAGCCACATAAGAGTGGTTTTGATAACATGATATGAAAGGGATTTTTTAGTATTTAGTATATAAATAATATATAAATATAATTTTATTACATTAAATTATTAATACATCTACACATATTTAGGGGTTGCAATAGTTTATTATAGTCACTCATTTTCATAGAGTTTAAATAATTTGAATTCATTCAAAAAATAGAAGCAATTAAACTGATTGCCCTAGTTGGGATTTTGGGAAAAATAGGTTTTGCTTGCATGTAGTGATCATATATATTTTTCTATATGAAAGTGTTACAAAGTCTTGTTTCTTCTTAGAAAATCTTTGGTGTTGAAATTTATTTATATTGGATAATAGTTGTTGAAATATGTTGTGAGGTGTCATGATCTAGCATATTTGGAAGTTATAATACAATTAGTTGTTGGGATATGTGCATTTGGAAAATGTTTTTTATTGTATGGTTTCCAAATTCATTTTATACATAGTTCACAAAGAATTTAGATTCAGTTATAAGTTGATATGAAATTGAAAATAGATTTTTTATTTAAATTTGTGAAATAATTTAGATTTGTTACTAGTATTCAATTATTTAAAAATGTAAAATGATTTGAAACATATATTGAACATTTTTATATTTTTTTGATGCAGATATATTACACTTTTCTATCAAACTCTACCTCTTTTATGGTCTTTCTCCTGCATTTACTAACTCTTTCTATCAATATTCTACTTTTATGTAAACTTAAATATCACTCTCTTCTTACCTCAAACTCTAAGCAACTCTAAAAACTCTTATTATCTATATTTAGGCCTACACACAAGTCATTATCATTATTTCAAACTCATACTTTCATTCTGTGTTCCTTTTAAAGCATACCCACAAATTAGTTCCTTCTATACTTAAGGCTTCATTAGATCAAAATCACTTAATTCTTCCTCTAGGACTTCAATGAAGTTCCCAAACATCAATTCCATTTAAATTCCTCTATTTTTATACTCATTATTCATCTCTAATAACCATTCATTGTAATGTCTACCTTACTCACAACATTTAGTAGATGGACAAGGTTTCTAGTAACCCTATTCTTAGGTTTTCTATGCTATACAGATATATACAATAGGTTAATGGAAAACCAACCATAAATATGAATACCCTTTATCCTCCTTTAGTTGTCTACAAATTTTTAAGACAAGTATCCTTCATTAGGTTACTTTACTAGACCCTTTTAACTCTTTGATTAGGTCTCTTAGGCTCTTTAGAACCATGTTTAGCTATAAACCTCAAAAAGTGTACCTTCCTATATATAAATAAACTAAAACCTCAAAAATATGGTAGTTCACATTGTCAAGCAATAAATATCAAAATTTTGTTTTTTTACTTATAGATTCTCTAAGAATCATCCTCTATCTTAGTCGAGAGTAGTATAAATTTGACTAGGAATGACTTGAAGGGTTTCAAGGAGCCAAATTAGGTTCATAAGGTCTATATGAGCTCCCCACACCTAGAAAAGTTTCAAGTCAGATTAAAGAACATCAACAACAATATGAATAAACTCACCATAGTCCTTGTCAGTCTTAAAAAACAATGCTTATTTAATCTCCTCTTTTGGTCAACTTAATCATAGTTGTTTACCCAAATACATAGATTATAGTCTTGAAATAGGGTTTATAATCATCAAATCCATTCTTTTCAAAAATTATTGCAATACCTTCCATTTGTATATCTTGAATAGAATATATAAAATACATAGGGTTCTTCATAAATTTTCCTATACAAATCCTTCACATTAACTATTGCCTCCTCATAGTTCATAAACATATAAATATACAAAAATGTAGGATAAGCAAATTCATTAATTAATATTATTTTTCTTAGTTCTGAGAGTAAAGTATTATCATGAAAATATATTCAAATACTCAAAGGACTCAATTTATCCATTACTATTGCATTCAAATAAAGATTAAGTTCATTACCAAAATGATTCACAGTCATGCATATGTTTTGATAGACCTTTCATTCACAATCATGTCTACCCTATTTATTCACATGTCCTCTTTCCTATAGACTACAAAAAACTATATAATACCTACCTATCATCTAAAATCTTCAAAAACAAAACTATAAGTATTTATTGATAAAGATATTCTATCAACCTCCTAGTCTAATGTAGGGTGATAGAATGCCACCTCACACCTATATTAACAAATATATTAAAATACATATAAGGAACTTTATGAGACCATCAAGGTAATTTATAACTTTTTTTTTTATCAATTAAATATGTTTTCCACTCACCTATACCCACTATTACATCATGAAAATTTGAAATTCCCTTTTGGTAGGAAAACTAATTCAAATTCAAATTAAAATTTACACCCATTTAAGACACCTTTAGACCAATTGTGAGCATTATAAGCTGCCCTTGCATAATAATACTAAGGGGAGAAAATATCTTGACACAAATGTTCTTCTTCCTTCAAACACTCATATAGGTGCGCATGATCTTGACTACCACACTTGTACTTTGTCTTGCCTCTTGCCATTTTCCTTCATGTTATACCTACAAAATACAACTCAGTAAATAAAATATATTCTTTCTCATTCCCTTGAGGAACTCTCCATATTCCTTCTTTGCTTGCTTGTTTCTCTTGCTCCCAAGCACCTTCATGTGATTTGTATGCTTTACTCTCCTTCTTTGCATTAGTCATCAATGCATATTGATTTTCTCCTTGCATGACTTCTCCTTCATCTTTCACCTATACTTGAACCTCAACAACTATAAATTATTCATATAAGGTGATTCCATATGCTTGAATTCTTCTTTCCTTCATTAATGCTCTTATCTTAGACACTACTACTGCATTCCATAAGTCTATTGTTTCCTTGATAACCTGCTTAACCATTTATCTATACATTTTATGAGGACAAAATCCATATTCTTTCTTTAAAGACTCATATAAACTTGAATATACTTCATACCTTTCCTTATGTTGCTGTCCTATTACTCCTTTGGATTATCTTGCCTCTTATTGAGTGAGGATATCTTCCTTCATGCTATCTTGCTTCTACAATGGTTAACATATTTTTTCTTGTTCCATCATCATGACTCTATCTTGAGTCTCTTCTTCATCTTGACTTCCTTTGATCACCACTTGGTCACATGCCTCTTCCTCTTGTTTTTTTAGCCTATGAATGGGCTCATCTATAGCTTCCTTCTATTCATCTCTCAAACCTACATTAAAACATACCAATATATTATTATATTTCAAAACATGAGGTTTGATTACTTTCATGTCCTTCATATTTTATCTTCTTCTCTTCTCCACTAATTTCTTGATTGGCCAATTGAGTGGCTTCTTTCTCATGACACATCCAAGATATGGGTTCACAATCTCTTTCATCTAATCTATCTTGGTTAGTATCTCCTTCATTTTCCACCTCATCTCTACCATCTCTCTTTCCATCTCAATTTTATTCTTGGTGTCTTCATGCACCATCTTCTCTTTATAGCTTTCATGCTTAACCCTGTCTTTCACTTTCCTCTCTACCTCTTATTTCATATTGATTTTGAGTACCTCACTTGGGTACATTCTTCTACTTGTTTTGATCTCACTTGAACCATCTCCTTTTGTTTAAACTTGAAACCTTCTATTTAGAACCTCAATTGGGCCTTTAAACTTCTTGTCCTTCAATTTAGGATTGCATTCTCTTCCTTGAGATATATTTTTAAGATTATCATCTCTTGATATTGTTAATAGCTCTTCTACTTCAGGTTTGACACACAATACTTACTATTTTATTTTAGTCATACATTTAGGTTTTAATAGGAGGTTACCATAAAATACATCACACCTTCTCAGTCTGTATTCTCAATTATGTCTCTCAATCTAAATTTTTGCTTGATTACCTATGACTCATTAGATAATCATGCAACATGCAATATAATCACCATGGCCATACCTACATATACCTTTCTATAGCATCTAGATGGCTATGATACCAAATAATGTAGAGCTATCACACTTTTCTATCAAATTTTGCCTCTTCTATGGTCCTCATGCATTTACTAACTCTTGCTATCAATCTTCTCATTCTATGTAAACTTCAATATCACTCTCTTCTTACCTTAGACCCTAAGAAACTCTGACATCTCTTATTATTTATTTTTATGGATGCACACAAGACATTCTCATTCTTGTAAACACATAATTTTCATTTTGTGTTCCTTTTCAAGCATACCCATAGATTAGTTCCTTCTATACTTAAGGCTTCATTATATAAAAATCACTTAATTATTCCTCTATGATTTCATTGAAGTTTTCAAAAATTAATTTCATTTACATTCATCTCTTCTTAGACTCATTATTCACTTGTGATAACCATTTATTATATTATCTACCTTACTCACAACATTTACTAGATGGACAAGGTTTCTAGTAGCTCTATTTTCAAGGTTTTATCTATTGTATGGATATGAAAAACATGTTAATGGAAAAACAACCATAAATATGAATACCCTTTATCCTCATTTATTTGTTTACAAAATTTAAATACAAGTCTCCTTCATTAGGTCACTTTACTAGACCCTTTTCACTCTTTGATTAGGTCTTTTAGGCTTTTTAGAACCTTGTTTAACTATAAAACTCCAAAAGTATAACCTCCTATACAAAAAAAAAAAACTAAAAAATACATAATATATTAGTTCACTTTTTAATTAAACAAATATTTAAAATTTGTTTTTTATTGTTGGATTCTCTACAAATCATCAAAACCCTAGTTCTAGGGTTTATAGTCCTCTGTCTCAGTTGAGAGTAGTATAAATTCAACTAGGAATGACTTGAAGGGTTTCAAGGAGCCAAATCAGGTTCATAAGGTCTATATTATCTCTTCACACCTATAAAAATCATTAGGTCTCAAATTATTATACCTCTATACCTCCCTTTCACATCAACCTTGCACTCACAATTTACTAACATAGTCTGTGAAGTCTTTGATCACTATCTTGAGGTCTAAACCTCTCCATAAGGACTTATACTTCTTGTGACTCATATTTTAGGTTAAAGTATTATGATATATCATATTCCAACATTTATTAGTTTACAAAATTCTTCTTTTCTACGTTTGATCAACCTCTTGATTTTATGTATACCTCTACTTGTCTTGTCAATGAAATTTGTGATTCTATGACAAGTAATTGATGATATATATGATTAGAATGATATATGAGACTATTAAAACGTCTTAATAAAGGAAAAATAACCTCAAAATCTTTATTTAAACTTCCACATAAGCTTATAATGCACAAACATTCACTGTTATGTTCAATATAGAAGTTTTGGGTATATAGACCCTATAACATTCACTCTTGGACTAAAATGACGTTAAATTTTTTAAAATAGATTAAATAACATGAATAAAAATGAATAAACTTATCAAATTCCTTGTCAGTCCTAAAAAACAATGCTTATTAAATCTCCTCCTTTGGTCAACTTAATCACAGTTGTTTACCCAAATACATAGATTATAGTCTTGAAATAGGGTTTATAATCATCAAATCCATTCTTTTCAAAACTTTTTGCATACCATCCATTTGTCTACCTTGAATATAATATATAAAATACATAAGGTTATTAAAAACATTTATTATATAAATCCTTCACATTAACTAATGCCTCCTCATAATTCATAAACATATAAATATACAAAAATATAGGGTAAGCAAATTCATTAATGAATATTCTTGTTCTCAATTTTGAGAGTAAAATATTATCATGAAAAGTTATTCAAATAATCAAAGGACTCAATTTATCCATTACTATTACATTTAAATTAAGCTTAAGTTCATTAACAAAATGATTCACATGCATGCATATGTTTTGGTAGACCTTCTTTCATTCATAATCATGTCTACCCTATTTATTCACATGTCCTCATTCCTTCAGACTAAAAAACACTATATACTATGTACCTTTTATTTTACCTCTTCAAAAACAAAAATATAACTATTTTTTGATTAAGATCTTCTATTAACCTCCTAGTCCAATGTATGGTGGTGGACTTCCACCTGACACCTATATTGCCAAATATATTTAAATCTATCTTAGGACCTTTATGAGACCATCAAGGTAATTTACAACTTTGTTTATCAATTACATATATTTTCTAATCACCTAGACCCACTATTACATAATGAAAATTTGAAATTCCCTTCTGTTAGGAAAACTAATTCTAATTCTAATTCAAATTTTCACCCATTTAAGACACCTTTAGACCAATTATGAGAATTCTAAGATACCCCTACATCATTTTTTATTATCTAATATTTGATTATAAATTCTTATTTTTAATTTATGTTAGGTTATTATCTTTAGGTGGACCCCAAAATCTAATATTTCTCAGATAAATGTTTAAGGAAGAGATAGTGAATGCCAAAGTGATTAAACCCCTTCACATAATAGTTATTATGGGAGATCCTTTCATGACCATAGGGATGCTAACATGTTTTCCAAGCCTTTCCCTATGTAATTCATGTTTCTATTCATTTAAATGTATCTGATCCTATTTTATGGAAATTTATTGATAACATTCCATCTTCTTCTATAAGTTTTTATGGTGCATTTCATATAGTCCTGATGAGATCCCCTTAGAGATGTCATCCATATAATTGATTCACTCCATGCGAGTCTTCTCAAACTATGCATACTTCCATTACATCTATTCCTAATGATCGAATTGTGTTTGATCATGATGTATTCTTTCCTAATTTGAACCCTAATATTGCTAATCTAAATCATTCCTTGGATATGATTACTATACCTTATTCACCTATGATAGATAAACCCATGTCTTCTAGTAAAAAACATGTTGGTAGTACTACAACTCATCCCTTAGTGACACAAGTGTTGAATAAAATGAAGCTATAGATTGATGATGATTATGAGGGAAATAATATGATTGAGCTACTTAATGACTCAATGGAATATAAAAAGTATAGTATAGATAAATGGGCCCCTCTCATTGATCTTGTTTTTGGTAGTGACTATGATTATTGGGGTTGAGATATGTTTGACTTTGTATTTCATTTTTTGTATACTGATATATATATATATATATATATATATATATATATATATATATTGATCAATTTTTGGGCTTATGGGTCCCCTTTCTGATATCATAATAGCATTATAAAACCAAATGGTTTGACTTTATAACATAATTTTCAAGGCATATATCTAACCAAAAACCATCCAAACTTTTAAACCAAAGTTTCTATTTATGAAACTTTAGTATTATAGTATACCAACTACTACTATCATAAAAACCAACAATGGGAATCAGACTAACAAAAAAACAAAAAAGATCCAACTACAAAGAAAGTCTATTTTAATTCGATTACTATAAATTCTACCTCCTTTCATGTTCCATTGTTTAATAGACCTTAATTCTAAGTAATTGCCTTATTCTGTGCATGAGAAACCTATATCAACTGATACTAAGAACATTCACCCAAATTCGGACCACCCAAATTCTTTTTTTTATAATAGGGAGGCCTCAAAAATCATAGAATTTTAAATATCAAACTTCTTCTTATAGATCCCCTACACCTTTGAAACTTGCCACTACTCAAGCCACCAAGGAGGAACCTAAAAATGACCACAGGCTATACCATGTGCCAAACATTTGATTTACTTTAATTTTCTTTGGGTATTCATTTTAGCATGTCATTATTCCAAATATGAAATGGGAATAAGAAAATATTATAAGAAGGGCATAGACACTCCCCTGGCTTCTTCCTTCCCACCTTTAGCTGAGAATGCTTCTTCCACATCATGAGTAAAGTTAACCAAGGAAATGAATCTTGTTCTAAGATTATAAACACATATATAGTGATAAATTCAAGGTCATCTTTCCCAAAAAATGGAAGGTCTTAAAAAGGGACTAGAGGAAGACTATCTAGAGTTGAGAGCAAATCCACCCTATGTTTTGGTTAGATGAAAAATGCAACCATCTCTTTAATATGCTCTTGATAAAACAACATCAAACATAAATTTATTAAAAATAGGGCCACCAAATCTAAATTCACTCTTACTCTCCTACTCTCTACTATAATTTTTATGCCTAGAATAACCTCTGATGTTTCAACCACTTCTAGAGATAGTACCCATAAAATGTTCATAAGATGCATTTTAGAGACACTACTAGTAAAACCCATTTATCTAGTTTTAGAATTGCCAAATCACAATAGCCAGACCAATGACTTAATGAAATATATCTCCATATATCAAATATAATCTATCCCAACACCCAAAACCATAATTCTAGAAAGTGATTTCCACAATTGAGATAAACTTTCTCCCATTTAACTTGCATGAATCATAATAAAAACCCATCAAATCTACATCCATACCATTATTAATATCATCAATGCCTACATAACCACCATTTTAAGTCCAATTATAGACCTCAAAAATAAAACCCTACCACCTTTTAACTCACTTATTATATAGATTAAACTTTTCAAAGAGCCACCAATTCCACCCCTACACAATCTTGCCATCTATACTTAGTATTGTTGACCCTAGATTCCTTCTCTTGGTATATACCAACATTAGCTAAGAAGTCTACCTATTTATTGATTTCTTGAAAGTAATTAAAACCTAAAACATTGAACTAAACTCAAATTAGGCTAGATAAGAGAGAATATTTTTCAATTTCTGTGATTTGACTTTTTGTCCTGACAAGGCTTGAATTATGACTTGAGATTCACCTTCAATTTATAGAAAAGCTATTCTAGATTCTAAGGCCAACTCAATCCCAGATAATAAAGCTTGATATTTAGCTTCATTATGTGTTCCATCAAGAAACTTCAATGAAATAAGTCTAATTAATCCACTATAATATTTAATTATGCAACCTGCACCTGAAGCTCCCAGATTTCCCCAACAAACCCCATCAAAATTTAGCTTAAACTAACCTACTTGTGGAATAATATAGCCTAACCCATCTATACTTTTATTTTTATTATTATCTATTATTTACCCCTTAATTGGTGGTATAATATTAAATTGTCCTCATGGGTAATTTATAATTTTGATTTTTTTATACACAAAATTTTTATGATAATATGGATTGTTTAATGGCATCATTGAAACTCTTTTTTTAGTAAAAATAGCATTTTTACATTTTATTATGATTAATTTTGATCATTTTTTATTATTTTATAAATTTTACTCTATGGATTATAATGTGAAAATAGGTTTAGATCATTTTATTGTATATGTAGTTAGATAATTGTATAAATGAATGTTAAAGTAAGTCAAATGGCCTACAAATGTTATAAATGGTCATTTATCTTATATCATTATTTAATCTCATGAAATTTATATTAAAATTATAAATTTAAGTTATAAACTTAGGTGGATGCACAAAGTTAGGGGACAAAAAAGGTGACAATGAAAAAAAAATCTGTTTCCAATCTTAATATGATGAGTCTTACCAATATTAATATGTTTCCAAAGAAATGTTCACATTTCCAATTTCACTACTAATTATGGGAATCCTCATTCATCCTTAGTTTATAATATTTTTTTCTCCTTATAAAATGAGCATGAATTATATTACACATCTAAAATTCTCTTCTTCATTAATGAATTTTCTCAACATAGAGGAAGAGACCCTTCAACAATTTATAATATTATAATAGGTCCTCAAGTAGAAGAACCTATTTCACCCTCCCTTACCTTATCTCATGGATTTTGGTGAGACATTTTCTTTTATTCTTAACCTTTTCCTTCAATTTCTTCTCCTTCACACACCATGACATATTCTTCTATTATTTATTCAACCTTCATGCCAAGTATCTCCACTAACATGGTAGGTCCAATTTTTAATGGGCCTTTTCCAAAGACCCTTCTCCTTAATAATTCCACTAGTGAATATTTTTCAACCAATGTTAATCATGATACTATTGCTTCCTATTCTTCCAATGCTAATCATACCACTAGTGCATCTTTTATTACCAATGCTAGTCATTCTACTAGTTCATCCTTTTCAACCAATGCTTATCATACCACTAGTGTGGTACATGCAAATAATCATAGTGTAACACAAGACACTCATACTAATACTAATGCTTCACATGTTATGCACACTAGTCAAAATACTTCCAAAACTCATCAATTTTTATTATAAACACTAAATCAAATGCATTCTTTTCAGACCAATAACATAAATCAAATTATTAAAATGCAAAGCCATCTCATTAACCTTCAAAACCAACTCCAATAGGTGTTATGGGGAGCACAAAATCCAACGTAGGCCCTTTTTTTTGTAGTTGTGTTTTTTTGCATTGGCTAATGTATGCCTTTTTTAGTCCAAATGGCATACGCCCTTTTATTTTTTATTTTTTTATTTTGTTGTGTTTGGCATGTTGTGACCTATTTTTTTTTCAAGGATATATTTAGTAAAATAAATGTAATAAGTATAAGAATATAAAATGTAATATAAAATTAAATTCAAAATGTAATTTTATATTACATTTTACATTTATTTTTATATTCTTATACTTTAAGTTTATTTTAATAAATATAAAAAATTAGGGACAATCTACATCTTATGAAATTGATTATAGAGCTATAGGAGTTACCATTTAGAAGTTAATTTTTCAAAATCCATTCTGATAAATATTTAGTTTTTTAGAATTTCTAGATCGAAAGATAAAATGATAAATAAGGTTTCAAATCATGTTATGTATGTAATAAATCTATATCATTGAGTGTTACATTCTTACTTTACCTACTTAAGTTTTCCATACCTACTTTATCTACTTGAGTATGCCCTATATTATTAAATAACTAATCCATATATTTATCTAAATGAGTATGCCCTACCTAAATACACAATCCTTATCTTGAGCTTTACTATTACCCACTAGTGTCAAAGTAAGTGCTCCACTTACTCAACTTGGTCTACTTTAAGGTCTTATAGAAACATATTTGTAATTAGGTCTCTTCCTAGCCATAAAATATCTATTGGTATATCATAAAATTTCTTATGAGTATTGGTATTTAAATAATATTTATCTTATTATTTAGTATTATCTCTTGACTTCTTAGCCTCTATATTCATATCAAAATACACTTTCATGACTTAAAACATGGTACTCAGTCCCAAGACAATAATCTACCTTCAAACAAAACCCTTCTTAGACTCTTAAAGCATTAAATTGTACATCCTTAGTTATTTGAACAATAATATTAGGGTTTCACCAATTATTTAACTCAATCTTATTATTGCATGAAAAAATTCAAATCAAAACTCAGATGATAATAACTCTACCCTTTATAGGCCTATTAGGCCAAATTCTATCTCTTAAGGACTTGATACAAATAAGTCTACAACTAACTTATTTTATGGACTCATTCAATTCAAAAAATCAATTAAAATATCAATTAAATGATACAAGACTCATAGGTTTATTTACACAAGCTCAAAATACCAATTATATCACCAAATTGCCCAACAAATTGATTAAGTCCTAAGAACTATTATAGTACTATGTATAGATGTATTTGGTCTTGAGAAGTTGTTATTAATATAATATCATCAAAATTTTATTATAAATCTTTAAAAATATGTTTTTAAAATATATTTTAGGATGATAAACCAATTTCCTTTACTGGTTTCTTAAGAATTGGACTTCAATGATAACTCTACTCTTTAGGTCCAAATGGCCTAGTTTGCCTAGTTGGAAGGATATTATCTTGGATTAACTTAAAAATTATTTGAATAGCTTTAAATAAATATTATATAGTGTTTAAAAAATAACACTATAACTTATAATATGTTTTTAATCAATCATCAAATTAAAACACTTGAAGTGTCTCTTGACTGAGCTTTCTTGTGACTACCTATAGGCAAATCAAAAGATAGTCCTATGTATTTATAATAAAAATGCGAGTTTGAGTATTATAATAATTATAATTCCTTGTAAACCTTATCTAAAAGATTTAATTATTATTTTGAGGATATTCAACTAGTTCAAATGCAAGTTATGGTTTTTTATGTATTAAAAACACTATTCTAAGGTTTGACTGTGCACATAGAGCCTGGTAGCTTCAAACTGATTGTTCATAAAAATTAAATACTATTTTAAAGAACTAAAACTTGGAATAGAGTATTTAATACCTCCCTAAACTTCTCCAATATTATAAAAAAATAATGCAAATTTTTCTATGAGATACAAAAGACTGCAAGTGACTATAAATACATAATAAATAGGCTTTAGAAGGTTTCAATGACTTGAACCTTAGATAAAGTATAAATTATATTAAAATAAATTTGGATTTCATTCACACATGAAATAAATTTTTTAATACAAAAAATTAATTAATAACACACCTTTTATTCACAAGAAAATTATTCTTTTGACTACATAGACTCATGTTCTATCTTGGCAGACTATCAAATCTACTTACAATCATGAATTTATTCACATTTTAATCTTTTTTTGACCTTAAATTCCTTAATTTTTTTCATATTTTAAGTTTATTAAGTTTTTGGATATGTAATATACCTAGATTTTGATATATATTTGCATTGAAATCTTATTAACAACCTTGTTCTCAACTTAGAAAATGAAATTTAATTAATAGGTATATAAATATGCATAAATGAATAACCTATAACATGAAAACTATAACACATATATAGTAATGATATATTCATTTATATAGTACATCTACCACATACATAGTACTACATGTAGGTATGCATTCACTCATATATTATATCTTACTATGGTCATGATAATATCACTCATATTGGACATGAATGCAACTAATCACCCTAATACACTCTATTTCCACCTAATCCATTAACCCCAAAACCTAAAACAAAAATTTTAGACACTAAAAATTAAACCTTAAACATTAAAAACTAAACCCTAAACCCTAAACCCTAATCCATAAACCCTAAACCATAAACACTAAATAATATACGTAAACCCTAAACCCTAAGCCATAAACCTTAAACCCTTAACCCTAATATATTATACCTAAACCTAATATAATAATCCATAAACCCTAAAATCTAGACCCTAAACTTAGAAACTTAAAACATTAAACCATAGACTTTATACCCTATACCATATAACCTAAAACCCAAATGTGGGCCCATAACACTAAACCCCAAAACATACACCTAAAATCCTAAACACTAAACCATAAACACTTAACCTTATACCCTAAATTTTAAACACTAAACCCTAAAAAAATTAAAAATTAAGAACATTAAATCCTAAACACTAAACCCCAAACCCTAAACCTAAAATGCAAAATCTTGAACCCTAAAATTTTAACCCTAAACTCTAATAATTAAACTTTAAGCATTAAATCCTGAAATTGAAATTTGAATGCTAAACAACAAACCCATTACAACAAAAATTCAAACTCAAAGCCATAAACCATAAATCTTAAAACTATAACCCTAAACCTTCAAATATAAATGTTCAAGCCTAAACAACCAACCCAAAAAACTAAAATATAAACCTTGAACCCTAAACCCTAAAAATTTCACACTAGACCCTAAAAAATGAACCATATTCCATGAAAACTATACCTAAACACTAAACTATAAACCTTGAATCTGAAACCTTAAAACCTAAATCCCAAATCCTAAACTCTAAGCCCAAATCCATTAAACTCTAAACCCTAAACACTAAACACTAAAAATTGATACCAAAATAAAAACCTAAATCATAATATGTAAACCCCAAATATTGAATAATAAATCCTAAATTAAAAATCTAGGACCTACACCCCAAACCCTAATCTTTAGGCTTTAAACCATAAATCTGTAACCTAAAAACCCAAACCCTAATAACTAAGCCCTAAAACTTTATCCCATAATTTTAAATACCAAAACACAAGCCATAAACTCTAAATCCTAAATCTTAAACTCCAAAACTAATCCCTAAACCCTTACACTTAATCCCTAAACTCTTAACCCCAAGCCTAAAACCATAAACCATAAGTCATAAAACTTAAACATTAACTCCTAAACAAAAAATTGTAAACCCAAACCCAAAAACAAAAATCCAAAACCTTAAACACTAAACTTAAATCCCTAAACCCTTAACCCTTAACACTTAACCCTAAACCTAAAACCACAAACCCAAACCATGAAATCTAAACCATAAACACTAAACCCATAATTCTAAACCCTAAGAGCTAATTCCAAAATACTAAATCCCAAACCCTAAATAATAAAGACTATTTTCCAAATCCTAAACCAGAAACTAAACCCCCAAGTCCAAAATCCTAAACCTTACACCCTAAAACCTAAACCTTAAGTGTGAAACTAGAAGCCCAAAATGCTAACCCCAAACACCAAACACTAAAAGATAAACCCTTGGTCCTTTGAGCCTCAAATGATAAATACTAAAATTTTAAGAATAAAATATAAGTTATAATCCCTAAATCCTAATCCCTAATCCATAATAATAAAACTTAAACCCTAAACTCTAATATTTATACTCTAAACCCTAAACTGTGAATCTTGAACCATCAACCATAAACCTTAAACCATAATTTTTAAAATCCTATACCTCTAACCATAAATGATAATCTTGAGTTATCACATATATAGATAAAGGAGGGGGCATGGGCTAAGCCATATCTTGAAAATAAAAGGTAAATTATCACATATATAAATAAAGGAATGACTAGGGACATTCATGTAAAAGGCTTGAAGGTGGATTAAGGTTGAATTCCTAAATGATTTATGGGTTTTTAACCACTGGGTCTATCAATATTCATAAATAACTAACCTATAACATGAAACCTATATCATAAAAATAGTACTTTTATAGTCATTTAGACATTACATCTAACCCATACCTAATACTACATGTAGGTATGTTGTCACTCATACTTGACATATTCATGTAGTCATGATACAGTCACTCATACTAGACAAAAATGTAACTAATCACCCTAGTACACTCTATTTCCACCTAAACCATAATTCCTACATAAGTTTAAAGATTTAAATTTAAGGAGAAAACATTCCATAGCAAAGTGGGTGGCACAAATGCTAATAATTTATAATCATAACCCACATCATTCTTTGAGAATAACTTACAAACATGATAAGATTCAAAATGTCTTGAAACTTTTGCTCAATGTTTGTAACACAAATATAAAATAAATAATTATGTTTAAAAGATGTATCTCACTTCCTCCTCATCAAAGATGAATACTGATGAGCAACTGACACAAGCACTACACTCATAAACATATATAGAGTATAGGTGACAAGGGGGGTGAGATCAAAAGTTCTAAAGGTCAAATTTGTGAAACCATTAGGAAATCCTAAAAACATGACATAAAGTCTATTACTAGGTGGGTGAGTTGGGAATGGGGTATCAATAGCCCTTTGAGTGGCCTAAGGCCAACTCTCAAACTAACTTAAAAGACCCAAACATTAACCTACCATTCTTTGCGGAGTAATAAGATATCCAAGCTAAAACAAGTTGTGATATACAAATCTAAGGAAAAAACAAATTTCAAGACAAAATTCAATCTTGAATTAAATAGGAAACATAGTTTCCTTCATACATTTACTATTTATTTTTGAACTTGAGTATATATATAATTACAAAAATGATTTCATATCAAGGGGGAATTACAAATTTTCTTTTTTGTAACTTATTTTCCCACTTATGAATTCAAATAGTGTCCTCCCCCCATAGTATTTATAATTTAAAATCCATGCCATGATTCTGATAAGTATCCCATGATAATGACACTTACTTTTAAAAATGCATCATTAACAATGAAACTCACACTCTCAATGAAACTTAGACTTCCAATGCAACTTAGGCTCCCAATGAAACTCAAATTAGAAATGTAACTTGGGCATGTAATGCAACTCAAGCTCATAATGTAACTCAGGATGGTAATGCAACTTAAACTCTCAATGCAACTCAAGCTCCCAATGTAACTCAATATCCCAATGAAACTTGGGCTCAAAATGCAACTTGGGATGGAAATGTAACTCATGCTTACAATGCAACTCAAGCTCTTAATGTAACATGGGATCACAATGAAACTCATGCATAATATGTAGCTCAAGCTCACAATGTAACCCATTTTAACTTACTAACATTATATTAATTTGTCATAGAAGAGGAATATAATTTGTGTTAGAAAGGAATGCTTGCTCTTACACCAAAAGATCAACCTATTAATGCCTGATAAAAACACTAGATAAGTACCCATGAGAGGCTATTAGTCCATGACACAAATCCTTGAGAGGGATGTTGGCAATTAGTCCAACAATTCCCCCCTTAGTGTTACCTAATGGGATTCAAACTTATGACCATGGGTATGATACCAATTATTAGAAATGAATGCTTACCATTGTACCAAAAGATCGACCTATTAATGCCCAATACAAACAACAGATAAGTACCCACATGAGCCTATTAGTCCATGTCACAAATTCCTGAGGGGGATGCTGGTGATTAGTCCAACAATTTACATCAGATTAACTCATTTTCTAAGCCACACATGCATCCCCACATCTAAAGAGCATACCAACATCATTTTTTTCACTAAGGAGGAAACATAGTTTCCTTTTTATAACTCATTTTACAAATTAGAGTTTAAACAAAATTCATAAAGAGGAAATTTTTGATCTATCATCATTTTTCATCATCCTTCATCATTCAAAATGAATTTACACCATGAAAGTGCTAAGAGGATATTATCTTATTTTCACCTTGAAAATCATTAAATAACATCCATAGAGTAATCCATCATGGACCTACCTAATCTAATAGACAAAAATGAGAATAATCACCCTACTAAACTCCAATCAGAACAAAAGGAATCATATTGCCATTCAAGATTCATCTAAAAAAAGATATTATTTAGTTTGACATAGATTTATACTAACTACTAGATTAAACCACACTCTACTAGATGAGAGATTAACTAGGGATTATTAATGAGTGATTAGGTACGATGAGGGACAATGAGGGAATGGTTACAAATAATGAGGGATGAGGACGAATGAGGAGGGAGTAATTAGAGATGATGAAGGTTAATGAGGGAGTTATTAGGGATGATGAAGGAAAAATTAAAGTATGACTAGTGACAATGAGGGATGATGAGAGAGTGATTATGTATGATTATGGATGATAAGCGTCAATGAGGGAGTGTTTAGTAATGATCAAGGATAATGAGGGATAAACTAGGTGTGATGAGGGAGTGACTAGGGATGATGAAGGTTGATGAGGGAGTGATTAATGATGATGATGGATGATGATAACCAATGAGGGAGTGATTAGGGATGAAGAGAGTTAATGAGGGAGTGTCCTATGTGAATTTTGAGTGCTATAATATGACTTTAATTTATGTGACTTTGGAATAATGCATAAGATTAAAATTGAAGAATGCATGGATTGACCATTTACTTGACATTTATTTTAGAGTGAATGGTATCTTTTTATAATGAATTTTAAATGGTGTTTCAATTCATTCGATTTCGAATGTAGTTTATTAGGGTGACTAGCTACATTCATGTTTGGTATAAGTTATCATGTCATGATTACAGTAAGATGTCATGTATGAGTGACTGCATACATACATATTATAATAGGTATGTGGTAGATGTTATGTATGAGTGATCATATCATGACTATAGGTGTATTATAAATTACATGCTATAGGAAATTCATTTATGCATATTTATAGACCCATTTATTGAAAATCCCAAAAATTATTTAGGAATTCATCTTCAAGCTCAAATATGTAATCAAGTAGAGAATGATTGAGTAGGTAAAGTAGGTAGGACATACTCAGTTATGTAAAATATGGGGAATAATAAATGGTATTGATCTATTAAATAGGTAACATTATTTGAAAACTCATTTTTCATTCTATCTTCCAATCTTGAAATTTTGAAAGCTAAGTGTTGACCAGATTGGATTTTAAAAAACTAACTTTTAAATGGTAACTCCTACAACTCTAGAATTGATTTCACAAGATGCAAAGTGGACCTAATTTTTTATAATTGGTAAAACAAATTTAAATTATAAGAATATAAAATCTAATATAAATTTAATGTAAAGTTACTAAATATATCCTTGCACACACAAACAAAAAAAAACACTAGCTCATAGTACAAATAGAAACAAAAAACATAACAAAAAACACATACATGTCTTTAAACACAAAAAAAACTAGCTCAAACTACACATAATGAAAAAAATATACTTCTTTAAAGGGTGTACACCATTTACGAAGGGTGTATGCCCTTTCAACATTTCAATATTTTAATTTTGCATTTTCCCTCCAAATTTACCTTGGGTAATGGCTTGGGGAGGTCTGAACCTAGCCTGAAACCATCCATGGAGCATCCCACTTAGTTTCTAATAAATTTAGGAGTCTTTATCATCTTTTTTAACACATATAATTAGGTAGATTTTGTTATTTAAAAAAAAGCGGTTTGTAGAGGGGAAAATGTAGTTTTTTCATAATTTTTAATGTTCTATTTTTTTATAATTATTACTTAATTTATACACAACATACCTCATTATTTATTATATATATATTTTTATAATTTTTTGAATTCTAATCAAAATTTTATAAAACTTATACCTGATCGCTCTACACATCATTGGCTATGATTTAAAAAAAATGTTTTTGATGAAGTTAATGTCAAAATGTTGTGTCGTACACTTGAAGTTCCAATTTTTAGTTGTCTTGACTTGTAAAATTATTTTAAAAATATATATTTATAAAAAAATTAACACAAAATATATGTACCAATATTTAACATTTCATCTATGCATATATGAAATTTCATACATCAATTCATTCATTTACTCAAAAAAATGTGTATGCACACATGTAGTCTCTTTATCTTTTCACAAAAAAGGTAAAGTCATTATCATAAAGATATCTAGGTTGCACACTTTTATCATTTGGGCATTGAAAAAAATTATATATTTAGAAACTACATTCAAAATGACACAATTCATATTTTTACATAATTTTCAAATTCTTTTTCCATGTGTCTTTAACATTCTATCCAAGTTTAAATATTGTAATTTTTAAAAAAAGAGTGGCACTTTATACCCCCCTTTTGTCCCCCATTATCCTACATCTATCCACTTTATAACTTATAAAGAAAACTAATTATAAGTAATTTTGACTTTTAAAAAGTTAATTAACTTATAACTATAACTAACTAAAGTTAGTTGTAACTTGATTCATAATTATCTCAAAGGAGAATAAATTTATAAGGAGATTGAAGACAAATAATAAGAGAGAAACGTACAGGTATAAAAATCTCTCCTAAGTTTGAAAATTTTCCATCTCTTTTATTATTATATATAATTTTTTTAAAGATCAAATAATCATTTAAAGATAGACCAAATAATACATTCTCTGATGGTGAAGTAATCCACTTGAATAACATAGGCATACCTAGGTTTATTTATAACTAATTATATGAATATTATCAAGTATTAATATCATTAGATGATTACATATATATAATCTTATGTGTAAAAATTATTGTACTTGAACCAAATAATGATGAATACCTCACAGTTTGTGATAATTTATCAATCTATTGATTTTACTTAGTTTTTCATTTGAATATCTTGTTTGTAATCAAACTCATTCTGTATGCAATGGGAAATGAAACATATTCTAAAAATCAATCCTAGCTCAGAGAAGATATATCTTACTTACAATTCCAATTAGGGATACATTAGATAATTGGGGTCATGACTAATATAGATCCACTAGACCTAATTATGGGATCTCTTACCATAATAATATCACTAGGGAGGGTTTCAAAGCCTCTAGTCAAGCAAAACCATGCAATAACCCTAACTAGGTCCTACATTTTCATATTAACTAAACTAATAAGAAGTAAATCAAAATCTAATAGAGTGCTCACGAAATATTGTGTTACAATTTAGGGGTAATAAACACTAAAATTAAACATGCATATAAGACATATACTCACGTCAATGTATATGGAATCCTAATGTATGGAAGAGAAGTGAAAATGCATATCTATCTAATTTTACAAATGAGGAATAATATTAGGAATACTTACCTTTGAAGATGAACCCACCAAGCCTCAATCTCTCCCTTATCCAAGGTACATTGTAATAGGTTGTTGTGGTATGTAAGGATGATAAAAATAAATCAGCTCTAGGATATATAACCTATCAATACATCCAAAACACTTCTTAACAAGACAAGATCCATATCTCTAAAGGAAGTATGAAACCTTAAGCTCGCTCCTTAAGCATAATGGTTGATAATTAGATGCACAATATATCTTACTTATTCTTCTCTTCTCATAGAAATGGAAAAATGTTTGTGTTTATATAAGTGGATCTAACCCTAAACCCTTCTAAAATTTTTAGATGATAAGGTCAATCCAATCAACCTAGTATTGAAATTAACAAAAAAACATACTAGATGTTGACCATGGTTGACTTAGTTCTTAATGGGTTGTTATCAATAAAAATACATGGTTGATGTGGCTGACATAGTCATGTAAATTGTCAAAAAGGGTTTTAGTTTTTGTAAATCATTAATAAAGAAGTAAAATTACTAAAGGAGTGAAAAATAGGAGGTAAATATTAGGGAAATTGTTTTTAGGAGACAAGTGTCTAGATAGGTAGCGGCAAAAGAGAGAATAATCTTATGAAGCACCAATGGTCTACCAACCCCTTTTTTGATGTACCCCTTAAGGCATGCACTCAAAGGGATTAAAAATTGATGGGTTCCTAAAATATATAAATAATTATTATTTGATAAATTTTTTAATATATTATGTGTATACATATGACCCACTTAAAGCTCATTATGTGTCACGTAGGTGAAACATGGGATGGTGCTTCAGGAAAAGAACATAGTGACACATAACACTAAAGTTGTATAAAGTGAAATAAATATAAAATAAGATAAATGAAAGGATATAATTTAATACACATATGTTTACTTACCTTAGTGCTATAGATAAAGAAGGATATGTGAGAAATGTGAAGGTGTCCAATGTGAGGAACATTACGTGAACCTGTAGAGATTTGTGAAAAGAGGAAAAAATCAAATTTTTTAAAACATAGGCATATAATATTGAAAAAGAAGCTCTATGATGTCAAGATTCTAAAACCTTTTATGGTTTTAAAAAAGAGTTAGTAGAGACAAAGATATGATCAAAATAATAAATTTGATGGTAAATATTTGAAAGGTAAATAATTTTTAAAATAGTGAATATAAATAAAATGAAAAATAATTCATTTATCATTATTTATTATTATAAGAATAATAGAGAGCTTTGATAAATTGAGTGAGATATATAGAGAGCAAGGATGGTAGGGAAATGACAACTGAGATATGGAGGATGCATAGTGGGCACAGTGGGTGCAACACAAGTAAGCATCTAAAAAATTTCAAATTTTAAGTATTTGTATTTGAAATTGAGTGATTTATAGAAAATGGATGATTAAGCTAAATCTAGATACCTAAATGAACCTTAGAAATGGGATATTGGTTTGAAAGGAATTAGGCCAATACATGCCCAAGGTATTGATGGAAATTTAGGCAAAAAGGTCATGGATGTGAAAGAACAAAGTTAACAAAGTTGACTTAGTTGGAAAAATAAAAATAAAAACTAATTGGCTAACTAAGTATTAAGTGGTTGACTTAGTTGGTTTGGCACTGAAGGGGGTTAACTTAAAGTGGCCAACTTAGTATTAAGTGGATGACTTAATATTGTTAATCAAATTATGGCTAAAAAATGAAGCAAACCAGCTTATTTTTATGAATTTTATAAGAATATATTGTGATTATAAATGACATAGAGGTCTAATACATCTTTTCCTATTTTATATATGTATAGGTGCCATAAATTTTGGTAATTGATCAATTCCTTATGATTACCTAATTTATTAGAGTGATTTACATATGAGGATAGAGCGATATTGGTATCATTAGGCTTGGGAGGAATCATGGAGATGAGACACATTATACTAAGTGTTGATCTCATTGTTGTGTTTCATAGAGCATGGGAATGGTTAACCAACACTTTTTTATGGGTGGTGGATGGAGATACCATAGAGGTAGGTATCACACTGGAGCATGTCCATGCATTGCTTGGACTACATATAAGAGGGACATTGATGATGACATGGTCACTAAATTATCTAGAGGAAAGATAATTACTAGCCAAGTGGATGATGGGATCATAAAGGATCTATTTAGGGCTAAGGGTGAGATTATTTAATGTTTATATTCTATATATTATGTTTATACATAAGGCTATGATAAGACTTGTGATAGTGTGAGTGCTATGTCACAAGTTGGATGATAGGATACCATTGTATGTGATAGCCTTGCATGGATCCATGTTAGATCAGGGAGTGATTTATGATTTTATATTTTTTTTTATCTAGGTATAGCTCATGCATGGTATATATGGGATGATATCTATAGGGTATAAGATTAAGGGACCATTGGTACTACTAAGCACATGGATATATTAGAGGTTTTTGATGTAACAATTGGCTGGATTTCCCTATGTGGTTGATGATAGGTTACCTTGAGTTTTTAGATGGATATATGACCAGGTAGTGTAGGCCATGCCCCACATGTCAACATTTTAGATAGTCACATGAAGAGAGACTTTTTGGTAGCCTTATGCACATATTATTATGATTTGGTTAAGTTAGGTGATTGTGGTGTCAGGGTTGACTCTAGAGTGGATTACAAGCCACTATACTCATTAAGTAGATATACATCTAGTGGCACACTTTCCAAGTAAAATTGGACTCTCACACCTAGTAATTAATATAATATTTCCTACATTTTGGACATGTAATGTGAGAGATATAAGGGGATATGAGGAGGAAGAGTTCCAGTTGACAGACTAGAGATCAAACTATGATGTGTGAGACCAATGAATGGTCAAGCATGATAGATAGTAAATGAAATAGGAAAGGGAATAGATGTAGATGTAGGGATGTAAAAAGTACCATAGTAGGAGGGGTAATGACCACCTTGGACACACTAGTGATGGATATGCCATCAGTAGGGTTAAGCATATATAAGAGTTATCACATAGGATGACCTGATAATTAGCCTATGGTAGAGTTGGTAAATAGAAGAACCATTAAAGAGAGGATCAACATGTGCATGGGTGGTGACTCCATGTTTTTAATTGATTAGGAGGCATCGCATAGATGATGTGCTTGGGGTACAAGATGATGGATAGATCATTATTGGTAGATAAATAGATAGGGAGACAATGGTTGGCGATACTAGGTTAGGTAAGAAATGTTGGATTTCTTAGTCTTTGAGATAGAGTACTAGTTGTATATGATGGTAAATAGATAAATTTTGAGATGTATATGTAAATTTATATCTCTCTAGTTTAAAATTTGTAGATCTTGTGGCTGAGGAGACCATATGGAGATCCTTAGCTATGTTAATGATCCATAACATTTTGGATGGAGTGCAGGAACCATGTGACCTCACCATGTTGTAAGATCCTATGGTACCATCTTCCCTAGCTCATATGAGCTATTTTAGACTAGTGGGGAGGGCATGAGGTAATTATAGACATATGGATATATATTTTATCCACCAATAGGGTAGGGGTAGGAGAGGCATAAGCTTGGTAGGCCTTACCTCAAGAGAGAGCTACACACATGGATACCATGATCCAGTTGGGATAGGTACATCTCTAGGTGGCCAGCCTATAGAGATAGGTATAAGGGTTTAAGTCAATAAAAAATTCATTAAAACACACTGTGCAGAGGGGATAGTCTAGGGAATTTATGGGTAACATGGCTAGGCCATGAGATAGTTATGATTAAGCTTAGCCATAGAGTTGGAGTGATGTGTTTTTATATTTTGTATAAAAATACATGAGATATAGAGATAGATTATTTTTATAGTTGGATGTTAATCTTATGATTTATATATTTTTTTGGATGTTGATGCATGGATATATTTATTTATAGTACATGTATTTTGATTTTGTTGTATATGCTATAGGAAATATATGTGGAATGTTTTATTTTCTATCATTATGGAATACACATGAATGGTTAAAAGGAAATAGGCAAAAACGAATTAGAAAAGTATAATTAATAAAAAAACAAACACACTTCAAACTATATCATGATGGGAAATGTGTAATAAAAAAATATGACTAAGTCAAAAAGTGGCAAACAAGAGGGAAAAAATGTTTTTAAACCATGAAAAAGATTGGCACCAAATTAAAACAAGTAAAATCACTCTAAATCACATTGGGAAGTATGAAAATAATGTAATAAAATGGAATGCATGTGAAAGACAAATGGTATAATAACAAATAAATTAAGTCAATAAATCATACTAAATCATGTTGGGAAGTATAAAAAAGAAACAAAATTGGCAGAATGGGTCTTAAGTTAATTAAACTAATTCAAGTTGGGAAGTATGAAAAACTTAAGAAAATGGTTGGATTCTTACATTCAATAAAAAAATAAGATGATAAAAGTGAAATATTAATCAAGTAATCATAAAACATACTAAATCAATATGGGCAGCATGTCAATGACATGTAACTCATAATCAATCACATCTTATCTCATATTTGACACATGTAATTTCATTGTGACTTAGGTATTAGAAATTTTTGTGAGGAAGTCTAGGTAATATTCATGGTCTTACATTAAAAATCATAAAGGTAACACCAATTAGGTTGAAGCAATGTGAAAATATGGTAAAAGGGTATGTTTGGAATTATAATATGAAAATTTGGTAATTTGTGAGGAAGGCCTGATCCTTTCTAAGATTTTACATTGTAACTCACAAATGGAATCCTTAGGGGAAGTGATCAGTGAAAAAAATAATATCTTTCAAGGGGAAATACTAAGATTTTAGGGAGTCAAAAATGGAATGTAATAATCATAATTTAGGTGTCTAATGAGAAGACCTTAGGAGACATGAGGCACACTAAATACATGAAAAGACACTAAGTGGGTAGTGACCATAAATAGACAAAGGATACATGTTCTTGATAGGCACAAAGCTATGTAGGCAAATAAGTGTGGTAATAAGATCATATCATGTTGGTAATTTTGAATAATAAAATTAAAATGGGCCTACCTTCCCATGACATGTTCCCTATTCTATAGGACCCCTTACAAAGTTGTCGATCTACTATGAAGATTAGGTACTTGCATGAGAAACTAGGTAGCACTAAAATATTTTTTTATCCTCATTTTTTAATATACTAGATTAAATCACCCTAATGGACCTTGGATCTATCATGAGGCTAACTATGGAATCTAAGATTTGATTAAAAAAAGAGACGTGCTTAGAATCATGTCTTTTAGTGTGATTTGACTTTTGAAAATTTTAAATGTTGCCTTCTAGAATATTGCCTTTTGTTAAATGATTTGATTTTTGAATGTTTATGGATTTAAATATTCCTCCTCCATATAGATTTGTAATGACCAATAATGAAAGATAAAGTGATACACATGAATAAGCTTTAGGCTTTAGCTAAAGGAAGCTAAGTATCCAAAGATATGACTAAATTGAACACTTAGGATTAATTATGAACAAAAATGTTATCTCAAGTCTCAACCATGTGTATGATTAGTTTGTGATAGGTAATAAGGGGAACAAGGGGATATCCAAAGTGGACTAGTAAAAGGAGATTATAATGAGATGATTTTTTTATAAATGATCATATGGTAACTGAGGAATGACTAAAGGGAATAAGGTTTTTATAACCAAGTCATAATAATAATTATCAATGTGTATTGAGATAAGATATAAAATAATCATGAAAGAGAACAAGATAACAATATAAAATAAACTTAACAAGAATAAGTATGTAATCATGAAAAGTATCCATAAGAGTATAAGAGACATAATGATAATATAAGCAATATATAGTGTGAAACAAAAGTCACCATGTAAGATAGATAAGAATTTTACATAATGTCAGTGATATAAGTTATATAAAAGTAAATTTGGAGAACATTTCATATATATATGAATAAAAAATGAAATAGCACCATGCTTGTGTTTATAAACAATGATATATTTATCCACACACATTATCCATAACATATGATAAGTCTCTATGAAGTTGAACTCGGACTGCAACCAAAGTTTCATCGATCTTCAAGGAAAGTTGAGAAAATACTTCATGTAAAATCTCCTCAATGCAAAAGGTAATAATTATTTAAATATCATGTTGATGAAGGATATAATGTAGGGTATCCTTAGGAGAAGGAATGGGAATGGAATCTATAAGAGATGAAAGGGTCATCAATGGATAATGGGCCACAAGTGAAGGAGTTGTTAGTAGAGAAAGGGCCATCAAGGAAAGACGATACATGGGTGAGGAGGAAAAAAGTTAGGTGAAGAAGGTAAAATAGGTGGTAAAACCATGGGGGAAGAAGGGGGAGCCTTCTTATGAGGGTGACATGTGGGAGGAAGGCTACTAGGCATAGGAATAGTCATTAGGTGATCCTTGAGATGATACTAAAGTATGTGATAATGATCAACATGATAAATAGTGCATTGGTGTCAGAGATAATATACCTCTCCATATTTTGGAAGATATTAAGATAATACTTGTAGGGGAGGTATATCCTTGTCTATGGGCTGAGGAGTGGTTAACTGCAAGGTGTCAATAAATTTTTATAGATTATGACAATGTGTGAATGAATGATTATCTATGCCATAAAATCAAAAGATATGCCCATGAATATACTTGGTAGGTGTACTCATAGGAGGAGTGGAAGTGGAAGGCAAATAAGGTTCGAATAATGAACAATCTTTAGTATAAGGACAATAAATTTATGAATATCCCAATATGGTTTATCACCCCATTTGGTGGACAAAGAAACAAGCTAAAGTAAAGGGAGTAAACCATCACCCAAGAAAGGTGGGGAAGGTGGAGAGACTGGGTAAGGATTCACTATAAGAGAAATGGGATCTAAAAGAAGAAGAGACACAGCTATAGAGGGAAAGTGAATAGGATACAAACTAGGCTCTATTGAGGGATGGGTGGTATGCATATAAGGCTGAAGGATAGTCACAATAATCTTAGGGATAAGTGAAATATAGGGGTACTGATATCTAGAAAAGTGTAAGGGTCTAGTCATACCATGATCCATAAACATACCCCTATGAGGCTCTTAAACAATTGGAGGTGTGTGCACCATATCTAACCTATGATTAAGAGTAAAAATTCTAAAATGAGGAATGATAAAGGATGGAATGCTAGAAGAATTACTAAAAGGCTAAAGCAAAGAGGAACAATAACAAATAATTTTAGCATATCAGGCCTAAATAAGACCTCCTAAGAATGGATCATCTAAGGTATAGCCATTATCATAATTATGTGTATGAAGATCGATGACATAGGTAGGGATGACATTTTCATTTGATGTGGTGTAATGAATAGAATGTTGAGTCTTAGTTAAGACAATGGGTATTCCATCACTAGGTAGTTGATGGGAATGGGGTTTTAAAATAGGGGGACATTGAGAAATGAGATGAGGTGAGAGATTTGAGGTTTTAGTCTTGAGATTTATCTCGTTAAGCTCATCATCATCAAAATATAGGAGGTTAGGGGGTATATTACCAATGAATTTAGGGTGACTATTGTAACCTTGGGTGGAATTGATAAGAAAGTTAAACCATTGACATTCATGAAATGGAATTCTTGGTAAGGGTTAAAGGGTGGGAATCTTTAATACACCACAATATTTAAATTATTAAAAATTCCAAGGGTTAGTGTCACCTTAAATCCTATAGATGGATCCATTATGAGGAAATTTGACACATTGACAAGTGGAATAGGAAATTGCTCTCATGCGATGAGTGCATGGGCTACAAAATAAATTTTTATAGGATAGTAGAAATTTAAAAATCATCACCTTCATGTGAATGGTGACAGGTGGAAAGGTGATAAGGAGCCACATATAACCTAAGGGAGGAATTTTCCTTCAGTCATAGCCTTGACACATACTCCATGTGGACTTAAGATTACAATTGGAATATCCAAGGGTTTTGATAAAATTGAAAGAGGTAACACAAGATCCTGAACCCTCATCAATCAAAACATGCTTGAATTAGATATCACCAATTTAGACACTAATAAAAAGAGGAGGATCATCTGTATGAAGCAAAATATCATAGGGATCATAGAAGAAATGGGAAATTTGAGGGAAAGAGAAGTGTCTATTATTTCATCAGCATGTATGGATATCTCTTCACACTATTATATAATGGTATCTTCTAATCTAGATAAGGTGGATTCACATCCTACTAGGGAAGGATGAGGGATGTTCATTTCAAATAGAAGTTACATAAAATGATTATGATGACATGGAGAGTTTCACATAAGTTTGATAAATAGGATTTGAGATGGGAGATTAGTAATCTCTATAACAGGATCCCACTCATCATAACCCATAAGAGGACTATTAGAAATAGGTGCATAGTTTTTAAGGAGGACCTCAGAAAGAGGAGCTGAAGTGCATGAGAATTTATGCTGATAAGATGTAGAAAGTTTAATTAGAGGAAAGGTTTATTGAGTGTCTTGAAAAGATAGGGTAGTTGATGCATGTTTGGTTTGAGATAAATTAGAAGAAGTGTTGATAGAAGTTTGAGTATCATTGGTGATGGGTAAAGAGGTTGAAAGAATGGTAAAAATGGTTTATGAATTTTTATCCAAGGGAGGTGTTGGAATTGGTTCATTAAAATATATAAGGTCTTCTTTACCCAAATTTGTTAAGTGAGTTGGGGAAGAATCTTAGAGAACACAAAGTGTGTGATACAATTAAGGAGTGTGGATGGGATGAGGATAAATTAAATAAACCACCCTTTTCTACTAGTCATATTGACCAAATTCTCTTCAATAGTTGGGTCAAGAAGACTATTAACATTATTTGAAGAAGGGGTAGGCTTGTCTTGGTTATTTTGGTGACTTGGAAGAGGATCTTTATATATGGATAAATGAACATTATCCTAGTTTAAAGCTTGAGATTTAATTTGTGTTTCATGGGATTTGAAGGAAATTTCATAGGCTTGTTGACATTTATGAATGATATAATCATGATTAAAATTGGGACTAAGAAGGAAATACATAGCCAAATTATGAATTTGCCTATAAGTCTCATGAGAATTATCCCAACTAGCATAGAACCAAAAAAATCTATTGAGATTGTAACAAGACTTCATGAGACAAGTGGGATCAAGTTATTGTGAAATAGCCCTTGGTATATGTTTATGTAACTATACTAAGGATAAATGTTTATTAACATTGATGTCATGGTTGAAGATAAAAAATGATTAGTAATGTGGTTAGGAGGGAAAGCTTGTTTTAGAGCCTAGTTAGGAATAATAGATTGAATAATATGAATGGTATCATAAGATTTGGTGACACCATCATTAGTAACATGACAATTATTATTCTTGATTAACATGAAAGTATCCATAGAAGGTTGGGATGGATCAAATTGATGCATGAGAAAATATTTATGCTTTACTTGGTCAATGACCTCTTCTAAAGTATAAGGAGAGAGAGTTCAGACTTGATATTACACCATAGGAAAAAGATCATTGGCAAATAGATGAGAGAGGTTACCATATACCATATTATGTTCACATTTTTTAGACAATCTATTTGAACATTTGATGAAAGATTGTGTGGTTTCGGTCTCAAGTTGCTTACAATTGATAAAATGGGCCAAAGTATTTTAAGAGAGATCACTAGTTTGGAACTCTTCAATTAGACTATTTAATAAATCTTCCAAACTAGTTATGGAATGAGATTTTAGTTTTTTGTACCAATATAAAGTATCACCCATGAGAATCTTCACTAATAGCTTGGTAGTGGTAAAAGATTTTAGCTTGATCCAGTCTTTATATAGATTTCCAAATGCTTTTAAGTGGAGATTAGGATTAGTTGATTCATTGTAAGTATTTGTATGGGTGACACCTCCTATATTGATATTATAAATTTTAGATGTAAGAGGATCATTTTTAGGGTGCTTTATTGTTTCGTTAACAAGGGGAGGTTGAGGGATAAGATTATCATGAGAATTCCAAAGAGGAGGTGGGGGAGAATTTTAATTATGCATTCCCAATGGAACCTATTGAGGGTAGTTTTGAAGATGGATAAGATGATTTTTCATTTGCATCATTTGATTTTCATTATTAGCTTGGAAAGCATTCATTTGATTAAGAGTTTGTAATATAAGTTGATGGGCTTGAGTGGTATTATTGGAATTATTAGAATTGGTAGTAGTGGATTGGGTACCACTATGGGTGTTAGTAGTATATCGAGAAGAATTATTGGTGAGTGAGGCATTAGTATCATGATTTACTTGTGTGTAAAATATTTACTAGTAGAGGGAGGAGAAGATGCAACACTAGAGGCATGATTAACATGGGTAGAAAAGGATTCACTAGTGAAATCATTGAGAAGAGTGGGTCTTGGAAGAGACCCACTAGATGTAGAACCTACCATGTTAGTAGAGATACTAGGTATGGAGGTGGAAGAAATCAAAGAGGAAGATGTCATGGTATGATAAGGGGTCAAAAGAGAGGGAAGAGGTTGAGAAGAAAAGAAGCTAGTGTCCCCAAATCTTTGTGAGAATGTGGGAGAGGGTAAATGGGGTTCCTCATCTTGACCACTTATCATGATATGGTAAATAGTAAAAGGATATTTTTATTGATGTTGAGGAAACTCATTAATGAAGAAGATCATTTCTAGGGTATACTCTAACTTAAGTTGATCTTCAAATGAAAAAGAAGGATTAGAAAGTGAAGATGAATGAAGAGGGGTCCCATAGTTTGTAGTATGAGTGGCTACATGCCCATTACTTTAATATAGGGTAGGATCCACAAAATGCTTATGGGATAACCTATTAGGGTTGCTAAAACTCATCATATATATTGAATTCAACTCAGTGTGGTCTTCAAACAAGAAATTCATGATGAAGGAGAAATATTAGGGAAGACAAAGATGACACACAAAAAAAGAGATAAAAGAGATAAATAAGAGTATAGAGTTGACCAGGTTAAGTTAGTACTAAAAGCAAGGAAGAAACATAATATGATAAGGATACAATGTTAACCATGTTGACTTAGTAATTTAACCTAATTTGTAGAAAGGAGTACTAGGTCAATTAGGTTGAATTAATACTAGAAATAGGGAAAAAGATAGTTTGATAAGGATACAATGTCAAACAAATCAACTTAGTAATATATCCTGATTGGGAAAAAAGATTACTAGGTCAATTGTGTCCACTTAGTAATGTAATTAGGGAAAAAGATAGTCTGATAAGGATATAGAGTCGACCAGGTTAACTTAGTACTGTAACCTTATTGGCATAAAGGAGTACTGGGTCAACCAAGTGGACTTAGTACTCTAGTTAGGGAAAAGATAGTTTGATAAGGATACATAGTCATTTAGGTCAACTTATTAATATAACCTAATTAACATAAAGGAGTACTAGGTTGACTAGGTCAACTTAATACTATAGTGAGTGAAAAAGACAATCTATAAGAGACTGTGTTGAATTGAATGATAGTGTGCTAAAAATATGGAAAGTTTTTTTAATGAAATCAAATAAATAAATGGAAGCAAACACATAAACAATTGGATAAATGGAAATGATCCAATTGGAACACACAATACAAAACCTTGCACCAACACTATTCAATGCAAGATTTTAAAATACAACACATAATAAGTAGAGAGCAAACAATCAACTAAAAATTAAGTGCAAACTAAGTGGTCATCTTGAGTGTTGATAGATTATTATAAAGTGTTATTTTAAGTGTGATATGGAAGTTGTCTAAAAATAGGGAAGTAAAAATAAATCTATGGAAGGATTCAAGATGTTTAGGTTGAAAGGGATCTATGTTTATAATGGTACTAGATTGGTATTAGGGCCTACCCCCTCACTTCACAATATCATAACAATAAGGGTGTCAGGTGCTTTTCCAATATATACCATTAACCATGTGCTTATACTTGGCTAGAAAAACAAGTCAATTTCCCCCTTGGAGATGAAATACAAGTAGGCAGGCATTAGGAAGACATATGTTAAATGTATTTTGAATATTGAGTGATTTGTTAGTGTGTGAAAAAAGAGCAAAATAGTGTAAATAAATGATAATTTTAAAAACCACCTAGTTAGACTATGTGAGCTACTCTAGGTATGAAAACAACTAAAATTGAAAGCGTGAATTAATTACTAGCAAATATCTATTAATTAACAAATTAAGAATGGTATAGATTCATTTGAGATGACACTATATGCAAATAATACAGAATAGAGTCGCTTAGGTCACTACTATTTTATGGAAGTAAGAGTCGTTAAGAACAAAGTTGACCAAGTTGACTTAGTCTTTTAGATAGAATACAAACTACATAACTAAGTTAACTAGGTTGACTTATTTTGCATTAGGATTATAGTTTTAAAGACTAAAAACTTACATAAAATAAAACTATAATGAAGTAATAAATTGATAGAGAGAGAAAGAGAGGAACCTTGGTGGGTTGGAGGATGATGATGTTGCTTTCAAGTTAGTTAAGTCAAATAGTTCAAAAAAGTTTTATAAAACCCTATGTGATGAAGTAATATAAGATAAATAATTCAACCTACCTAGCTTAGTTTTTTCATCTAGATACTGATTGAAACACTAAGTCAACTTGTATGACTTAGTTTATTGATCTGGATGCTGTCTAAAAGACTAAGTTGACCTACATGACTTAGTTTATTATCTGGATGTTGATTTAAATACTAAGTCAACCTATCTAACTTAGTTTTTTGATCTAGATTTGAATGAAATACTAAGTCCACCTACCCAACTTAGTTTTTTGATCTAAATGGTGAATGAAAGACTAAGTCGACCTGCCCAACATAATTTTCTATTCTAGATGCTGACTGAAAGAATAAGCTAACCTACCCTAATTAGTTTTTTGATCTAGATGCTGAATAAAACACTATGTTGACCTATATAACATAGTTTTTTATTTGGGACTAAAGAAGAGTACTATGTTGACATGTTCAATCAAGTAACCTATATCTAATGAAGGCCTGCATAGAAAGAATAGTCATTATGATATGACTGTGTGTTAAACCTATACCTAAAAGTTAGAACTATATTGACTTGGTTGACATAGTATCAAAAATATATAAAAATAATAAAATGATAGAAATCAAATCATGAAATAAAACCTACAAGGTTTAGATTCATCTCAAGTTCACTAGAATGTATGTAATGGGAAATATAATAGATTCTGTAAATCAATATTGGCTCAGAGAAGATAGATCCTACTTACACTTTTGAGGGGATATTTTAGATAATCAGGGTTATGACCAATATGTATTTTATAGATCTAATTAATGGATCTCTTACCACAATAATATCACTAGGGAGGGTTCCTAAGCCTCTAGTCAAGCAAAACTATGCAATAAACCTAACTAGGTCTTATGTTTTCATATTCACTAAACTAATAACAAGTAAATCAAAATCTAATATAGTGCTCACCAAATCTTATGACACAAAGTGGGGGTAATAAAAACTAAAATTAAACATGTATAGAATACATATACTCATGTCAATGTATACATAATCCTAATGCATGGAAGAGAAGTGCAAATGCATATCTATCTACTCTTATAAAGGAGGAACAAATTTAAGAATAATTACCTTTGAAGATGAACCCAATGAACCTCAATATCTCCCTTGGCCAAAGTGATTCAAAAGAGGCTATTTTGGTATGTAATAATGACAAGGATAAATCAAATCTAGGATACACAACCTATCAATGCATCCAAAAGACTTCTCCATAAGACAAGATCCATATCTCTAAAGAAAGTATAAAACCCTAAGCTTGCTCCTCAAGTATAATGGTGGATAATTAGATGCATAATATATTTTACTTCTTATCTTCTCTTAGAAATGGTGAAATGATTTTTTTTATATAGGTAGATCTAACTCTAAACCCTTCTAAATGTTTTAGTTGACAAGGTCAACCCAATTGACCTAGTATAAAAATTGACAAAACACATACTAGATAATGAACTATGTTAGCCATTGATGACTTAATTCTTAGTAAGCTATTGTAAATAACAATATAGGGTTGATGTGGTTGACATAGTCATGTGAACTTCCAAAAGGGGTTTAGGTTAGGAAAATGGATAATAAAGGTGGAAAATGACTAGAGGAGTGTGCAAAATAGGGGGTAAAGCTTAGAGGAATTGTTTCTAGGAGACAAATGTGTAGATAGATAGTGGTAAAAATCACAACAATCCTATGAATCACTAATGGTCTGCCCACCCCTTTCTCGGTGCACCCCTTAAGGCATGAACTTAGAGAAATTGAGACTCGATAGGTTCCTGTAAGATAGAAAGCATCAATATTTGATAAAAATTTGAAAATATCATGTGTATACACATTCCATTATTTATCAATAAAGTTTATCTTTTTACACATCTTAGAGGATTCTTGTTTCAAGGATCATACATATCTCTTTATGTTTTAGTTATATTTCTATTTACTTTTATTTTAGATAGTTTATCTTCTATTTATGTAGTAATTTCATTTATGTTCTAAGTTATATTTTAATTTTATTTGATATTTTTTAATTTCTATTTAGTGTATGTTTTTTATTTATAATTTCATTGTGTTTCATTTTATTTTTCAGTTTACTTAATTTTTATTTAAATTATATTTTTACTTACTTTCTATTGTTCATGCTTAGTTTCTTTCAATTTATAATTTATCTTTTATAGTTCTTTTCCCACTATTTTAATGTAGTTTTTAGTTACTTAGTTTATTGGTTAAAATTTCTATAGGTTTCTTAAGTCTATTTATTTCTTTATATTTTATTATTTTATTTAATTTAGTGGAACTTGTTGATTAGATTTATATAAGTAGTTATCTTTTCTAGTACATTTATTGATAGTTTATTTTTAGTTTATAGGGTTAAGTCATTATGATTGTTTTTGTATCCATTTATTTGTTTGGTTATCACTTTATTTTCTTTTACTTTTAATTTGGTTTATTTCTTATATTTTATTTTAGTTTACTTTATAATTTGTGGAATTAAGAAACTAATAAATAGAGAGATTTATGAGAAACTATACGGATCAAATATATTTCCTTCAACATATTGTATCTTTCACAGGATATATTTTTTTGAACATGTTAGATCATATAGATTTAATCTAATTCTAATTTTATAATGAAAAAAGTATTTATTTTTTGAAATATAATGAAACATAATTCAATGTTTGATCTGTTAACTTATTCCTATAGTTATTAAAAAACCCTATGCATATCTTAGGATCAATATTTTTTGCATATATCCCCTATGATTAAATTAGTTCGATTCCATCTTGACTTTCATGATAGGTGAAAGGATTGATTTATTGACATAATAATTTTCACTATCAATAAAACTCATATTTTCCTAAATTTATTTATCAACATTGTGAGGGTCATTATAAATGATTTCGATTAAATTATTTATAATAAAATCTCACTTATTATGTTTTTAATTTGAAATACCATTAATGTGAGACCACTTAGGTATACTACCATCCCATTGAGTGAGGGGTATAAAGTTTTACACACTAATATAAGTCATGGAAAAATGAAGGTTATTCAACATGATAGAGTGTAAATATGTCCTAGACTTTGATGCAATATCTATTTAATATATACCAAGATGTGCTATTTTTTATAAAATTAGTATCTCTAACAATCAAGGGCCATATTTTTGAGGTGTCAGGATTTTAAAAAGCACATGCCATTGATACCATCATGATATTTTTGGACAAAAATTATGGCAAACAATATTCAATTAAGGTTTAGGAGAGTCCAAAAAATATTATATCCCAGAGTGATGCTCATATTGAGTGTAAATCTGATTCTCAGACTACCTTGTTACTTTTCTCTAGAAATTTTATGTCATCTAATAAGATGAATTTTTTTCTTATGTTTTTTTCCCTTGTTCCCATAACAATATCTAATTTATTTATGTAAATGTTCAAGGATATAAAATAGGGGCATCATAAATCATGATATTTTAAAGGGGGAGGCTATAGATCACTAATTTAATGAGTACCAATCAATGTTTTAGGCTTAGCAAACCATTTTTGAAGTTTTGTATGTGATTTTAAGAAAACTATAAGAGATTAAGACAATAGTTGGATCTCTATATTTTGAATCTCATTGGAAATCCTAAATATTTTAAATTCCAAACACCATCATTCAAAAATTTAATAATCTTATTAAATATTTAGTTTTCATTAGCAAAGGTGTTAATAGTGTAAATTTATCCTTTTATGGTATTAATTGTAGTTTTAAATTTAAGTAAGAATTTCACAATATAAATTTTAATCCTTATAAAAATAAACTTGTTATCTTCCCCTAACAATATGGTGTCATCATGAAACTCAACGTAATTAATCTCCTTTAACCCATTACCAAAATTGATTCCAATAGTGTTCTAAGTCTCCTTTCAATTGAGAGGGACCTTCTCAAAGATTCAATGAAAATAATATAGAGGTATAGGGAGAAAGGATATCCCTATCATAAACCTCTTGTGGCCTTAAAATTTGTTTCTATAGATTTATTTATGATTAGCGAAACCTAAGGATTTATAATATAAACATGGATCCATTTCATAAAGAGTAAATGGAACCAAACATCCTCTAAGACCTATGATAAGAATCTGAGATCTACTCTATCAAATGAATTTTTAATATCATGTTGAATGGAAATCCTTTTTTTGGTCTCCTTATTTCTATAATGCATTGATTCATGAATAATCATGATATTATCACATACTTTTTTTGTAAGAATGAACCTTCCTTATTTCTCAGGAATAATCATCTAATGTTATTATTCCTACTATTTTTTCATACAATTGAACAAGGAGAGAATACATTTTTAATTTAAAAGATTCAATGAGAGGATCCATTTTATAAATATATTTATTTTTATTGAGTCTGATAAAAAAGGATTTTATTAATACAACATAGGAAAAATAGGGTTTAAACCATTTTCTCACATAAGAATTTAATATGGAAATTTTATGTTCTAGGTATATTTGGCACTGGTGGAAGGGCACATATAGTATTAGTTGTGCTCAAATTCTAAGGACAAGCTATAAAAATAAATGTAGACAACATTGTATTTGAAGGGGATAAGGAATTTCATTTTATTCTTGACATTATCCAAAATATATTTCTTATGATCATAAATTATACTCTAAATAATTATACTAGCGATAGAGTGGAAGAGGAAGAGGATAAGAATATCTTATTGAATCTTAAACATGTATAGCCTCTTTATGATGAAATTATATTTAAATATTATATTTAAAAAATTATATTTCAATCTATTTGGCTTGATATAATAAATCCTATGTTAAGAAATATTGTATTCAACATGATCTTGGCAAGAATATCAAATTCTTGAGTAACCATTTTTTGGAAGGAAATAAAACAATCAAAAACACCTTCCAAAATCAAGTTTTAAAGATTTAGATATTTAATGTAAGATAAAACATAGATCCAACATTTTTTTATTATGGGAGCCGAGTTTGGAGCATAAACATTAGTTAGGTTATGGAAACCCCCTACTTTTAATATTTAATAAATCTAGTACTCACTTTGGTACCTATCAATCTTGGCAAGATAACTAATATCCAAAGAAGTTATGAGGACTATAGAGTTTAAATTTTCACTAATTATGTCCATTGTATATCAATTCCAAATATTTATCCAAGAAGAAACTACACTTAATTTATTAAGTTTGGTTTCTTTAATTATTATCAAGGCTGAATAATGGTCTTTAATGATACCTTTAATGTAATTTTTTATAGGGCACCACCTATACCATGATAATTATAAGAGAGAAAAATAATTTTTAGAGGATTTCTTGCCTTTAAAATAAATTTTCAAAATTGATTGGGTCTTAGCCACACAATTTTTTTTTGCTTCTTCAATTATGATTTTTTTATTCATTTTCCTTCCTTGTTTGGTATATGTTCTATTAAGGATAATATCAAGACCAATCTCAAATAAAATGACATCCTCAACCATTTTAATAATAATTATTTTATTAGTATCTTCTAGAGGCCCATAAAATGGGTTTTATAGTAGGGCCTAAAAATACAAAGGAGCTTCATGAGAGGTAACTTTAGTATCGTATACTCAAGTTTTTTATTTGATATGTAAATTATATGGAACATTGTCCAATTCAAAGGAGAGAGAATATATTTTATGCTTTCATAAGGGAGAGAGTTAGGTCTAAGATTTAGTTTATTACTCATGGATCTTATATTTCTTTATTTTTTTAAAAAATTGTCATTGATTTACATATTTTTCCCAGTTGGGCTTCTTGATTGTTGTCAATTAGACTTGCACCCCTGTGAAGGTAGTTTCAAGTCTTCATAGTCTACTAAAACATGAAAACAATCCTAGGATGTTGGTGACCTAATCAGTGGATTAAATATCTAGATTCTAAGGGATATCTCCCTTTGGTGTATCGATTGGGATCTTTGCTCTACACTACAAATTTATAGAAAAAGAGAGAGAAACTTGAATGGAAATCCTATCTAATGATGCTGATACACCTATATTTTTTTATTGATCCACTCAATATGAGTTCCTAAGAACACTGATTTAGATAAGAAAAGCACTAAACTTTCAACTCTAATTGACCAATATGTATAATAATTTCAAGAAAAGGTTTTATCTGGTGATTCAAGCTTGAGGGAAATGAAAAAATAGGCCTAATTTAAGGAACTAACCAACCACTTATATCCACTATAAACTCAACCAAGATACATCAAACATAGAGCATGACCTACATAAATTGATCAATTATGCTTCTAGGTAAGAATCAAGACTTGACAATGAACAAAAAATCTATCACTTATGCAAATCACTAACATGAATACACTATACCAACATTATATAAATTGAAAACATTCCTTCTATTAATCTAAAAAAAGGTTACAAAACTCAATCTTTTGTAGAATTTGGTTTTGCCAAAAGAGGGATATAATTCAAGGCTAAAAAGACATCTTATATAGAAAAAGATACAACAACTAAGAGGTTGACCTAAAAATAGAAGAGGAGATCAACTCAGTCCAACTTGTGTTATCATAGCCTTAAAATAAACTATATTTTTGTCCTATGCCTTGCATGAAAATTTCTTTGGCAATATAAATGATGAAGAGTCCAACTTTGAGTCAAATTTTCATCATGAAAAATGCTACACCAATCTCCTAATATATACTCAACCTAAACTTACCAAAACATGATAACAATCTCCTTTGTATAAATCAATGCTAATGCTAAACGTAGAATTCAAGTTGAACTGCTAGAAACATTGAAAACCTTTAACTAGATAAACAAGAGCACATGCATGAAATGAATGCCATGTTGGTGTTTGAATGGATAAGGTGGACCTAAGTTTGACAAGTCAAACTCTTGCATGGAAAGACATGCCATAATATTCAAAAGAATCTACCTATTAATTAATCTTGAAGTTGAGTTGGATCATTGAATGCATGAGATGACTAGGAGATAAGCTTAATTTCAAAAAATAGACAATTAAAACTTTGACTAATCAACTATGAATTGCCTTTACTTACATGGATGATGAGAGGTGCATTCATATTGAACTCTTTGTTAGTTCCCTACCTTCCAATCTCATCTTTTCATATTTTATGCATGTATTCCTTCTGTTTATCTATGTCTTTTCCAAAAACTTTTCTTTTGCATGTATTTATCTTAGGCTTATTCCTTCCTACTCATTTCCTTTAGACTTATTCAATGGTCCTTAGGGCTATTTGAAAAGGCACTTACCTTCAAATAATTCCCTTAGACAAAAAGTCTAAAGGAATTTATGTCCTTCATCAAGAAACTTCCTTTGGACAAAAAGTCCAAAGGATTTCAGTCCTAATTGCCCTTTCATTTTTCCATAAGGCACACATCCTTCGGCATTATTGTTAGTGACCCATCATGTTTTCTATAAAGTCTTTTTTCAAGGGCTAATAACCCTTCAAACTTTTTGATTTGAACTTTCCTGAAGGGCAGATACCCTTTGAGATTTTGTAATTGATCCTTTTCTGAAGGGATTCTACCCTTCAAATTTTTTTGAATGGTCTTTTTCTTATAGACAAGTTTTCCAAAGGAATTATTTTGAACAACTTGTCCTAAGGAATTCATTCATATTTTTTGAAAAGTCCTTTCATTTGTTTCTTTTTCCATTCCCGTCAGACAAAGGTCTGAAGGAATTCATCTCTTCAAGACTTTTTGTTTAGACCTTCAGAATTGAATGAAATGTCCTTGTTGATTTTGATAATGAACTATCCTAAAGGGAAACTACCCTTTGTGTTTTCTGTAATGGACCTCTCTATCTTTCTAAGCTACCCTTCAAGATTTTTGACAATTCCTTCAAAATTTTCAAATGAACTTTCCTAAAGAGAAATTTCCCTTTGGGATTCTCAAAAATATCCCTCAAAACTTCTACCAAGTGACTTTCTCATAGGGATAGTGACCCCTTGGATAAATTTTAAAGGTCCTTTCTAGTAAATTTGAAATGAACTCTTCCAGAAGAAGCCTTCAAACTTATTGTAATGGTCCACTTACCCTTTAACTTTCTTGTAAAGGACCCTTCCAAATGAAGAAAAACCTTTGGAATTTTACAAATGGTCCCTCAGAAAAGTTGACTTGCCCTTCAGGAAACATGAAATGGTCCACTCACCCTTGAAAAGTCCTTTGGGATTTATGAAATATAACCTTTCAAAAAAATGGTATAGGCCTTTGGAATTTTTGAAAAGGACTTTTCTGAAGGTAATAAGCACTCCTAAAAGTTTGAAATGATCTTTGACATTTTGAGAAGAACCTTTCTTCTTCTAAAGCTTGAAGTACTCTTTAGAACTTGCTCCTTTCAATTGCTCTAATCAACATCTATTCTTTCCTACAAAGAATAATACATGTGAAAGAAAACCCCCTAAATCACCTAGAAAACCTTAAGGATTATTAACCATAGATTTTCAAGGATTTCTTAGGACCAGTTATTAGGTTCTAAAGATAAAATGGCATCGTAAAGTTTTGAATGGCAAGGGTGGAAATTTGACCTATGGGGTCAAAATTATCAACATTTTGGTGATTTAGTGGGGAAGCATGCCTTGCTATGCTTAAGAAATCAGACCATAAACATGATATCAAACTCTTAAAATAATAGTAAATCTAGTCCATGACTACAAATCTCTTTTGACCTAATATGAGATAAACTTCATCCTTCAAAAAATAAGGGAAACACACAAAAATAAGAAAACTAACTAAATAAATAAACTATGAAAACAAGGAAATTATTTGGGACAAAAACAAACTAAACTAATGTGCTTGAACAACACTTGGAGGAAAAAAACTAAAAGGGAACCTAGCTAACCATGACAAAGCATGATCCACTTGGATCAGAAGGGAAATTCATAAAATTAGTCACTCAAAAAGATGGTACAAGTTGTAAGGTAGTATGTTTATTAATAATAACCTTTGATAAGGCATTTTTCTTATCTACCAATTGTATTAGCATCTTCTCAAATGAGTCAACAACTGCAAACTAGTCACCAACAAAGATAAACTCATCAAGTACTTCCTAATATCTTTAATATTACTTGTCATCTACCACCTTGTAAAGTGATATCTAATCTATGAATTATTCTTGAGTGACCACATCCTTCTTATCAACTGATACAAATTCATCTAAATCTTCAAGGAGCTTTGAATAGGCAAACAATCTATATTATGATCTTGGATAGGTGTTTCTTGATGATTTCTCATCAACATGATCTTTAATAGATAGCATATCCATAAAAAGATATTAAATCTATTATAGAGATTCAAATTATAAATGCCAATCATCTTTTTGTTCCTCATTTTGATTTATTTGAATAGAATCAACTTGAAATTTATCTAGATCATTCTCAATAAGAGATACTTGTAACTCATTTATGACTTCAATTTGTACTAGCTCCTCTTAGAGTTCCTCTACATCAAGATTAGCCTTCTAATTCTTAATTATAATTGGATTCTCAACTACAACCTTAAGTGGAGTATCAATATTAAAATCTTCCTCAAACATACTTGAAACATCCTCTTCACACTTTGCAAAAACTTGACCTATAGCTGCAACCTCTTTTCCAATCTTCCAGAGAATATGATCCTCCTAAAGAAGGGAGATGGTGGGAGGGTGATGAAATTCATTTGTTTGAAAGGGATATTGAATCAAGGGAGGTTGATCATGATCATATTTTGTAATTTTGAGAACAATGGAATGATCTAGGGAGTTTTGGAAAGGAGGGAAAGAGAAACTCTTAAAGACCTCTATATTTTATTCCTTCCACTTGGCCATTACCTAATTAAAGTATAAAATATCCTTGTCCTCATGGAAAAATTGTGCTTGAGAGATGAGCGGTGAATAAAGGGGACTATAAGGAGGCTTAACCTCATGAATATTCTCTTGAATATAGCTAGGAAGCTCCCTTGGCACACACTGGGTATGATTAAGAACTTCATGAGAATAAGGAACTCAAGAACCCTTTATAGACAAGTGGTTTAACTCTATTTTTTGCCTCTCCCAAGCCTCCATCTTCTCCAATATAAGAATACATAGATCATTTATCTCTTTTGGATCATTGGACACATTTTGAAATAGATCATTCACTTCCTCATATTGTGAGTTCGAATAAACTTTTATTTCATATGCTAATATTCTGACCTCTATTTCATTCATTTTTTCTTGAAGGCAAGGCTACTCATATGCAACATCATAGCCATATGGGAATGGTGAAATTAGATCCTGAGATAGATATGGCTCATAATGAAGATAAGAGTCATGCTCTTGATAATAAGGATCATGAGAAACTTGATAAAGCTCAACATAGCTTTGATAATACTCTTTATAAGGCCAATAAAGATCACAATGAGACTCATAGGTATCATAATAAGGTTGGTATGATTCATCATAGGGCTGATAAGGAAACACAACATAGGAATTCTCTTCATACATAGCCATCAAAACTCATTTATGATAATGCAATAAGAGTAGACTTACATAGAAATTGTTCTTAGACTATTAGAGGCAATTGCTTGAGCTTGGAATCACTAAATACTTCATGAAGAACACTGATACAACTAAAATTTCATCAAGACCAGATCTAATGTGTCCCACTAGGCATGCCAAAAACTATTATCAATAAGACTTGCACCGCCTTCATAGTCTACTAAAACATGGAAACACTCATAGGCTGTGAGTGACCTAATCAATGGATTGAATCTCTAGATTCTAATGGCTAGCTCCATTTGGTGTATCAATAAGAATATTTGCTTTAAGTTATAAACTATCGAGAAAAGAGAGAAACTTGAATGGAAATCCTATCTAATGATGGTGATAAACCTATAGTTTTTGATTGATCCACTCAATCTAAGATCCTAATAAAAATGATTTAGACAAGAAAAGGGTTGAAATTTCAACTCCAATTGACCAATATGCTTAAGTATTTCATGAAAAGGTTTTATCTAGTGATCCAAGCTTGAGCGAAATGAGAGAATAGGCCTAATTTAAAGCACTAACCAACCACTTATACCCACTATAAACTCAACCTAGAGACAACAAACACAGAACATGATGTACATAAATTGATCAATTATGTTGTTAGGTAAGAATCAAGACTTGACAAGGAAGATAAATTATATCACCTATGAAAATCATTGACATGAATATACTATACCAACATTCTAGAAATTAAAAATAGTCATTATATTAATCTAAAAAAAGGTTACAAAACATAATTTTTGGCAAAATTTGGTCTTGCCAAAAGAGGGATACAATTCAAGGCTAAAAATATAACTTATACAAAAAAAGATACAACCAAGAGGTTGACATTGAAAATAGAAGAGGAGGTCAACTTAGTAAAAATTATGTTATCACAACCTTTAAATAAAATCTATTTTTGTCCTATGCCTTGCATGAAAAATTCTTTGGCATTGGAAATGACGAAGAGTCCAAGTTTAAGTCAAAATTTCATCATGAAAAATTCTATGCCAATATCTAGATATAGACTCAGCTTAAACTACCTAAAATTTGAGAATAATCTCCTTTGCATGAAATAAATTCCAATGCTAAACTTAGAATTCTATTTGAGCTACTGTAAATGTTAAAAACCTTCAACTAGATAAACAAGAGCACATGCATAAAATCAATGCCATGTTGGAGTTTGAAGGGATGAGGTGGACCCAAGTTTAGCAAGTTAAAATATTACATGGAAAGCCATGCCACAATCTTCAAAGGAATTTGCCTATTGATTAATCTTGAAGCTGAGTTGGATCATTGAATGCATGAGATGACTAGGGGATTAGCCTGACTTCAACAAATAGATAATTAAAGCTTTAACCAATCAATTGTAAATAGCCTTTGCTTGCATGGATGATGAGAGGTGCATTCAAATTTAACTCCTTTTTAGTTCTCTACCTTCTTTTATCATCTCTTCATATTTTGTACATGTATTCCTTCTATTTGTCTATGTCTTTTCTATGGACTTTTCTTTTGCATGTATTTGTCTCAAGCTTATTCTTTCCTGATCATTTCCTTTAGACTTATTCAATGGTCCTCAGGGCTATTTGAAATGGCACTTACCTTTGGACAATTCCCTTAGACAAAATGTCTAAATCAATTCTTGTCCTTCATCAAACAACTTCCTTTGAAAACTTCCTTTAGACAAAATTTTTGAACAAATTCATTCATAATTTCCCTTTCCTTTTTTTTGTAGGGCACATACCCTTTGGCATTGTTTATAGTGACCCCTTGGGTTTTATTTAAAGTCTTTTCCTAAGGGATAATAACCCTTCAAAAAAATTTCTTTGAACTTTTTCAAAGGGTAGATACCCTTTTGGATTTTGTAATTGATCTTTTTCTGAAGGGATTCTACCCCTCATAAATATTTGAATAGTCTTTTTCTCATGAACAAGTTTTCTAAAGGAATGTTTTTGGACAATTTGTCTAAAGGTATTCCTCCAAACTTTCTAAAAAGTCTTTTCATTTATTTATTTTTCTATTTCCTTTAGACAAAAGTATGAAGTAATTCATCTCTTAAGGAATTTTTGTCTGAACCTTTGGAATTGAATGAAATGTCCCTATTGATTTTGACAATGGACTTTCTCGAAGGGAAAGTTCCCTTTAGGTTTTTTTTAATGGACTTCTCAGCCTTTCTGAACTACCCTTTGGGATTTTTGACAAGCTCTTAAAAATTCTCAAAATGAACTTTCTTGAAGGGAAAGTGCCCTTTGTGATTCTCAAAAATGTCCCTCAGAACTTCTACCAAGTGACTTTCCCAAAGGGATAATGACCCCTTAGATAAATTGTAAAGGTACTTTATGGAAACTTTGAAATGAACTCTTCTAAAAGAACCCTTAAAACTTATTGTAATGGTCCACTGACCCTTCATATTTCTTATAAAAGACCCTTTCAAAAGAAAAATGCCTTCAAACTTTTGCAAATGGTCCCTCGAGAAAGTTGACTTGCCCTTCGGGAAACTTGAAATGGTCCACTCACCCTTGAAAAGTCCTTTGGGATTTATGAAATAGAACCTTTTGGAAAAATGATAGAGGCCTTCAAAATTTTTGAAAAAGACTTTTCTGAAGGTAATAAACCCTCCTAAAACTTTTAAATGTTCTTTGTCTTTTTGACAAGAACCTTTCTTCTTGTAAAGCTCGAAGTCATCTTTAGAATTTGCTCCTTTCAACTTCTCTAATCAACATCCATTCTTTCCTACAAAGAACAATACAAGTGAAATAAAACCCCCTAAATCACCTAGACAACCTCAAGGCCTTTTAACCATGGATTTTCAAGGATTTTTGAAGACCAATTGTTGGGCTCTGAAGACAAAATAACGTTGCACTTGTGGGGTCAAATTTGTCAACATTGATTAAGAGGGTAATTCCTATAAAAATGAACATATTCATGACAATATAATAATTTTAAGGGGACATGTTCATAATATAGCATCTAGGTATGTAACTATTCAAAATTATTAAATCCTATGGCTACAAATAAGCCCCTTTTAGGTAAAATTTCACATAAATGCAAGAACAAATGACATTGTAATATTTTTGGAAAATCTAATCTATAAGTTTTATTATTTTATTTCTAATGATTTCTAAAGAAGGCTTATTATAGAGATGTAATTATAAAAATGGAATATTTATGAAAATTGACACATTATCAAGCACATCTATTTTTGGAATAAAGTGTGTTGATATGAAGTTTAGAAAGAGTGAATTTGAACCCATAAACTGTGGAACCCTTTGACAAATATCATCCTATTCCTCATTATCTTAAAAAAATGTGAATTATCATCTTCATACAATAAAAATTAAAAATATAAATTTTGTACCCCTAAATAAAGGCAACCCATTTCTCTAATGCCATAAGACTTAGACAAATTCCTATGAATAATTTGAAAAGAGTGTGATCAAGGAGCATGTCAATCAAATTAGCCATATTTTATGCATTTATCACAACACATAATTTTGAATCCAAGTTGTGAATGAAAGTATTTAAGGCTAATTAAATAGATATATAGAACGCATAAATGTCATGAATGCCTAATTTAGTGGGTGGATTAAGCTTGAGGTTGTGATTATTTGTATAGGATGGAATTTATGGTGAAATTTAAGAGAAAAATGAAGATGGGTTGACCAAGGTTTTTGAAATCCTACCTGCCATCATGACAACCCAATAATACTTGAAGGAAGTAAATAGGGCATTTGGGCATGATGTAGATTTTTTTCCTTATAATGTTTACAAATGATAAATCATCCTTAAAATTTTTGATTTTTTTAAGACCCCTTCATCCTAACAATTATATTTTATATTAGGTATTATTAATAAAAGCTAGGACACATGTGCTTTCTAAGTCATCCCATTTTATATTTGTAATTATCCCTCATGTGTTAGAGGTAGTAGTTTTTTTTTAGGATAATAGCTTAAATAATGGGTTTGTGTAAGGGGAAATGACATCTATTGAATATTTTGTATTAACTTATTCTCAAATCAGGTTTCCCCCTTTAAGAGGTATGTGATAGTTTTTATTGAGATCCTTATTTTAAATACAATATTATTATTCTCTTTCCATTTGGTACATATTGGTTATATCATGGTACTATATTTAATTGATTTCAAGTAGGTTGATAACATCCAGTATAAAATATATTTCAAAAGACATTTTTATATAGTAATTTCTAGTGGTTTAGGGTTCTTTACATCTATCCATTCTATGATCTCACTTCACCCAATCCTAATCTCAGTGATCATAAAGTGGAAACATGGTAGTGGAAAAAGGTTGTTCATAATATTTTTTTCATTTTTCTCTTATTTCCATAAGTTATAAACTATGTTATAGTAGTTTTAAAATCAATAGAAACCTATCATTTTAGGCTAAATGGATTTCATTTTTCGTTGGATCCATTGAGTGAGGGGTTATAACCTAAAACACAATCCATTAGATAATGATGTATATTTATGTATGATTCCACATAACTTTAGGTATATAAGAATATTCCATAGTTATTTTTTGAATCTTATCCAAATGAATCATTCAGTTATTTCTTTTTATGATACACCAATAAGTGGTTAGCCTTAGTAAATTACTTGAAACATACCTCAAAGATGGGATATTCAAACATGGAATGGTTACTCATCATGGTTAGTTATCTAAAATATTGGGATAATACTATTTTATGAAATATATTAGTATATTTTCAATATCACATACCCAAACACACCTTCAATATCCTTCCTTTTAATATGGTAATTCTTATAGTCACATATCTAATGTTGATTTCTTAAAACCTATAGTAACAAAGAATATATTTGAGTTGAAAACAACATAATAAATCCAACCATTAGAAGGGTCAAAAATTTTTACAATGATTTTATCAACTGACTACAATGTCCAAAATGGTTATAATGTTTAATAATAGTTACAATAACTTGTTTTAGTATCTAGTCATTATAAAATCAAAATAAAAAATTAAAAAAATAGTACATATTTTTATCCACTCATAGAGTGAATAAACCATTTTAATTTTATCAATGTTGATACGGTCAATTTAAAATGTATTTCAAATTTTTGGAAAAAGATTCCCTTATAAAATTATTTTTTCACCTGCAACTTCAATTTTATTTTCATTCTTGTGAAAATGATACCAATTTAGATCATTTAGTCAAGCCAATAGTTTTAACATATAACTTTAGTTATCATTTTTTATCACCCCTATAACCCTATGGTCAATGGCTGTTACATATGTAGGAATCCAATCCATATCACAAAACATTAAGTAACTCTGATATGAGTTTGACTACCAAATTATGGAAATGAATGAGTGCATACAAGGTATCAATGCATAATATATAATTCTCTCCAATTAAAAATGAATAAAATTCTAATGGTGAATTTTTATCTATAATCAATATACATGACTAAAAATTTAACATTACAAAATTTGATGGTCCAAAACAACTAGATGGATTTACTAAGTTAAGCAATATTTTAGTAAGCACAATATATTAGGGGTAGACAAGCTACCCATTGAATCATTTTAATTAGATAAATATGTTATCTACTGGTACCAATGGTATCCAAAATATCATGTAAAATACATATTAGATTATTTTTTCAATGTCTTGTTGGATGGATTTGGTCTTAGTGCTTATGATTATTTAGGGGAATCCTAACAAACTATGACAAACTAAAATAGTTCATGGGTATCAAGCAAAATTTGAAAATATGGCTAACCAAACTAAAGGGTTAAATCATGATTATTTTATGAGTGTTTCATTATTGGTCTTAAATATATTATTTGGAAAGAGTTCAATATTTAAAAAAAACATGTTAGAAGCATTGGGATTGGCCAATATTGAAAAAGATGAGATCACATCCCAACACCAGTATTCTAACTTTGGTTATTTATATACATCTATAACACCATGTCCATTCAAAAACCTTCCTCCAATAACCCCTATGAAATAAATTATAGAGGTATAAATGGATGATCATAAAAAGGGTCTATGTTACAACTATGATGATAAATGAGGTAGAAGAAACAAGTGCAATGAAAAAAGTTTTACTTATTGGATTTTTGAATCACCCAAAGATTATTAAGAATGGGAAGATGTTGAAGATTCCTAATTTGAAAGAAGCTATCACCGCAAAGTCAAATACTATTTTTTTTTACATGATTTGGATAAGGTAACCACATATCAAATATGGGATTAATAGGGTATTTTAAGAAACATCCACTCACTATTCTTATTGACTATAGAAGTACACATAAATTCATTGATCCTAGGATTGCCAAACTAGATAAATACTATGATTATCCTTGTTTAAGATTTAAATTTAAGATAAAAAATGGATGTAAATTACCTTATATGGTAAAATTGTTCAATTTTCACATTTAAATAAAATCTAATGTGTTTTTTATACATCTAGGAGGTTGGGACATAGTTTGAGGAGCAAAATGGCTTCAAAAAATAGGTCCTATACTTTAGAACTTTTCATATCTATGAATGTAATTCATTGATAAGGACTATAAACACACATTATGAGGCCTCACACTAGGATCTACAATTATCATTATCTCTCACTTCATATAAAATTAGATAAAATGGATTTCATGGGATTGTTGCCTAGATTTGTGTAATCCAGTTCAATGAATCCATTGTCTCCAACCACCCACAAGAATTATAGGAATTATTTTCCTTGCATAAAATTATTTTTGAGGAACCTAAATGGTTACACACATATCACCATAAATTTTATGTGATTCACATCACTCAAATAAGTTTATTACCAAACATCTGAATTATAAGTATCGATTTATTTGAAAGAATGAAATAAAAAAATGAGGCAAGAGTTGTTATAGGTTAGAGTCGTTGGGCCAAACATTAATCCTTAATATTAACCTTTATTATTTTTTATTGAAAAAATATGGGTCCTAAAAACTTTATATTGAATTAAATACACTGAATAAACTCACTGTCAAGGATAGTGATTGGCATTGTTAGACAAATTAGATGGAGCTTGCTTCTTATTGAAGATTAACATATGATCAATGTATCACTATATCCACATTAAGGAATATAATATTCCTAAGATATCCTTTAAAACTCATTATGACCATTATGATTTTCTCATCATGCCATTTAGCCTCAAATAATGTTTTATCAGCCTTGTGAGGCCCAATGAATAGATATTTCAACCATTTCTACACAAATTCATAATAGTGTTATGTGATGACATTTTTGTCTTAGTGATACACAATAAGAGCATATGTAACATTAAAACTCCTCATTGATAACAATTTATGTGTGAAATAGTCTAATTGTGATTTTTCCAAAAGTAAATTATCTTTGACACATCATCCTTGAGGAAGGCATCAAATTGGTTCTTAAAAAAATTGAGGCTATGAAAAAATGGTCCAACCACAAATCACTCAAGATCCTTTTTAAGTGTTTAGGACATATTTGGTATTATATAAAGTTTGTAAATTACTATGTAAATATTATCACTCTATTAATAATCAATTTATAAAAAATTAATTTAAGTGGTATAAGGTAGTATAAAAAGTGTTTGACCTACTTAAGAATGAAAAGTACACTACTCCTATTCTATCTATGCTTAACTTCTCAAAAACATTTTTCATATAAAGTGACACCTCTATAATTAGCATTGGATAATTTTTAATTCATGAGGATTAGGACCTCACAATCACCAATAAGACACTTATAAGGAGGAGCTTTCTCATTCTACATATGAGAAATAAATGTTAACTATAGTTCATATAATTAAAAAGTGGCACCATACATATTAGGGATATACTTATACATTAAAAATGATCACCACAGCCTTAAGTACTTCTTGGAGTAAATAGTCTCTTCACCTTGGAAACAGAGGTGTGTGACCAAATTAATGGGCTATGACTATAATATTACTTTCAATAATGGTATGACTATATTTTTAGCTGCATTATATTGTAGGCATGAATAATAGATAGCCTTATGTGTATTGTCATGTATCATTCCATATCAATGCATCAGGAACTAGAAGTATAGTCCCATGAAAATTTAAGGAATAAATGATGTTTTTTACTAGTACTAAAATTAGCATTGTGACAAAAAACTATATTCGAGCAACATTATTATACATCCAAAAGCCACTACATTTTTTAATAAACCTTAAATGATCTTCTATATTTTTTTCTATGAAGGAATTAAATAGGACATCAAATAGTTTATATAAAATGTGAAATGTGTTAATGAAACAAAGGAAAAAGTATCACCATCCTAGGCATGCTCCAACCCTTTCTTATCCTTACTTACGTATGGTCAAATATTATTTTTGGACTTTGGTAAGGGACTATCTAAGTCAAGTAGGAAATTATTAATTATCACACAAGTGGATAGGCTCTCTTAATATGCCCATTTTTATGCCATTATCCATCATTTTATTACCTCATATATTTGTAAAACCTTTCTCAATCATATTAGTCACTTCTAGAAGGAAAATTTCCATTGTTATGGCATACAAATTTAAATTATATATACCTATAAACCAAAAAATAATGTCTAAGCATAAATTATTAAAAAATGGTTAGATACATATCTATGTTGTTATTCCTTTCATCAACAGACTCATTGGTTCAAATGGTTACCACTTGTAGAATAGTTTTATAACTCTACATACCATACAACCACCAAGATGACCCCATATGAGGCCATTTATGGTCATCCACCTCATTATATTTATACTTAACTTATATGAATATCTAAGGTACATGAAATTGATGCCACACTATGTATATGTTCTATTATCCTTTATAATTTGAAAGATAGCCTCAATTTGGTACAAACCTATATAATAAATAGGCTGATCAAGAATGCCTAGAAAAAGATTTTATTGTTGGTGACATGGAATTTATCTATCTCCAACATTTAAATTAGTCTTCCTTGAATTTTAAAGGTCATAATAAACTTATACCAAAGTATTAAGGTCCTCATAAAATGATTTCCAAGATTTCTCTTATAGAATACAAGTTGGAGATTCCCTCCACCTCCAACATCCATCTAATTTTTCATGTATAATGTTTTAATAAAGTAATTTTTAGCATGTTTAGACCCAAAAAACACTTTTAGAGATTGATAATGAAGGCTATGTCCTATTGTAACTTGAATCCATCCTCAACAAGTTTTCCTTCTAGCTCCACAATTATACTATCATTGAAATTTTGGTATAATGGTGTAACATGCAACATGGGAAATCCTACTGAAATTCCTCTTATTGATATTTTTTTCATATCCTCTCTTATTTTAGTACATTATAAACTATGTTTTATTAGTTTTAAAACTCATAGAAATCTACCATTTCAGGCTAAGATGATGTTATTTTTCCTTGGATCCATGGAGTGACGGATTACAACCCAATAAAAAAGCCATTAGATAGTGATTCATATTTATTTGTGATTATACATACATTTAATATATAATAATACCCCCTAGTTATTTTTATTTACTTATGCATATGAATACTTCATCCATTTACATTTATGATGCACTAATATGTGGTTAACCCCTAGAAGTTACTTGCACTATAATTTAGCTATGGGATAGTGGAAAAAAATGGTTAAGATTTGTATTTATTGCTCTAATATATTGGGACAAAAATATTTTATAAATAATATTATTATATTTTAAAGTTCACATGCCCAAACACAACTTGTAATATCCTTCCCTTTAATCTGGGAATTCTTATGTTCACATATCTGATGTTATTTTCTTACAAAATATAATAATAGAGAATAGACTATAGTTGAAAACAACATAATAAATGAAACATTATAAGGTTTGGAATATTTTATAATGATTATAATAAACCACCACAATATCTAGAAGGGTTAGAATGTTTTAGAATGGTTATTTGAACTTATGGCAGTAGACAATCATAAGAAAATAAAAATTAATACAAAAAGAGAGAATTTTTTCCACCCATAGGGTGAATACATACATTTTATTTTCTCATAAATAAGATAATTTGAATACGTATTTTAATTTTTTGCAAAAAATCTAGACAAAATTATTGTGAAAATTATACCAATTTAGATCATCTAGTTGAGCCAATCATTGTAACATATAACTTAAATAAACATTTTGAAAACTCATAGAACCCTGTGGTTAGTGTTTTTAACCTAATTTATGAGGATAATCCATAACACAAAAATCCATATATTTATATGGGGAACCCTATATGTCTATATGGTAATAGCTAGTTATAGCTAGGCACTAGCCAAATATAGCTAGGCATGGCTCTATGTGATAACATAGTGGTGAAAATGTAGTAAAATAAAATGTAGTAGGAGAAAATATAGAGGGATAAAATTTAGTGTATACATAACATTATAGGAGAAGATGTAGTAAGTAAAAAACATAACAAATTGAGAATATAGCCAAAATGTAGTGAGAATCATAATACACCAAATTTGCAAAAAATAAATATATCAAAATACAATTTCATGAATTTAGAGTTGTAATTGAAAGTTGTGTGTAATTACTAATAAATATTCTAAGTGATTATCTAGAAAATAATTTTCTACTACTCTTTCTATTCTCATGGCAGTGCCCCTATATTTTTTCTTCTATAGGGGTCCTTGAAGTCCTACTACGTACTATTCCATGGTGAGATTGGTGAGGTTTTGTTCCTCTTGTAGAGATTTTATGAATTTATAGAGTTTTTGGTGTTGGAATGTGAGGACCTAGTTGAATCCTCCATGCCAAAATTCTATGGAATTATTAGTACAAGGTAGATTGGTGGCAATGGCTTCATAATAGTTCCATAGGTCAAATATAAATCTACCTCTTCTTTGGTTTGTACAGTGAAATGTCCTACAAATAAAAGTGTTCTCATAGTAATGCATGACTTATTAAAGCTTATTTTGTTATTTTTCCATCTAATCCATTAGGTTTATAATATAGAGAGTTGCACAAATCTTGGAATTCTTCAGGCACATGCTCCACTAGAATGCACACTAGTGAAACTAAAAAACATACTTGGAGTGAAAATTTTGAATCTCTTTCATACATTTTTTGGATCTATTCTACTTGGATTTTTAACCAAATGCATTGAGTAATATGGAAGAAACATCCTCTCTAAATACTATTGGGGAAGGCAAACTGAAATGATTTAATTCCAACTATTTAAAAGTCTATCATGAGAGTTGTTAGCTACTAGGAGTTGTTCATGTCTTTTAATAGCTCTAAAAAATATCTTGTATGTTTTATTTTTTTAGTTTGGCATTGGAGCATATATCATGGGTATCACTGTATGATTCTTAAAATATGGATGGTGTATAGTTGATTATATAGTGGTAGTGTACATTTAAATGTGCCATCTATAAACCAATCTAGAGTGACAACCATTGCTTCCAACATTTTTTGTGTGCCAAAAATTATGAGAGTTTTTTCAAGGCCATTATCAAAAAACAATAATTCTTCACTAGACATAGTTTTCTTGAATTACTTTGTTATTTTTATTGTTCCTAGAGATGATTAATTCACATCTACTTTTCCCTTCTAGTATGACAATTTTTTCTAATATTTGCAATGGGTGGGAGTTGACCTAAAACTGCATTTGATGCCATGGAAACATGTATAAAAATATATATTTTATGGGTTTGACACTTGTATATGTTTTCTCTTTCATATTTTTAAATATTTGATTAGATTCTATGTTCGTAATGTTTGTGGTGTGATTGTGTTCTTGGGTGATTATAATAGTATCTAGTTTTATATGTGTGCATCTTTTACATTTTGTTGTCTAGTTGGTGTAATTTTTACATCTCCAAATGCATTTTTTTTAGTCTTGCATTTCAATGTATATGTGTGGCCTTGGTAAACTAATAGGTTTTTCCCTTTCTAGCTTTCCACAAATTCCAATAGCATGATTTACTATGATTTGTTTAGCTATTAATACACTATAATTTGTATTTTTTATTCTGAGCTAATTCAGTAGAAGGTTAATTCTATTACTATGCTTTGTATTTTTTCTTTTACATTAATTTTGATGAAATGTTTTGCTACATTAATTATAAATAACACTACAAGTAAACCAACTTGGGGATTTCTATCATCAATATGAAAAAACACTATCGATATGACAATGATGAAGGTATGATTCATAAAAAGGATATGCCTACGTATATGTACTTAGCTACACCAGATGACCTTATCAATTCCTTTGGCATTAGGATTACCTATTTTTCTATAAATAATACAAATCCAAAGATATTACTATACTTAATGGTATGGTGAATGTTGATTCTATATTTCACAATTTTTATTTATAATTACCATAAATACCAATGACATTTTGTGCATGTGAACAAATGTCATCTATGTTTTCTCTCATGACCTTTTCTTCTACTACATTTCTATTAGTTACCACTTGGTTTACAACTGATCGTACCCTAGCAAGGTACTACATTTTTTATTCTTGGTCTTGCTTTAAATATGGAGTCTTGTTGACCAAATAGTGGGCTAGAAGATCTTGGATTTTTTCCATAGATTGAATAGTTTAAGGAGGATAAGGATCCATCTCACAAACTATATCATCATCATAAGGGTCTTGAACAAAGTCATCTTGTGTGACCACATTATCATATCCTAGATTGTATATGGCATCACTATGACTATAGTGAGACATATTCAAATCAATGATGAATGTTTCAAAAAAAAGATGTAGAGTTTTATAAACTCAAAAAACAATGTCCAAAGGACAAATGGTTCAAAATTGGTATAACTTGGTCTCAAAGTGGAGCTGTATCTCCAAAAAGGCTTGTGTTAAAACTTGGTCTAAAATAGTCTAACGTCAAATGTCTTAAATAAATGGTCAAGTAGATGAAATAAAACCTAAATGATAAACATAGGTACAAAATGTTTCAAATAAGTCTAAACTAGGTCTAAATAAATAAAAGTTTCTAGGTATTTTGGAAAACAATGAACAAAATCTAGAATTTAAACAAAACAAGGTCTAAAAAGGAAGAGATTAATCTAACAAATATGAAACACTTTGACACAAACTAGGAATTTAGATTTCAAACATGAAGTTTATCATTTGGAAAAATACATGAAATAATAGGTATATGGTAGATAGACTACTTTACCAAATCTAAGCACAAAAATAGTCTTTAAATCAAGCAAGGCATTAACCTAAGTTACACAACCCAAAAGTGAAAGATCGATGTCTAGGCCAAAATTACATGAGGCATAAGTAGAAATCAATCAATGTTCAGATTTTAACTTGTAAAGGTTAATTTCATACTTGATTTAGAAAGCTAAATTTATTTAAAATAGATGAAAAGCTAGATAATAATGAACAACTTGATGGTACTAGATATAGATCCAAAAGACACATGTGGTTTTGGTTTCAAAATTTGGACACAAGTCATTAAGTCTTTGAAACTATTCTATTAGTGTAATGATGTTATCATGCCTTAAATATATGAAAAATGGTTTACTTTAGGAATTTAAGGCATAAAACTTGGAACAAATTGGGTAGTATAATGACACCTTTTTCAAACAAGTGACCTAAATAAAAGGTTTGATCAAACAACTAAGGAAAATGTGTCATGATAAATGGAGTGATGCATAGACAAGACTCATTTTCAACATGGTATGGAAAATAAATAGTTTAGACTCACGACCATGTAAGAAAAGGATAAAATGACACAAACACCCAAGTGTAACATCCTAAATCCTAAAACTAATAAGGCTACATCATAATGTTGAGTTCTATTAATACACTCAATCTTGAGAGGATTTTAATTATTAATCCAAAAAGTAAAAGTGTATGAAAAGTAGGATTTTTAGGCCCCTTCTTCTCTCAAGATTTTGTACTATGACATAGAATTATGGGCTACTCACCTTACATCAAAAGTATGTCTAGGACAAGTGGGGTTGTTCTAAACTATCAATCTTCACTCATTTATAGATGTTCCCAAGCATGGTAAACACTAGAGATGAAATCATGTCATTTAGATCCACATCAACTAGATTTTTATTAAAAGGTCTTATTCTTTTCATAACCACTACATACATCACTTGATTAGTGTAGTAAGATGTTTGACTTTCCCCTACATTCCAAGGTTGAGTACCATTAATGGAGCTTGTTTTAACCACTCAAAATAAACATCCTAGTAGCTCACTCTCAATTTATATACCTTACCATGGAGTGGATTAAAATGATGTTAGGAGATGAATTCTCAAATCAATGCTTCCCTAGAGAACCCATGAGGAGGAAATGAACTCCCACTCACAAGCTAGAATACATGAAATAAATATAAGTGGAAAGACTTTAGGGTCGTTTTGGGGTCACCCAAATCATGGGGATTTGGGGAGGGCCTTAGTAACTTTGTTTTCACACTTTTGGAATAAAGTTACAAAGGCAAATAATGAGCCTTTTGTATCACCCAAGTTCCCTAAAGGGGATGGGGGGAGAGAATACATGCTTCACTTATCTTGCTAAAATAAACAATTCAATAAATAATAATAAAACAAAAAACTCTTATGAGTATGTAACTAATGTGAAATTTCATTTTTATAACATGAAAATGAAGTATGTGATGAAATTTGAGCCCCTTGGTGTTTTTATTAAAATATTAAAAAAAAAAACTTAAATGAAATATATTTTTGAAACACCAATTTGAAATGTGAATTTTTCAAGTTTAGAGTATTTTAGACCTCTCTTTTTAGCCTTTAGGTCCTGCAAAACATATTAGGGAGTACTTATGCTTAGAATCACATCATGAGTGAACCAATGAGTTTCAAATTATTTCTCTTAGACTTATTATTTTTTATAGAGAGTGTAAAAACACATAAACACAAAGAAATACCATGATTCTCTCTATAAAATTGTAACATGTTATGACAATACCACAACTTGTGTGGAAACAAAGTATAAATGCAATATTTCTAGTCTAATCATAATAACATATAAATAAAATTAATATTGTATTATCAAATTCATGATATCATAACTTAAACTTGTTATCATGAAACCATTAGATTAGCCATGGCAGTTAAAGGAAAAACTATATAAAAACTAGCAATATTGTGACTTGTGAATTAGTGATATTGTAATATCACTACTTTTTAGGCAATACCATGACTATCAGAGTTGTGATATTTTAATATCATATATTTTCATGGAAACACAAATAATTAATCCAAAAACCATGGTGTTCAACATAATATTGTGATAGTTATGACAATATTGTGCTTTTAGAGATCAAAATTGTGACTACATAAAGCAACTTTGTGACTTCTAGAAAAATGTCGTTTAGCCTTCATTTATCACCTATTTTAATTATCAAACTTGAATTTTTACATGAAAATTGTTATTATAATGCTCTAAAATTCCTTGGGAGCAACTTCATGCGGTGCAAGTCCCACTAGGGTGCCAACAAGTGGATAAGGAATACGTAGAGGGGGATAGTCTTGTGTTACTTAAAGACATAAAAACTCAAATAAACACACTAAAATCCTAAAACCTCTAGCCTAGACACTAGGGAGAGCTTAGGTAAAAAAATAAATTAAATCAAAATAAAAACATAAAATAATAGCTTTTTTACCTTCCTTGGAGCTTCAAATGGCTTGTTGAATGGCTTTCTTGGCTTGTGCATCTAGAAGTCTTTGACAATAAAGCTTGTTTGGCTCCTTCTCTCCTTGGCACCTTGGCTTTGATTTCTTGGCTTAATATTTGAGCATGGTAACACTATTTATAATGTATTTAATCATTATAAAACTACATCAAAAGATCTTGTCGAAGATATTTGTGCATAATAACTTTACACCAAAATAGCTTAGAATTCAATAGGTAAGGCCTTATATTTATAGCCTCAAGAATTAACTCTTACACAAGATGAGTTAATGTTGAGTATAAAAATAGAATGGGTTAAAACTAACCTTAGGTGACTTGAGACTAACTCTAGTTGAGTGAATAGTTCTCATGTAATTATGAATTTTAATTCCTAGGCATGGCTCTGAAATTAGATATTTTCAAAGAGCTTGACAACTCATAAAGGCAATGGTGAAAGGCTTGATATTTTGATTTTTAGAATTTCTATTTTTAGATATTCATTAATTATAAATGGATAATTCAACTAAACATTTAATACTATTTAATTATATGGTTGATTTTGATTATCATTTTATATCTTTCAAGATTTTAATCAGGTGGCCCACTTAATGGGCCCATAGGCCGAATTGACAGTTGTTATGTGGTAAGGTGATCAAGGATGAATCTATGAGTGGTTATTACTACATATAGGATAGTATCCCAAATAGGGATGCCTCAACATGATTCTAAGATTTGATGAATGATGAATGAACAAATTTGGGGCATTCAGTGATTCCTATGCTTAATTTAAAATGGTTGGTAAGAATCAATCTAAAGTTCAATCGACAGCCAATTATGGATAGAATTAGGTGTATACATAGTGTTTAGGTTAATTTTAGATATTTTTAGAGTAGTGAATGATTGCATGCAAAACTTAATAAAAATAATAGTTTCTAACAATAATAGGTGAGTTTTATTATTTTTTAGAGTTCAAAATTTTGTATGTAACTTTATTTCTGAATTGAGGCTTATTTATGCATGGTTTGTACTTATTTTAATCATTCAATATGAATAAATATAGGTTATTATTTTATAAGCTTTGCCTATTGGTATTTTATTTCTTGTCTTGATTGTATTTGGGTCAATTATAATGTCAAACATAGGAAGTTGTGAAAATATGAGAGAGTGGTTAGGATAAACCACATTAAAAGATAAAAAACAAGTGGTCATAAATGAATCTAGTTGGTAACTCATAGTGTTCACTAGGTTTAAGGCTCATATAAGAAATAAGATCAAAAAATAGTGAGAGTGTAAGGCGATATGATGTGAAAAAGGGCAAGATAATTTTATGACAAACCTATAATCATAAAATTTTAATGAAAATGGTGAATAAACCCAATTATCAAGACTACCTGGACTGACCCAGGATGCCACATGCATCCAAGCATTGCTTACATAGTCTTTATGGATGTGAAGCTGGCATAGTTCTCCTAGAAATGGGAGGTAACACAATTGGAAAATGGAATAGGCAAATAGAAATGATCATGATGTGACCCATGTAAAATATTAAACTATACCTAATGACTAGGAGATGCCATGAGTAAAATAGATACAACCTAAAAGACCTAATGTTTGAGTCTTGCTTAAGAGTTTATAACAACTCAATGGAGGATTATGAGATATATAATTGGTTAACTCACAAAACAAGATCAGTTCTTACGTTGCTCATAAAATGGCAAGAGCATAGCTTAGGTTATTCAAAAAATAGTGATAGCATAGGAATAAGGGTGATCAAATTAACCTCATAAAATAGTAAACACTACCTACATAGTCCAAATGGACCTCAAGTCATTGTATTTTAACCTAAAATGAGGAATATGACTAAGTATCAATAAGATTTTGAATATGAAAATGACACAAATATAATGGTATGGAACTAGAAAATGTGAAGGATGCAATTTCCAAGCCCACTATCATAATGATCGAAGACATGTTCCCTTCAAAGAATATACTAGATAGTCCTAAGTCTAAATTGACTACTAAGACTACATTTGAAATAACCATTAACATTGTATGAAGTACCAATGGATTGACACTAAGGTCAAATTAGGGATGGGAGATTAATACCTAAGGTAAATAGGAAAGGCATGGAAATAAAGGCATATGATATGATATAATTTCAAATGGATATTCATGACATAAAGTAAATTATCCTCATAGAAAATACCTCATATCACTCAAGGAAAAAAATTGAGATGGGTTATGTTCATTGGTTCATCAAGGTCATCTCCTTCTAGCATAGATAACTTATATGCCTTCAAACCATAGTTAGAGACAATGATATAAGGCCCTAACTAGTTAGGATTAAAATTTAATTTTTTATTATGTTTGAAATTGATGTTTTTATGGTTTTCTTTAAGTACAAGATCACCAAGCTCAAATTATCTAAATTGGATGTGCCTATTGTTTTGATCAAGCATCCATTTTTGGTATGCCTAAAGGCTATTAAAGGTTACCATTCATTTTTTATCTATTAATTCCAACTCTTAAATTAAATCTACTTTGTAATCTTCATCATTAAGGATATGCTTCATTGAAATACATAGATTAGGCAACTCAACCTTGACATGAAGAATGACCTTAGTACCATAGATGAGAAAATAAGGTGTGGCTCTTGTTAGAGTCTAGAAATTGGTTTGGTAAGCTTAGAGGGTGCTTAAAAATTATAAGTTCCAATCATATCCAACATGATTGACAATCTTATTGAGGATATTGATAATGGTTCTTTTAGATTCCTTTGTCTAGCCATTGCCTCATAGGTACTATGGGGTGGAAAGTTTTGGGTAATATTATATTCAACATAATGAGATTTGACATAATTATTTTTAAAAAAATCACCATTATCCTATATAATGATAGAGGGGATACCATAGTGGAAAATGAGATGATTTAAAATGAATTTGGATATTTATTTGTCTATCACGTAAGTTAAGGGAATGGATTACACCCACTTCGTGAAGTATGTTATGGTATTAAAGATATGTTTATGGCCATGTGATGAGGTGGGGTTAATATTTCCTATGAATTTGAGTCCCCATGTTGAAAATGGCCATGATGTGGTTAGTGGTTTAAGTGTTTGAAATGGAGAATGTATCAAATTGGAATGTTGTTGGCATTTTAAACACATTTTAACATATGCAGTAGCATAAGATTCCATGGCTGGAAAATAATAATTAGTACATAATAAATTTTTAGAAAGGGTGGCTCACATAAACCCTTTCATGAAATTCCCTCAATATTAATCCAAATTCTATCCAAGTCAAATAATGAAGTAGAATTACATCAAAGCTTCTATGATATAGTGTAGGTCCAAGTAATTTAAAATGAGAGGTTTGGAGTATGAAGTATTTTTAATTATTTTGATATATTTTAGTTGGAATGGTTTGGTCATGAAGGCAATCATATAGGTCAGCATACTAGGTAGAAATGGGACCAAAAATATCCCAAATCATCTCAATGATCGAAGGTTCATGGACTAGTTTCAAAATATTTTTAACAAAGAACTACTAATATTTGGCTTTATCTATAATTTGGATCATAGAACCAATCATGGATATGGCATATGTTGTTTTATTATTGGTTTATGTATCTACTCAAAATTAGGATGATCAATTTATTATTTGAAGATGTCCACCATGTCTTTGTAAGGCATGATCTTTTCATCTTTGGTGTGAAATTAGTGTGTAACCTAATTAATGATAATCTAAGAATCTCCATAAACTATAATATGTTGAATATTCCAATATACTATTAGACAAATCCATGTAATTAGTGATTATGATTCAACCATGCTATTGGTATAAAGAAAGATAATGTGAAAAGATTTGGGAATGAGATCCCCTTTAGGTGTGATAAAAAAACAACATGATTCTGATCCATGATATGTGAAGGAACCATAAAAATAAAATTTTCACTACTAATTTTTAGGAGGTTTTTATCTTGTACTCATGATGGAATCATTTGGAATCCCAAAAGTGAGTGGTTGAGTATTAGAAAGAGGAGATTCAATAAGCTAGTATTCAAGTACATGTCCCTTAATGGCCTTTTGATTAACATAATTGATATCAAACTCAATTAGAATAATGATAAATTTAACCATGTGGCCTTGTAAATTTATTTTTGATAGTAGATACTTGAGTGGATATACTTTGGCTATGATGATGGTCTTATTGTTAAGCATATAGTGACCCAAATTCTCAGTTGTGAAGAACATGGATAAATAATATTTATCTATAGGCATATAATTGTGCTCATACACTACCAATGTATATCTCAAGTAGTATACAACATGTTATTTGCCTTTCTCATCATGCTGGTAAAAAAGTGCCCCAAAGGAATTTTTAGTTGTAGATAGGTAGAGTAGTAACAAATTTTCTAATGTAGGTGGCTTGGCCAAGTATTATTTCAAGTGGTCAAATGCTTTTTGGAAATTAGTGTTCCATAAAAATGTGGTTACCTTATTCAAAAAATGAGTAAATGGATCTAATTTGTTAGCCAATTGAGAAATGAAGTGATTGATGGATTGTATCTTGCCCTACAAACTATGGAACTAAATCAAAGTATATGGAAGTGACATCTTGGTAATGGACTTAACCTTTGATAGATAAAATTAAATGACCCTAAAAGAGATAATTAATCCTATAGATTTTATTAAATTGACATCAAATATTTACTTTTTAGGGTTATGCCTTATTTTGTACTCATGTATGCATTCAAATATTTTGTGTAATACCTTTAGATGTCCTATTCTATTCTTAGATTTACCCAAGATGTCATCAACATAATCCTAAATAGTATCATGCATCATGTCATGAAAAATGATATTCATTACATGCTAGTATGTGGTACCAACATTATTAAGGTTGAAAGGTATTACTTGGTAATAAAATATTCCTTAAAGAGTGGTGAATTTTATCTTATGTTGGTATTCTGGTGTGATATTGATTTGATTGTATCCTAAAAAACCATATATGAGAGAAAGCATCTCATACCTAGATGTAGAGTCCATAATAATGTTAATATTTGGCATAGGATAGTCATCCTTTGGGTAGACCTTATTGATGTTGAAAAAATTAGTACATAATCTGATATCTTCTAGATTCTTGCTAACTGACACAATATTTGAAATCCACCTAAAATAGTCAATGGAATGAATGCATATTACCCCTAGGATGTTTTCAAGTATTTTATTTACTAATACAATAATATGAGAATGTATTTTCCTTAGCTTATGCTTAATTAGATTAGCATTAGGATGTATGACAAGATGATGCACAACTAGCAAAGGATATAAACCTAGAAAATTAGAATGGTCCCATGAAAAAATATCAATGAAATCCCTAAGGATAGCATAATCACTTTGTAATCATCCTTAGTGAGAGATGTGCCTAATTTTATCCACTTCAAATCATTTGGTTTTCTAATATTAACCTCAAAAATGTCCTCCATAAGATGTGTAGAACCATATTCAAGGAAAGTTGTCAAAGATATAAACTAAATAGAAATATCAAATTCCTCTAGTCAGACTAGCTCATCATGTCCACCCTAATAGGATGAATTAAAATCACCAAATGGTGGTAAGGGCCATGTAACAAACACTTATATACATTCTTAAGTAATATATTCAAAATCAAATTGTTATTATACATTGATCTTTGATCCAAATATGATCGTGGTATTAGTTGCATCCTAAAATTCATTCAAGGAAGGATGCACATACCTATCTCATGGTGCTTGAAACAAGTTTGCACTAAGAAACTAGCCTTTTTATTTACTGTTACCCTAGTTTGAAATCACCTCAAAGAGGTTTTCACTTTGGGACCTCAATGTTTGATTTTATTTTTGCTTTTGGCTAAGGAAGTTCACTTACTCTCATAAATAGGTAGCAAGATCTAATCTAATAAAAAAACATTATTTATGATATCTGAGAGGAATATGGTCTCTTAAGCCCCAAAATTCTCAAATGGCCTCATCAATTTTGAACTCATCAAGTGATATTATGGAATCTTGTTGGTCCCAATCAATGAGATGAGGGTGATTAAATAAAAGTGGGGAAGGACAAATGATAACTATAATGTTACATATTGAATTGGGGTTAAATTGGTTGGTATTAGCTAAGTCCTTGTATACACTTTAATTAGACACTATGTCACTATTGACATCAACATCACTAGTCATTAGTGTAAGAACATAGATAACATATGTGGGGTCACCCCCAAGTGGTTTTAATCTAATACCATAAGTTACTTTGTGTTTGGTCTTGGATATGGGATCAATAGTAGATTGTTAATTTCCCCTAGGCCTCTACCTTCATAATCTTTATTATCCATAACCTGATTAAGAATGGGATTCCTTTTGTTTTGGTAGCAATCAACTAGACCATCATTATAAAGCCAAGATTAATCTTCATCAAGTGGGTATTATTTTTAGTGAGTGGATGGTGTGAAAATAACGTGTTCTTTAGTGTTGAAATTTCCTTTATATCATAATTCCAAGTGAATGACCTTGGATTTGGGTCTTCCATATGATTTAGGGGCATGTGGATGGCATTGTGGACGATTTATTCTCCAAGACCTTTGTTAGAGATGATAAAATGATTGCATATCTCAAGAGGGGGTGAAAATGAAGTAAAGGCAAGGCTATTTGGGTCTATATAATTAGAATCTTGAAATTCAAAAAGTACATACTTATCCTTCTTTGGTATATATTCTAAGTTAAAGTGGTAATTTTAGCTTTTATGTACATCTTATAAAGGTTTCTAAAATTGATTTGGATGTAAGTATATAGATATATTCAATTCCATCCAAGAAATGAGGAACTTAATACATTGGTGTAATGTGGTAGGTATTGGATGAATTTCATCTATCCATGTCTGGCCTAGTGACTAATTATATGACAAATCTAGACCTAGAACATGATAAAGTGTGTTATGGGTTAAGAGCCCAATGACAACTGGCAAATAATATATTCTCTGTGACTCACTTTCTTCATTATTATGGGCCCTGATGGTAATGGTATCTAGCTAAAGGTTAGCTCCCATGTATCTAAGATGCTTTACTAACCTTAGAGACACAATGTTGAGGCTTGATCTATTATTTATAAGGATATGAATAATCTTGTGACAAGATATAAAATATTAAAAATTTAATGAACTACTATGGATACGGCCAAGGGGTGACATGTCACTTTGGTCTAAGGTAAGTTATTGGCTAAGATTTTAGCATCCTACCAAGGCTTGGAATTTATTTGGTGTAATGTCCTTTGGGCACATGGGGTTGACTTTGAAGTTCCATAAGGATGTTTTTATGGATAGTATAAGTAAAAAAATATAAAATAGATATTTGTTCAAGAATATTCTACAATTATTCCACAATATCATATGTTTTCTCTTTGGAATAGGTAAATGGTTAATTCATGGTTGGCTTGGGTGCCCTGATAGGATTATTGGAAGAATAATGTTATGGACCTAGAGTGGTAACCTTAGTTTTTTGAGTTGTGACTACAAAATATGGATTAGATAATATACCACTATAACTAGAAGGAGGTCATGGGATAGTAACTCTTAGGTACTAGTGCTCTTGGATACCCAAATAGACTATAAGAGCTTGATAGCATAAGGAAGTAGTTGGGTATTATTTACTATTGGCCATTGGTGGTTGGATTTTGGTCTTAGATTAATGATAATGATGGATATATAACTTCTCATGATAGGTCCTACAACCTTATTATATTGTGTGTGATGGCATGATAAGCTCCTTGGTTATCATTCTGAACTTGGTTCCTAACCATTCTATTATTTTGGTTGTCATCATCATTATATTTGTTGTTTTTATTGTTATTTTTGTTATTGTTGTGGTGGTGGTAGTGGTGCAATATGTTGTTGCTGATGCTATTGTTGATTTTTATTATTATCATTATGTTATGGAAAAAGATTTTGATAAATGCCTAGGTTTTGATTAGAAGTAGGGACCCTATTATCCAACTCTATTTCTCCATTTTTATCATATTTTCAATTATGTGCCTTAATTTCACACACCAACATATGGAAAGTCTTTTGACTTAGTGGTAGTCAAAAAATTGATGCTATTTATACTAGTTGGGGAAAGGAACACCCTCAGGGAACATATTTAGAATGGGCCAACTATTCAGATTGACAATAACTAATTTTGGAAACATTGATTCAATGGGCTCTCCTAGTTCACTAAAAATTATCTTTATATGCTATCTTATTCTTGGTTGAGGCATTTGTAAATGAAGAGGTGGGAGTTCTTATAGATGTGGAATTCGCTACATATGTGGATTTGGTTGTGCAAACTATATTTAAACTATTTGGACATGACATAATTCATTAAATCCATTACCCATAATGTTTATTCTATAGTTATAAAACTTGGTTTTATTATAAGTAGTAGCTTGGGCTGTCATAGGAGCTTGCATTTAAATTAAGCTTTGATTATGGTTTTTGCCTTGGTACTAGTTGTGGTTATAATTCAGGCCTTGGTACTATTTTTGTATTTAGTTAGGGATATGATTGAAATATGGAATCACTCTATGAAGTTAAATGGTGTTATATATTTATTTGTTTTTTGTCATTGCTCACCCTAGTCATTAGGCTTAAAAAGCTAGTTATCATTGATTGTTTTAATTTTTATCCACTAACAACAGAAAAAAAATTATATTTGTAATCCTATGTTACATATTGACATGCCTAATGGGATATAAAACTCACATTCATCATAGGATCATTGTGGGACCCTTCAAAATCAATAAAATCTCATAAGTGGACATGTTTTTAACTTTTTTTTCCTAAGAATGCCATGTTTTTTGTTTATTTATGTATCGGTGGATTTGTTTCTGAGAATGGTGAAATCATATTTGTTTTTTTAATAATCAATGAAACCATAATTATAAATTATGAAATCATTTATGTTCTCTTTTGTTTCTTCACATGTTTTTCCCATCAGCAACATTGTTCACTATTTTGATGATTTTGCCTTACATTTCAATGAAATTGTCAAAAATTTAATTAAATTTATTCTCTATTAAACACAACCCATTTTTTGAGTTCCAAAAATCAATGTTCACTTTAAATTCCTACCTATTATAACTTTTTCTTGAATGAAAATATTCTATTCTTCAATGAAAGCATTCTACATTTCAGCAAAAACAATATGCATTTTGCCAAAAGCATTCTACATTTCAATAAAAATGTTCCAATTTCAATTTTATACCCATTGGTGAATTTATTTTATTTTAAATGAAATTGTCACTCTACTTAGCATAATTATCATAATAGTATCAAAATTATTTGATCATCAGTGAAATCATCCTTGTAATTAGTGAAATTGTCTATGTCTATTGTTCTATTTGCTATCTATTTTCTATGTAGGGTCCTAAAAAAATTAATAAATCTATGTAATAGAGAAAACATTATGTATTGAGGTTGAGACTTAAACAAATAACAATTTCAATCTCCTTTTGGCTCAAACCCACTTGTTTTAAACTTCTAATCAATTTGTGATTATAGGACCTTGGTCAAGGATGGTGTTTTGAGTCAAAACACTTCAATCCTATCTCACTTTTGAAATTTGGTGTTTTAAAAACATTATCACACTTACATTTAGTGTTTAATTTTTTTTTAAATTTATTGTTCTTTATTTTAATTTATTTTTATAAGGCCTTCCCATATTTCAAATTTATTGTTTAGAAAAAATTGCTTTTTACACTTTCAATTCCACATTTCCCTTATTAGCATTATTTAATCAAAGTCATGCATATGTTTCCCCCTATTTAGGGTGACTTAGAAATGTGACTATTTTGTTGTTCATTGTATCCTAAAGAAATGTCATGTATGCTCTCTCATTATTCTTAGGGACTTGGATGCCTTTGAAACAACTACTTTCTTTTTTAATTTTTGTTTAGCTTCACAAATAAGAGTTCATAACCTCCTCACAAGTTCCTTAGGGATACATTAACTTGGGTTTTAATATAGCATAATTATACCAACTAAAATTATCATGTGGGGAATATAATTTGGGCATGTCATTTTGTTGGACAATGGCTGAGAGATTAGCTTGACAGGTCAAAAGGATCCCTAGACTATGCGGTGGTCTAAGAATCACACTCTATTAAGGAAGTGATGACTGGAGTGATTGTGAAAATGAATAGACAATTTCATAACATTCTATACAATTTTAATCTAATTGATGTATATTTATTATGCCAAAGTTTTTTTAGGCACTTGTAGACCTTCTAGAAAAGACAATTCAAAAAAATTAGACTAATTGACCCCACTTACCATGGATTATCCTCCCAATGTCGAGTTATTTTTTTCTCTAATTTACATGTCATGTATAATTTATTTAGATATAACGGGGGATAATAAATATACCATAATGTAATCTTTATTTATTATATTAACAAATTAATTTCTCTCAATAACTGGTATATTAATGGAAGTTTGGTGGATACTATGCAAACCTTATGTCAGTTATTGAGATAGGAACACATGTTTGTGTGCATCTTATTTTTGAATCCAAAATTGTTCATTCAAAAAACACAAATTCCAAATATCAAAACACTTTATATGCATATCATTCACATTCAAAAGTGTTATGCTACCTAAATTTGGTGAGACAATTTATCTTAGACCAAAACTTGAAGAAGCCATTCTATGCCTTAATTTTCAAAAGACATTGTTACACTGCCAATTTTAGTATAGACCATTACTCATTTGAAAATTACATGTATTTAAACCAAGTTTGAAATCCATATTTAAAATTTTAGATCTAAAGATGATTGGTTTATGCTTGAGTCTCACCTACAACTTGGGCTTGAGTTGTTTACCTTTTTGTGTTTAGATTGTGTAACTTGGATCTATTTTTAGCTTGGTTTAAAGACCTTTGCCTAAACTAAGTTCACTTTTGGATTGAGACTAGATTATGACTTGATTGTAAGTTTAAATTTGACTAAATGTGCCTTTTTATTAAAATTAGGATCCTTAGACCTAAGAGTAGTTCTAAATTCACATTCCTAAACCAAGTTTATTTCCAAATTATTATGTGCCAAGACCAAGTTCTCATATACCTAGACTAAATTTTTTTTCAAGACCTAGTTAGAAATTTCATGTGCCAAGACCAAGTTATTATGCATAGATCAACTTTGTTTTTAAGACCTAATTAAATTTTTATGTTCCAAGACCAATTTCATATACCTGGACCAAGTTTGTTTTTCAAGACTCATTACATGTGCCTAGACCTAGACTTTAGTTTATGTTCCATTTAGTTAAAATATCATGTGTCAAGTGTAGAGTAGGATTAAGAGATAGGTTATATCATGTGTTAGTCATGAAATCTCCAAAATAATCACAAATAACTAAATTATTAATCCTAATCCCTCAAGATGTGGTGCTAATGAAATCAAAGAGATAATTATGAAAGCAAGACAATGTTATACCTTCCAAGTAGCTATTCTCCCCAAAAAGTGGTCAAGAAGCATGATTTTTCCTAGATTTAGTACTCCAAGTCTTCTTCAATTAGGTATAAAATGAGACTCTATCATATCTTAGCTTACCAATAGCTTAGGTTCTTCAATTTGGTCTAATTGGGCAAATAAATGAAGCTTATCTATAACAATTTCTGCATAATAAGTTTGCATAACTAAAAATTATTTGAATATAATATTGCATAGTAAGTTTACACAAATCAAGCTTTAAAATTATGTCTTTGTCTCTATATTTATATATTTTCAATATCGACCATGACCATCTATTTTGAGATCAAGATGTGTCGCCATGGATTGATTTACTTTTGGAGGGATAAGCCATAAATATGCTCATTAATATTGGGAGGAATGTTGGGAGGAATGGGGCATTGATGAGACATGGGAGAGCTTACTCCTAATATATATCCCATTAATGGATTATGGATGAAAACTCTCTGATGGTGTCATGGGATGATGTAGAACTGAATAATGAATTTCTAGTAAATAGATATTAAACAACTTTGATGGAATTTACACTTAAGCTTTGAATTTAGGTTTGATTTGATTAAGTGATTTTAATTAATTTTAAACAATTCTTTGGAAATTTGTTACACATTTAATCAACCTAGTCACAAATGTCATTTTATCGAGTCATAATTTGAATGGAGTATAATTAAAATAAGGTGTCGATTGTGTATGGGGTAATACCCCAATTAGGTTATTATGGATGAAAAATGACACAAGCACGTGATGTGTGCTACCAAATTATAAGATTTTAGTGCTCTAAAACACCATTTTACATGTTTGAATTGAATTAATTTATGGAAATATAATAATCACATACATTTATTACCCCATTTAGGGATACATGAGAAAAAATTGACACCTGTACGTGATAAGTTCAAATGATTTAGTGTGTTTTAATGATTTTGCTCTAGATTGTGCATTGTTGCAAAATATCATTTAGATTGACAATTTTAGCACAATAGTGATATGAATTGGATGTATAAACAAATTTAAAATATTAAATTTTTTTATATCATTTACTAAGACAAAAGCCAACTTTTCTTTTTGTTGACTATTTGTTGTAAAGATCTAGAGTTTTAATGGTAAATTTAAACCAAATTTCAATTGTCAGTTTTCCAATAAAGATCATTGTTATCCATGTTATAAAAGTTTGAAATGTTGGACCAACCATTATCAATGACAAGAAACACATATTTAACCATGCCTTGTTATACATTTAATATATCTATGTATAATCTATATCATGAGAACATTATTACAAGTGATCCCTTTGATTATGAGCCCTATGGTGATAACTTAGCGTATAAAATAAAACTATATCCAACATAAATGTCTCCTAAAATAGGTAAATAACAAAACCAAATCACACAATACCTTAAAAACACACCTTATCTGGGGAAAGAATAAGATCCCTTTATATAATACCACACCAACATGCCATCTAGTAAATAATGTGAACAAAACATATATCATTATCTATGATCCATTATTATTTAATCATCATATTTTATAACATAAATATGAGATTATCATTAAAGCATTCAAAGTCAGTGCTAAATTTCCATTTGATTTTCCACAATAAAGTCTACCTTGCCTAGTTAAGGTAGTTAGTCATGCACGTCTTGTCAAAACATTTAAATAGGCCTCTACTAGTCAAAATTAGGGTTTTTTACCCATACCTAAATAGTAACTTGTAACATGTGCTAAGGGAAAATGTCAATGTGTTGATCAATTTGTGCAAGTAAAATAAGCCTACCAAACCTTTATTTAGAAAAAAATTAATGCCATGACTATTCTGAACATGTCACTTATTGATTTATCTCCATCAAATACACTAAAAATTAGTTTGTTAGGATCTTAAAAAGTAAATATAGATCCATTTATTCAAGCCACACCATTTGAAGATATGTTTAATCTCCCTCTATATTAATAATTATCAATGGCATATTTAGGAACCCCTATTTAAAATGTGTTGGAAAACACATAGGTATTACCTAATCCACACCAAGTATAGTCTAATGTACTAATAACACCCCAAAAAATAATAAAAAATAGGCCCCCATTCAAGTGCATTAGCTAGATCACAACAATAGGGGGCAAGTAATTTTAGATCATAATAGGTGAGTATTCCTTCATGACCATTTGATTCCTTAAAATTATAAAAATAAGTAAGAAAGAAAACACCATTAAATACCTCACCATAATATTTTTTAATAAATACTCTACCTTATTAATTTTATCCCAACACACCACCACAATATTTGGTCAATTAGTCACCTCAAACATTATCTAATCAAGATCATCTTTTGCCTAATCAACAATAAATACAAATCCAACAACAAATGCCAAAACATAAAAATTACCTATCTAATAAAAGGTTTTTAACCAAGAACATGTGCCTAATGCCCAACAAATATATACTAGGCAATAGTTACCTCAAACCCAATATATACCTTATCTGCAATATGTACCTAACATGTAGAAAATCCCACAACATGACTTTAACCAATATGTGTCTCTTATATAACATGATTTGACTAATCATTATCAAGTTCCATTCCAAACCAATCACATGCACTTCATTCCCCAACACCAAATACCTCTATTTAGGCCATAGTTCCCTCTAAATCAAAATCACATTACCAATCTTAACTCTAATATTTACCAGTAATAAACACTATCCCACCAATATAACCCTAATCAGTGAATGCGCATTCCTAGTCAAGTAACTAACCAAAGGAACATTCCTTAATACTCTATTCCTCCATTTTACCCTATCCAAGGTAATCCACCTTAGAACATCCAAACATAACTATCTATACTATTCACATTACTATCCTATGATCTGCAACATGTGAAGGATGTAATTTCAACCCTTCGAATAGGGAAGCAAGTGAATAAGTTTAAATTAAAAGAGATATGTTTTTAACCTTTCAACATGGACTATATTCAAATAGCATTTCCTTTGGGTTTTTATCTAAAATTTTTTTAACAAATACAAAGGCAAAAGTGACCAAAAGGAACATTTGAAGGAGGTTTATGTTACTTGAAAACTGGTGGCATTTAGTTATATCTATTTTCTTCTCCTATTTACATAAAGTCTAGCCAGATAGGACTTAGAGTGGCTACTCCTATATTTGAATAAATTTGTTCCTAAATTTGATGACCTATCAAATAAATTTGTGCAACACTTCTATAATAACGAACATGGGATTGCTATGTTGGATTTAGGCTAAGCTCAATAGAGACCTAGTGAAAACTTCTCAAGCTATTTATAGTGATGGAGGGAAATTTCTATCCATTTCATGCATAACATACTATATAAATAGTTGGAAATAATGTTTACATGTAATTTTCAAAGTGATATATCATATCACTTAGAGCTTAAGTATGCCCACACTTTTGAGGATATTCTTGACAAAGGCCAATTTTTTTAGAAATCCCTTATCAATAAAGGGGTAATCAAGTTTTACACTATTAATGAAATACATAACTAGTATCAAGGTCTTAACCAAAATACATAACTAATACCAAAGCCCAAATCAGAGAAAAAACTAGTACTAAGACCAAAACTAGAATCAGATCCCAATTCAAATGTAATCTCCTATACTAGCCCAAGCTACTAATTCTGAGAAACCTAAGGTTTACAACTGTAACAAGAACATTTTGGGTATTAAATTTATTAAATAATTCCATGTCCAAATGGTGAAAACACTTTATAGTCAACCAACTCCACATATACAGCCAATTCCATATCTACAAGCACTCTTGCCTCCTTTGTAAATTCCTCAACCAAGAAGATGACCACCTATAAAGAGAATTTTTGGTGACCTAGGAGATCCCATTGAATTTGTGTTTAAAAAATTAACTAAAACTAATTTGATTTGTTGTCCCATTCTAAATCCATTCCCTAAGGGTGGTCCTTTCCCTAAATAGTATAAAGAGTACGAGTTTTTTACTACTACCAAGTCAAAGGACATTCCATACATTAATCTGTGAAATTAAAACACCTCATTGAAAATATGATGGAAAAGGGATAAATAGAGTTGGATAACAAGGATCCTACTTTTAATCAAAACCTAGGCATTTATAAAAATCCTTTTCCATAGCATAATGTCAATAATTAGAATCAACAACATTAATAATAACATAAGCCACCACCACAATAGTAAAAACAATAACAACAGTAATCATAACAACTAAATTAGTAAAATGGTAGGAACCAAAGTCAGAATGATAGCCAAGGGGATTATCCAGCCATCACACATGACTATAATAAGTTTGTAGGACATATCATGGATAATCATATAGCCACCATTACAATTAACCCAAGACCAATAACCAATTAAAAAATGAGTAGAAAATAATGCCCAACTACCTCATTATTTCAATAATCCTCCTATAGTCCATGTTGGCATCCAAACTCACCAGTACTCAAGAGTTACCATCCTAAGACCTCCTTCTAGTTATAGTGGTCCATTATCTAATCTAGATTCCACTATTACAACTCATAAAACCAAAGTAATGATTATATTTTTTATATCTTCTTCTACTAATAAACATATCTAAGTACCCATACTATCCAAAAATAAACCAATTACATATGTTAAAGATAAAATTTATGATATTATGAAACAACTGTAAAAGATGCCTTCACAAATCTCTATTTTATATTTGTTTCTACTTCCACTATCCATAAAAACATCCTTACCAAACTTCTAATCAAATCCAAAGTACCAAATGACATTATACTAGATAAATTATAAGCCCTAGTAGGACACTTAGCCCCTAACCAACAACTTAACTTTGACCAAAGTGACATGTCATCCCTTGGCCCTCTCCATAATAGCCCATTATACATTGAAGTTTTCATATCTCATCACAAGGTTAAATTTGTACTCATAGACAATGGATAAGGACACAACATTATGTATCTAAGGTTATTTAATCATATTGGATACATGGAAATTGACCTTCATCACGATACCAATATCATTAATGCCTATGATAATTAAGAAAGGGAGTCTATACAATAATTTCTTTATTGGTTTTCATTGGGCCCTTGACCCATAACACACTTTGCTAAGCTGACCGTGGATACCTAAAATTTAGGCAATACCTTGCACATTAAACCAATGTATCAAGTTCCCCTATTCTAAGATAGAAATGACTATTTATATAGACTTATATCCATATTAGTTATGAAATAACTTATAAGATAAATACAATATCTATAATTTTCACTTAAAATTAGACCCTACACTAAAAAAGAATAAGGATGTGCTTATAAAATTACAATATTTCAACTATATAGAACAAAATATCCTTACCTATACCTCATCTACAACCCCTTAGGAGATATATAATAATTTTATTATATCAGACAAAGGTCCTAGATAATACCTCATACACAATGCCTTCCACATAGCCAAGCTTCCACAGGCCCCTAAATCCTATGGAATACCCAAATCCAAGGTTATTTACATGGAATGGTGATATAAAGGAAAGTTTAATTCCCAAGATCAAGTTATTTTCATAGTAGCCACTCATCAAGAATAAGACACACTTGATGAATATGAATAATGACTTTATAATGACAATCTAGTTTATTGTTACCAAAGAAAAAAGTATCCCATTCCTAATTATATTATGGATAATAAAGATTATGAAGGTAGAGGCCTCATGTAAAATCATCAAGGAACTCTTGACTCAATTTCCATGAATAAACATAAAGGAACTTATGGTATTATATTTAAACCTGTTGGGGCTGACCCTGTATATCTTATCAATGTTACTACACCAATGACTAACAATGATGATGCCAAAAGTGATATAGAGTATGATTAAAATGTATATAAGGACTTATCCAATACCAAAATATTTAACATCATTCCATATATACCATTACACTTGTTATTCATCCTTCCTCAAATTTCATTTATCACCCTTAACTCATCAACTGGGACTAATAAAAATCCATAGTATCACTCGATGGGTTCAAAAATGAGGAGGCCATTTGTGACTTTCTAGGCCTAAGAGACCATATTCCTCTTAGAGATCATAAAAAAGGTTTTTATATCAAATTAGATCCTACTACCTATTCTAGAGATAGGGTGAACTTCCTTATCCAAAAATGAAAAAAAAATAAAACATTGAGGTCCCAAGGTCAAAAGCCCTTTGAGGTGCTTTTGGACAAAGGTAATAGTAAAGAAAAATGCTAATATCTTGGTGAAAATATATTTTAGGTGCCATTAGATGGGGATGTTCACCATTGAATGAAACTCTGGATGCCACCAATACCATGATCATATTTGGATCAAATATTAGAGTAGAAGAATAGTGGTATTTTTATAAAAAATTCCAAGAGTGTCCATAAGTGTTTATTATATGGCCTTTGATAGAATTAGGTGATTTTAATTCATAATGTCTAGATGAACTTGACAAACTAGTAAGACCAAATGAATTTGATATTGCCAGTCAGTTTACATCTTTGTTGAATCTCCTTGATTATGGATTTACACTACTTATGGAGGTCACTTTTAAGGTTAATATTGGAACACCAAATGATCCAAAGTGAATAAAATTATGTGTCTCTCACTTAGGAGGAACTTGAAGTGATTACTAATATCCTAAGGGAGTTCATTGAAATTTTTTCATGGGCCCATTCTAATATGCAAAGTTTAGATCCTTCATTAGTTATACATCATCTTGTCATACATCTTAACACCAATACAATTAAGTAGAAGATGATGAAAATGCATGCTTGTATTATCATATTAGTCAATAAATATGTTTAAAATATCCTAGAAGTGGGATGAATTCATCCCATCAACTATTTAGAGTGAATCTCAAATATTGTACCAATTAGCAAGAAGCCAGAAGGTATCATATTTTACATCAATTTTTGTGACATTAGCAAGGCCTACCCAAATGATGAATTTACTCTATGAAATATTGACATGATTTTGGACTCTATATTTAGGTATGATATGATTTATCTCATGGATAATTTTTAAGGTAAAATCAAATCAAGATCACAACATAAGTCCAACACAAGAAAATGTTCACCACTCCTTGGGGAATGTTTTGTTATCAGGTAATGCATTTCAACCTTAAGAATTATGATGCAACATACCAACATGAAATGAATGTCATTTTTCATGATATGTTGTATGATATTATTTATGATTATTTTGATGACATCTTGTATAAATATAATAGTAGAGTAGGTTATCCAAATGTGTTGTGTAGAATATTTGAATGCCTCCATGAGTACAAAGTAAGGCTTAACCCTCAAAAGTGCATCTTGACATCACTTAAAGATAATTAATGGTCTTCAATGTATCTCTTAGGGGAATTTAATTATATCTATACAAGGTTAAATCTATTACTGATATGTTATCACCATTTACTTTGAAGCATTTTTGTAGTTTACAGGGTAAGATAGAGTCCATTAGGCACTTCATTTATTAATTTGATGAAAAAATTCATACATTTACTCCATTGATGAAAAGGGGAATTTTTTTTTATGTAACACCAATTAATAAAAGTCCTTTGACCACTTGAAATAAAACTTGGCCAACCCACCTATTTTATCACCACATTCATCAAAAAATCCATTACTACTCTACCTCTCTACAACTAAAATGCCTTGGGGGAACTTTTGACAGCATTATGATCAAGGAAAAGAAAATGTTGTATACTAATTGAGTGTTACATAGGTTGTGTATGAGCATAATTATATGCCAAAAGAGAAATATTTCTTATCCATGATATTTATAACCAAGAAGTTACATCATTACATGCTTAATAATAAGACCATTGTCAGATCCAAATTAAGTCTGCTCACGTATCTAATATCAAAAATAGGTTTACAAGGAAAAATGGATAAATGGATTATGATTATATGTGAGTTTGATATTTAGTATGTTAATCATGAGGCCATCAAGGGATAGGTACTTAAAAACCAGCTTACTAAAGCTCCATTTTTTGACTCTCGGCCACTCACCTTTAGGTTTTTAGATGAGTCCATCATGATTATAGTCGAATAACCTCTTGGAAAGTAACATTGGAAAATTTATTTTAATGGTTCCTTTATGACTCATAGATCAAGAGTAGGAATTTTATTTATCACATCTCAAGGGGATCTCATTCCCAATTCCTTTCACATCATCTTTCCTTGTACTAATAACATGGTTGAATATAAAGCACTCATTTTAAGGATCTATCTAGTGGTACAATGGAATATTTAACATCTCATTTTTTATGGAGACTATCATATTATCATCAATTAGGATAAAAAAAATTTGAAATTAAGGATGAAAAGCTCATTCCTTACAAGGACATGTTGGATATCCTTAAACAACAAATTACTCATTTTAATTTTGAGTACATAACTCAAACCAATAATAAAAGAGTAGATGCCATGGCCATGATTGGTTTTATGATTTGAATTCTAGATAAGGAAAAATATTATCAATTCCTTATTGAAAAGATTTTAGCACCAACCCATGAACCTTTAATCATAGAGATGATTTTTGATATTTTTGGTCCCATTTCTACTTAGTATGCTAACTTATATGATTAATTTCATGACCAAACCATTCCACCTAATCTATCTCAAAAAATTAAAAAAGCCTTCATCCACCAAGCCTATTATTATACATTACATGGAACTACACTCTATTCTCTACTTCATTATTTAACCTTAGAAGAACATGGATTAACATTGAGGTAAGTTCATGAAGGGTTTTTTGGGTCCCACACCAATGGGGTCATCCTTTTCAAAATGTTATTTCATACTGGTTATTATTGGATAACCATGGAAGATGATGCCATGAATATGTTAAAATGTGTGTATAATGTCAAAAACATGCCAATTCAATACATGATCCAAATTAAACACTAAAACCTCTAACCACACTATGGCCATTTTCTATGTGGGGATTTGAACTTATAGGAATGATTAACCCCACCTCTTTAAATGGCCATAAACATATACTTACCACATATATTACTTCACTAAGTGAGTGTCAGACATTACCTTAACTTACATGAAAAACAAATAAATATCCAAATTCATTTTCAATCACCTAATTTTCACTATGGTACCCCCTTTGACATTATATCTAAAAATGGCAATTCATTCAAAAATAAGGATGTAAAAGCCCTTTGTGCCAAATATAATATTACCCAATGTTATTCCACCCATATTATCTATAAGGTAAAGTCAAAGTAGAATCATTTATGAAAACCATTATCAATATACTCAAGAAGATCATCAATGATAGTGGTCAAGATTGGCACTTGTAACTTTTCCACACCTATGCTTACTAAACCAATTTATACACTCTAAAATGAGCCACACCCTATTAATTAATTTATGGTATTATGGACATTATTCTTATTGATATTGAGTTTCCTTATCTACACATTTTAATGAAGCATATCCTTGATGATGAATATTATAGAGTATCATGATTTCAAGAGCTAGAATTACTAGATGAAAAATGAATAGAAGCCTTGAATAACCATCGATCATACCAAAATCAGTTTCATGGTTAATAAAAAAAGAGAATCTAGCATAGATAATTTGATATTGGTGATCTTGTACTAAGATAAAACCAAAAAACACCAATTTTTAACATAATAAAAAAGAACAAGTTTAAGCCTAACACGCAGGGCCTTATATCATTACTGCTAACTATGGTTTTAGAGCATATAGTTTGGATATGCCATAAGGAGATGACCTTGAAGAAACAATGAACATAATCCACCTTAAGTGATTTTTCACTTGAATGATATGACATATTTTCTATCAAGATTGTTTAATTTATGTCATGAATATCCCTTTGATATTATACCATACCATATGCCTTCCCTACTATGCATTTCTTATTTACCTTTGGTTTTAATCTCCTATTCCTCTTTCGACCTAGGTTCCAATCCATTGGTAATTTAGAAAAAATTAGTAGTTAGGATAAGATGCAATTTAAATAAGTGATTTAGACTTCGGACTATTTATTTTATTCTTTAAATCAGATGTCTCTTTGAGCATTATAATAATAGGCTTGGAAATTACATCCTTCACTTTTGCTAGATTATGTACCATAATACCTTACCATACTAGTACATTTTTGCATTTTTATATTAAAAATATTGTTGATACTTAGTTGGATTCCTAATTTTAGGGTGAACTACAATGGCTTGAGGTCCATTTGGACTATGTAGGTAGCACTCAGTGTTTTATGAGGTCATCTTAGCCCCCCTTTTCCCCCATTCTCTCTCTATTTTACAAGAAACTCGAACCACACTATCTCTATTTTTTGAGTTATCCCTTTCTATATCTTTTAATCCTCAATTTATTTGAGATTCGTAAAAACCTCAAAAATATGGAAATATTCTGGAAAACTCCTAAACAAGCCTCAAACATTAGGTATTTCATGTCACATCCATGCTACTCAGGACGTGCATCTCCTATTTAGTAGGTATAACTAAAGCTCTCACATGGATCACATCATGACCATTTATATTTGCCTATTCCATTTTTTCATAGTGTTCCCTCCCACTCATGAGATAACTAAATTAGCCTGCGGTCTACATGGATTATGTAGGTAGTGTTTAGATTCATGGGGCATCCCATGCCAGCTTGACCAGTCTTGATGATTGAGTTAATTCACTAGTGTCATTGATCATTCCTTCTTATATGATTATATACAAATGATCTCACCACTTTGAGAGTCATATCATCTAAATATTATGTTGTTTTACTAGTCATATTCTTGATCTCAGTCTTAGATATAACAAACACTATGAATTACCAACTTATTTCATTTTTAAAAACTTGCCTTTAATCTTTTAATGTGGTTTTACCCTAAACCATGATCTCATAGTTTCATGATTTCATGTTCCTGACATCCTCAAAATCATGAGTGCTAACCCCTTTGTTTCATTCACTTACCATTTTATAAGCCCATTTTTATTTTCTTTAATGATCAATATCTTTTACTTGTCATCAATTTTTTAATATTCTTAATGCCTTGGAGAATTACATTCAACCTGAATTCCATGTTGGAACTCATGTCCATGGGATCATGTAGACAACATCCATTCACCTAGCACATTTGTAGTTAGCTTGACCACATCTTCCTTTTTATTCTATTTCCATTTTTTATGCCATTTCCCCCTATATCCTAAGGATAAACTTTTACCAAACATAACACTTATATTACACATACATGAATGGTGTCAGTAAGTAGTTAGTTCATTTTGATTTTCTATATCTTATTTGTTTATTTCATTTGCCTTCAAATAATTTATTTATGGCATTTTCATGAAATTAATTTGTTTATTATTTTAGGTTTGTTTGTTTTGAGTCTTGTGTGTCTAAGAAATATTAGTTTGTAATTGAGTATTTCATAATACTTGGGATTGATTTGTTTACTTTTTGATGTTAGATTTTATTTGTTTCACCTCTTTCCCTTGGTTATTTTAGGTTTATTGCATTATGTTTACACTTGAATCTTGATATGTTATATTTTTTTACTTGAGTTGTGAGTATTTGTATTCACTCGTACGCTTAGTTTAGACCATTATATTTTTACTTGGGATTTGATTAATCATATCTCACACCTAATTTTATTGTATTTGAATTTAAATTATTTTTTTCCATGCATATGACACATATTTTTATTATATTTTCTTTATAACCATGATGCATAATGTTACATGATACCATAAATATTAGGCCAAATGATCTATCGAGCAATGGTGCTAATGGTATCTCCTCTTATCACAACAAACCTCCAAAAACAGCACTCAAAAACATAATAAATAAATCATAAATAAATAATTAATCATTTTTAGTTAGGACATCTATCTTTGTACTAGTAGGTAACCCAAATTCATATCATTCTCCTATGCCAGCTCATTGTTAATCTATATTATGTATTCATTGCCTGAGCTCCCATTAGCCAATTTTCCATAATGGGGTAAATTATTTAGACTAATAATTGATCATAAAATCCCTCCTAGGGAAAAATAAAATTGTATCATGCTCACATCTACCCTACTTGGGAAAATTCTCTATGTCAATTATTGAGGCCACCTTGTTGGGGAAAAATAATTATTTAGACCATTCGACCATGTTGTTTCCTATTTTATAGGGCTTATTCAATGAAACTATTTAATTACCACTCCCTTAAGGATTCATATAGGTCTCATCAACCACCCTCTGGGCCATTAACCTATGATTGTTGGCTTGTAACAATCTACTATTATCAACATGCTATTTTTTAAACATTAATATTTTCAACATAACAAAATTTTAATTATTTGAGAAGGCATTATTATGAATATGTATTTTGATTCCTACTAAAACAAGGGTAAAATTTTGACAATTATTTTGAGCCACTTCCATGTCCAAATAGACTTCAAACCAATTTCTAGCAAAGTATGTACATTTAAGCCTAAAAATCAGCTAAACATCCCAAATGCATCCATAAATTAGATATAAGTGGACATAATTACATCATAAAATTACTATTTGGGATAATACCCTATAAAAAATGATATCCTGTTATGGATTTATGCCTAATTAGCTTGAAATAAAGAAAACTGAATTTTTTGACCAATTATGTAGGGAACTTAACCCAATTCTTGAAGTGACCAAAAGACTAAGTAGAATTAATTAACCAAGTAAATAAAATTAAATGCTTAATTGAAAAATCCATTTTGAATTAATTGATATGTAATTTTAAAAAATGAATTTTTAAAAACTATTAGGTGATGATGATGTCATCATCCTCAAAGTCAAGAATTTTAAAATATCAACACAAATTCCATAAAAATAGAAATGTTTAGCCATACCTTCATAAATGCATAAATTAAAGACATCATTAATTGAATTTGGACTCCCAACCTTAAACATATTTTAAATACACATGAGTTAGAGTTATTTTAAAACTTATAAATATAAGTGTCATGACCATTATTAACCAAGCTTTTATGTGCAAACAAATAATGCCAAATTATTGATATAAAACTTTATTGCCAACACCAACCAAGATCCAACTTCCAAGGTGACAAGAGGAGGTGCTACCTATATACACATAATATTTTCAAAATTTATCAATTACTGATGATTTATCTATTGTAGGAACCCATTGAGTCTAAATATCTTTGAGTGCATGCCTTAAGGGGTACATTGGGAAAGGGGTAGATAGACCATTGGTGCTTCATAGGATTATTATTTCTTTATTACCATTTTATATTTACACAACCATCTCCTAAAACATTACCATAATCTTTACCTCCTCTTTTTCACCCTCCTTTAGTCATTTTCTACCTTCATTATCCCTTCCCTAGCCTGAACTCCTTTTTGGTAGTTTATGATACAATTTTGGCCCCATCAACCATGTACCATAATTGAAAAAATTCATTTAAGGTCTAGGTCATATCTTGGCTGACCTAGACTATGACCTAATTTGATTTTTCCAATAAAAATATAAATTTGATTGGGTCGACCCTGTTGGCTAAAATTTTGAAAAGGACTAGGGTTAGATTCAACTATATATACACAGCCATTTCATCATTTATAAGAGAAGGGAAGAAGAATATTATTATATTATGAATCTACTTATCCACCATTATACTTGAGGAGCATAGCTTAGGTTTTTATTAATTTATTTGGAGATACTAATTTTGTCTTATGGAGAAGTCTTTTGGATGCATAAATAGGTTGTGTAGCCTATAGCTGATTTATCCTTACATAACACAACAATGTATTGAAAATCACCTTGGCTAAAGGAAAGATTGAGGTTTAGTGGGTTCATCTTTAAAGGTAAGTATTCCTAACTTTGTTATTATTTTATAAGAGTAGATATATTTGCATTCTTAATTCTATCCCATGCATTAGGATTTCATATACATTGACATGAGTTTATGTATTCTTTGCATGCTTACTTTTTATGTTTATTACCCAATTTATGCCATAATATTTTGTGAGCACTATATTAGATTTTAATTTGATTTTGTTATTTATTCTTAGTGAATATGAGAAAATAGGACTTAGTTAGGGTTATTGCATAGTTTTTCTTGACTGAAGGGTTTGGAACCCTCCCTAGTGATATTATTGTGGTAAGAGATCCCTTGGATAGGTCTATAAAATCCATTTTTATCATGACCATAAAATCTAATTTATTAACAATCATAAGTGTAAGTAGGATTTATCTTCTTTGAGCTAAGATTGATTTATAGATCAGTTGCATTTCCCTTTGCATACATTTTGGTGAATGTGATGTGAACCTAATCCTTGAAGGTTTTATTTCATGCCATCATTTTTGTCTTCATATTTATATTTATATATATTTGAAATAATGTATCAAACCTATTGGTATATTTATAAATTTATGTGCACAAGTTTAAAACACATTCATTTCAAAATGACTTTGTTATGTCTTTGTAGGTCTTTGCCAGTTACATGTTACTATATCAAGCAGTTTGACACAACATTTATTTTTAGTTATAAATTAGTGTACATATTAAAATAATTTAAATATATATACTATTTTATTATACCAACATAAAGGTCAATAAACACTATCGAATAGGTTGACTCTATTTTTTTATATCTTCTTCATCACACACCAGTCGACCTAGTTGGCAAAATTTGAAATTAGCAATTCAGCATCACAACATAAAACTTTGAAAAATAAATAATATTCAAGAACACCAAGGTTACTTTGTTTTCTCTCTCCATCATTTTAATTCTTCCTTTAGTACTATTTTTCATAAGTTTATAGTGTACAAAACTGTAACCCTATAACTAACTAGGTGGACTTGGTTGACTTAGTTTTGTAGTATGTATTCTATCTAAGAGACATAGTTTACCTATTTATATTTGTTTTTAAAGACCTTGATACTATAGAATAGTAGTGAAAATTCAAATCTATTCTATATTTTTTTCAGATAATGTCACCTAAATCAACTCTATACTATTCTCAATCAAGGAATTAACATCTATTTACTAAAATTAATTCACATTTTATTTTCAGTTGTTTACATGCTTAGAGTAACTCACATAGTCTAAATAGGTGGTTTGTCAAATTAAAATTTTATCTACACTATTTTAATATTTTACACACACTACCAAACCACTCTACATAAAAAAAACATTAAACATTTATCTTCCCAAGGTCTACCTTCTTAGATTTCATCACCAAGGGGGAAGCTGACTTAGTTTTATAACATAGTATAAATAGGTGGTTAATGGTATATATTGGAAAATAACTTGACTCCCTTATCAATATATTATTTTTAATGTGGGGTTATACCTTAATACCAATCTAATACCATTTCTAATACAAATCACTTTTATCCTAAACGTCCTGAAACCAACTGTAGATTACTTTCTAGTTCACTATTTTCAACCAACATTCCTATCACATAAAAATAAAATTTATTATAATCTAATATCACTTAGGGTGACCAATTAATTAGAATTTAATTTTAATTTTTTTAATCTTTAATCATTGGGTATTGTATTTTAAAACTTGCCTTGATAAACATTGGTGCAAGGTTTGTGATGTGTGTTCTAATTCGATTAGTTACATTGATCCAATTATGTTTATGTTTTCTTTCATTCTTGCTTAAAATTTATCTTTAAAAAATTTCCCTTACTTTAAAAAATTATCACCTTAGTTGATATAATCTCTTATAGACCATTCCAGAGTTTTTCCAATAGTACATAATCGACTTGCATGACTGTGTCTTATTATCCCCTTGTTTAGTTCTTTGTTCAACAGTACATAGTCAACCTACATGAATGCATATCCTTATTATCTTGTTTATCCTTCTTTATTTCAATACACAGTCAACATGAATGACTGTACATATTTATTTTATGTTTTATTCCTTGGGTTATATAACACAATAAACTATTTTGACTCTGTATCCTATTTTTTGACTTTATCTTTCATTAGTCATCCTTTTAGCTCCCTTATTTCATCATGAAATTCTTATTCAATGATAACATAGAGTTTAAATCAACAGATATGATGGGATTGGTTGTGAGCTTTACCAATCATAATTCTTTGTAAATAGATTGTGGCTTTAACTTTAGACAAAATCAATGCCCATGTTTCTAATCACACTACAAATTATGAGACTCCTCCTCATTCATTTTCAATTCATAACCCTCTTTTCTCCTTAGAAGATCAGATTGAATTACAGTATACTCTAAAAATGATTTTTATCATTATTGAGTTTCCTCAACATAGGGGAAAACACCCTTCCACTATTTACAACCTTATGATAAGTGGTCAAGAATAATAACACCATTCACCTTCCTCCACATTCTCTCATAGATTTGGGGAGTGATACCTTATTTTTTTCTCAACCTCTTCCTTCTCTCTTGACTCCTCATACTATGACCTCTTATTCCTTGATTTATTCCACCTCCATGACAAGTATCTTTGAAAACATGATAGGTTAAACATATAGTGGTCCTTTTCCAAGATCCACCCTTCTCAATCCCTCCACTAGTGCATCATTTTCTACTAATGGTAACCATTCCACTAGTGATTCTTTCTCTTCTAATATTTTTCATAGTGTATATTTCACTACACATGTTAATATTTCTACTAGTGCCTCTTTTTGTAGCAATGCCTCTCCAACCACTAGTGTCACACATGCCACCACTAACAGTGGCACCCAAGCCACTAATATTAATGCTCATGATTTGCATGCCATGAAAACTAGTCAAAATACCACTCAAACCCATCAACTCTTATTATAAAATCTTAATCAAATGAATCATTTTTAGGATAATCATGCCAACCAAATGATGTAAATGTAGAATCAACTTATTCATCTTCAAAATCAACCTCAATAGGTTCCATGGGGAGTACATAATCATAATTCCCCCTAACCCCCATAGGGATTTCCATGGCACCAACATTCCCCAACCATACCTTATTAACAAAATGATTAAACATATTTAAAATGAACATCTTCTACCTAAAATTACTAGTATAGATATCAAAATTATCACACCTACCATTAGTGATGATGGGTCAACTGATCCAACATTACATTTAAAAACATTTGGCAATCTTTACAAAGATTAGGTCAAGTTAAACACTTTTACTACTACCAAGATAATTAAAAAAACCATCTTTGGAGATGCTTTAGATTAGTATAATCAACTCATGTCCCATTATATCACTAGTTTATAAGATCTAGTTAACAATCTAGTATATGAGTTTCAAATTAATGACCTTCCTAAGAATACTTTGGCTTAGTTACCAATTGCAAGCAACTTAAACTAAAACTACTCAAGATTTCATAATATGGTAGAAGACCTTGTATAATAAGTGTGAGAATAATATGGTGGATGATAATCTCTTTTGGATATTCTCTAACACTCTTTATACCAAGTTGAAATATCAAGTTAGGACTCTCTCTCCATGAACTTTGGAAGAGGCCCTTGGCCAAGCTAAGGAACAAGATTTTCTCATGCATTATTTTCAACCATCTCAATCTCCTATGGGCACCTACGTGCTCATAAAAAATAAAAATATTCACATTACCAATGATGATGTCACCAGTTCCTATGATACCATTCATAACATTAAAGATATTCCTTCCAACCCTGCTCTGAAGCAAGATTTCCCTTTAAACCACACCCCTAATCCTCATTTTTCTCAAATAAGCAATATAAATGTTCATAATCCATTATCCTTAATGAAACTCTAAAAGTTTCTACTAAGGCCTCTTCCATGAGAGCTTGACCCTACTCACCTTATGAAATAATGGTATGATCCAAATAAATTTTACCATTTTCATACTAGTTGGGGTCACTCTCATGAGACTTGTAGGAAATTACATAAATTAGCTATGTATTTCCTCCTTGTTCCAATTTTTTATCATGATTCCCTCATTCATAAATTAAAACAAGCCTATGACATCACCTTCAAAACTCACAAAACATAAATTAAAAATCAAGATTTTAACTAGGCTAATGCTCATATGGCCATTTACAAAGACCCTCTTCCTAATCATCAAAACAATAATGACAAGAATACTCTTTACACCAATAATTTTGAAAGTATTAGAGACCAAAATCATAAAGAGAATGTGTTAAATATGACTAATATGTGAAGGGTAGTTGTTTTCATTGATTCTAATCCTACACACATGCACCAATCATCTCAAACTTTCTATGTTATCTAAGATTCTTCCCCAACTCACCTAACAAAGTTGGGGAAAGAGGACCTTATCTATTTTCAAGAACCAATTACAACACCTCCATTTTTTAACACCTCTCATACTATTTATACAATCTCTCCAACCTCTCTACCCATAGACAACATTCTTCACCTCATAATACCAATTTTTCAAATAAATCACAAGATAAACCTAAATCAACTATCATATTCTCTCAATATAATCAACTGATTTGTCCCCAAACTAAATCAAGTATATCTTATCAACATAATTTTACATACACTTATAATCCTCCTTCCTATGAGACGCTCAAACATTACACACCTTTATCTAGGATTCCACCCATGGGTTATGATAGATGTGACCCTATCACTAATCTTATGAATCTCCCATCTCAAATTACCTTTTTTGAGATCATGTGGACTTCTCCATGTCATTACAACCACCTTTGAAAATATTATTCAAAATGAACACCCCCATCCTCCCATATTAGGACGTGAAGCTATCTTATTTGGGTTAGAATATAGGATCTTGAAATAATGCGTATAGATGTCTATACACATTGATGAAATAATGAACACTTCTCTTTCTCTCAAGTTTCTTATTACTTCTATGATCCTAGATATGATTTTACTTCACGTGGATGATACACCACTCTTTATAATCATCCAAATTTTTGATATCCAAGTCAAGCATGCTTTTATTAACAAACATTCATGTACTTATGTTGCCTCCCTCAACTTCATTAAAACCCTTGGATATTGTGAATGTAATATTAAGTCCACATGAAACACATGTCAAGAGTATTATTGAAGGAAAATTCCTCCTTTAGGTTATATGTGAATCCATATTATCATCCCACCTATCATTTTTTGAGTGAAGGTTATGATATTTAACTTTCTCCTTTCTTACAATATCTTGCTTGTCAAGCCTTGGAATTATCACATGTGATTTGTCACCTCTTATACTTATCAATGTGTCAAGTTTCACCATAACAGTACTATCTATAATATTAAAAGAGATACCAACCCCATGGTGGATTAAAAATTTTAACCCTTGAACCCTTACTAAGTATTCCATTCTAGGAATCTCAATGTTTCAATTTCCTCATCAACTCTATGCGAGGTTATCATGGTTACCCTAAACTCATTAGGAACATACCACCTAAACTATTAGACTCTGATAATGATGATCCAAATGAGATCAACCTTAAAATAAAAAATTTATATATTTTTCCTCATCTCATTTCCCAACATCCACCATCCTTGAAACCACATTCCCTCCAACCACATATTGACGATATACCCATGGTCTTAACTAAAACTCAAAATTCTATTCATCACAAATTTTTTGATGAGAAGGTTATAAATAACTATGATATTAAACTTCATAAAACTGATTATGATGATGTTTTTAATTTATTTGATCCATTTATAGTAGGTATTATCCAAGCTATAGATGTTAAAATCCTTCATTATCATTTTTTTGTTTCAATATTACTATTAATCTTATCATTTTTCATCTTATATAGTTCCTAATTTTAGCATTATTCCTCCTTTTTATAGGGTAGGGATGATGTTATTTCATGGAACACCTCCTATTTCTAATGAACCTCTTAGGGAGATGTTTATGGATCATTCTACGACTGGTTCATATCATTTCACTAGATACTAGGATACATATATCCTGGTTCCCCTTGAGTTGCTTGCTGCCATCCTTAATCCCTCTATGCATCCTAATCCTCCCTCAACTAAGCCTAGTTTGGATTCTAATCCTAATATATATTTATATGAGGCTCATCTTGTATTTGATTCTATTTCTATTTTATACAAGACTCTCCCAATCTCTCCACCAGTCCCACCTCCCTTTGGTGATGGCCTGCTTCCTTTACCACAACTTGATCCCTTACCCATCCAATGGGCTGATCATCCTTACTATTAAATTCATAGAGTTGTCAATCATTAGACTAAATACTGCTAAGTATACTAACCTTCCCTAGCTTTTACTTTTACTCCTTCTATTAGTAAACCTACAAAGTCTACTAACAAATGTATCTATTGATTCCATGACATAGATAATCATTCCTCCACCCATTTTTGAAATATTATATAATATATTAAAAAAATTCAACCTACCTTTCCTTAGCCTACAGATAAGGATAGACCTCCTCCCAAGTTATTACCTGAGTATATTACCAAATATAGAGAGATATATTGTTTGTGACACCAATACATTACCCATCACACTGATAGTTGCCACATCCTCCAATAAAATATTATAGTACATTACCCATTAAAATATGTGATTCAAAGCACATATTATTTTTATAATCAAATCTCAAAATCCAAATTTGGCCTCATGATAGAGTCAAGGTCGGTTGGGGTGCGGTAAGCTCGTTAATTGGAAAAGGAGAATAAAAAAAATATTTTAGTGCGACCTACATTTTCACACAAGTAATCAATCTTCACAGTATGATGTTGGCTCTATGATAGGTGCTGAGGAATAGGGAACACATTATGGGAAGGTAGGTCCATTTTAATTTTCTTATTCATCCATCCAACATGAGTTGATCTTAGTATCTTAGTTATTTTAATATACAAATTTGTGCTATTTAAAATGGGTATCCTTTTTATATTGATGGTCACTAGACACTTAGTGTCTTTTATGTGTCTTTAGTGTACCTCATGTTTTTTAAGGTATTCTCATAGATGCCTATGTTATGATTTTTATATTCCCTCTTTCATTTAAACCACTCCTAATATTTCCCCTTGAGAAGTAATATTTATTCATTGATCATTCCCCCTAGGAATTTCATTTATGAGTTTCATTACAAGACCATGGGTAGGGTGAGGCCTTCCTCACAAATTACCACATTACAAAAATTCATTATAAAATAATTCCCATAATTGTTTCCACTTCATTGGTGCTCCCTTTATGAGTTGAAGTGTAAGACCATGGATAGGACCAGGCCTTCATCACAAAATAGTCTAATACCTAAGTCATAATGAAAATACATGTGTCAAATTTGAAATAAGTAGTGATTGATTATGAGTTACATGTCATTGATATGCTTCCCATCTTGATATAGTATGTTTTATGATTAATTCATTGTTGTTTCACTTTTATCTTATTATTTTTTGATTGCATGTATGATTACAACCATCTTATTAAAATTTTCATACTTTCCATCTTGAATTAATGTGATCGATTTAAATGCATTTTTCCAATTTTGTCTCTTTTATACTTTCCAATGTGATTTAGTATGATTGATTGACTTAATTGTTTTGTTTTTATACCATTTAGTTTCATGTGATTTACATTTTATTACATTATTTTCATATTTCCCAATGTGATATAGTGTGATTCTACTTGTTTTAACTTGGTGTAAATATTTTACATGGTTTAAAAACATTTATTACCCTTTTTTACCATATTTTGTTTATTATATTTAGTCATATTTTGTTTCTACACATTTCCCATCATGATACAATGTGTAGTACGTTTGTTTTTTATTACTTATACTTTTCCAAGTCATTTTTGATTTTTTTAATTTTTAACCATGCATGTGTATGACATGATGCTATAAAATCAAACACTCCACATATATTTCCCATATCATATATAAAAAAAGATAAATACATTTGCTAGAAATAAATATATCCATGCATCAACATCCACAACCAAATATAACTCATGAGATCAAATCCAATTGTCAAAATAAATATATCTATATATCCTGCATTTTATAAGATAAAAATTATAAAATATAATCTCTCTAGCTATAAGGTTAGGTCCCATCATGCCTATCCTATGGCCTAGCCATGCTACCCATAGATTCTTGGGACTATCTGCTCTACATGGTACACTATAATGAGGTAGTCTAGGATCTCAAACCTACTACCTATCCCTATAGATTGGCCATGTTGTCCTACACCTGTCTAATCTAGATAGTGGTATCCATGTACACCACTCTCTACTAATATAAGGCTTATTAGGCCTATGCCTCTCCCTTTCCCACCCTTTTTGGTGGATGCAAGCTATCCCTACGTGACTATAACTACCTTGCATCCTTCCCCACCAATTTAAACCAACATGATTGAGGTAGGGAAAACAAAACCATATGATCATCTACTATGGTGGGTTTATATGGATCCAACACCCCATCCAAAATGTCATGGTGTACATCCATAACTAGATATCCCCATCTGATCTCCTTAATCATAAGATCTATAAAACCAAAAATAGATAGACATTAAATCTTATATATATCTAAAAAACTATCTATCTACTATAATCACATATAACTAATGTCTTATATCAAAACTTATAATCCAAATCACAATATTTATCACTAGTGTTAGTGTTACCAACCATCATCTCACCATCTTCTCATTAGTTGAGCATATTATCTCCATCTACTCATCTACCAAGCACCTCCTCCATAGGTTACCTCAATACCAGTGCAAAGATAGAAGTCACCACTTGATCAAACTATGATCCTCTCTTGATAGGTGCCTCTATGGACCAACTATGTCTTAGAGTAGTTATTGGGTCTTATTTCACTATTTCCCTCACCTATGCCTGATCTCGCTAATGGTTCCTCCATCTATGGTGTGTCTAGGGTGGTCACTACTACTACTTCTACTATTATGGTGCCTATTATGGCACTAGTTTTGGACTTGCATCCATATCTATGTCCTTTCCTCTTACTAATACCTAGTACCAATCTCTACTAATACATGGTCTAGTACGTGATGGCTTGATCACTAGTATCTCCACTAGTACTCCTCATATTCTCCCCATTTGATATATAAAATGTCATGCCAGATAATCAGTCACTACTAGAAGGGATACTAGGTGTGGGAGTCTAAACTACCCTGGGAAGTGTGGTACCAAATGTGATAATACCCATGAGGTATAGTGGCTTGTGATTTGCACCCATGCTAACCCTATTACAATAGTCAACTAACTAGGCCATGAAATAACAACATGCATGTAGGGATGCCACATGATCTCCCCTCATGTAATAGTATACAACATTGACACATGGGTCATGTCCCAAGTTACATGGTCTTACCTCCATCTCATGACCTGAGGTAACCTATCATTGACCACAATTGGTAACCTAGCTGGATGATATGTGGGGAACCTCTCATATATTCAAGCACTCAAAAAAATGATAGGATATATGGTCTTCTACCCTCTAGACAACATCTCATACATATCATGCATGAGATGGACCCAAATAATAAGCCCAAAATTATAGAGTACTCTCTAATCTAAGACAGATTGACACAAGGATATCACATATATCAATAACTTGTTTTCTAACTTGTGACACAATGTTTGTGTTATCATAAGTTTGATCATGGAATTATAAATTTCTATAATCTCTAAAATATATACATAAAAAAATATCACCCTCAATGAAGGGTATATCCTATCTGATCATGTCACCCATAAGGATAGTTCCCAATGATCATGAGTGTCCCTCTTATTGGTAGTCCTAATAGTTCATAGATATCCTCCAGTATGATATCCACCTAAATGGTATCCCCATCCACCACCTATCAAAAAGTGATGGTCAATCATTTCCATTCTTTAAGGAACATGAAAATGAGATCAACATTAAATGATCAGCCTCACTTAGTGTTGATCTCATTGTCATGCTCCTTATATAATGGGAATGATTGAATTCTAATGTGATTAGTCATGATCTATCCATATAAGTCTCACTTAGTGTTGATCTCATTGTCATGTTTTATAAGTGATCAATCATGATCTATCTACATCACTCAATATATATAAAAGGTCTAGAATATATGAAACATCTATCAAGGGATAATACCTCTGGTGTCTCTATAAAATATTAAATAACAAAGGATGATCAGATCTCCATGTCATAAATATTCAAAATCCATTCTTAAAATTTCACAAATTAGCCACTTAAATCAAATAATTTGATTTTTTTTTAAATTTTTTTATAGAATCAACCCATTTAATACTAAATCAGCCCTATATTTTACTTGTGATACTAAATTAGTCACCTCCTTTTCCAACTAGATCAGCCATTTCAATACTAGATCAACCATATTCTTGCTTTATGATACTATATCATCCCTTTTATACACAATCAACCTTATTCTACAATAAGACATCAACCCTCTCCAATAAATTAAGTCAGTCTCATCATATGCATTAAACTTTTTCCCCTTACCAACTAAGTTAGCTTACTACTATGTAGTTGACCCCCTATTAGTATACTAAATCAACCCACAAATACATAATTGTCCCTATCTTTTTGGCTCACCTTATAGACTAAGTTGACTAGGTCAACTCTATTCTTCCATAATGATGAAATTTTGACCATTTACCACAAATGCCTTAGGCATTTATTGTTCTAAATTTTTCCTACCCAATACCCCATTTTACCCCTAGTTTACCTAAAACTTTCCTAGGGTTCATTCTGATGCCTATATTTTGCTTATCCATCAATTTTCTATTTTTAGCTTAATTTCAAATAAAAATATTCAAAAATTTAAAATTCTCAATTGCTTACTTGTGTTGCATTCACTGTGGCCACTATATGTCCTCCCCATCTCAGTTATCATCTCTGCACCATGATGGCTCTCTGGTCTCCAACTAGGTCTCTCAGAGCTTTGTTTTCTCAATATAGTAAAAATAAAAAATGAATTATTTTTCACACTATTTATATTTACTATTCAAAATTATTTACCTTTCAAATATTTACTACCATATTTTGTATTTTGATCATTTATTTGTTTCTACTAGCTCTTCTTCTAAACCAAAAAATGTTCTACAATCCTGACATCATAGAGAATATTTTTACCTATTATATATATACATACATATATATATACATATATATACATATAGATACATACATATATATATATATATATATATATATATACATATATATATATATATACATATACACACACACACACACACACATATACATACATACATACATACATATATATATATATATATATATATAAATATATATATATATATACATACATACATACATACATACATACATACATACATATATATATATATATATATATATGTATGTATGTATGTATGTACATATATATATATATATATGTATGTATGTATGTATGTATGTACATATACATACATACATACATACATACATACATATATATATATATATATATATATATATATATATATATATATATATATATATATATATATATATATATATATATGTATGTACATATACATACATACATACACACACACACACACACACACACACACACACACACACACACACACACACATGTTGTAATTTTTTTGATTTTATCTCTTTTTTTTCTAATTTTTATAGGTTTGGATAATGTTCTCTATGTTGGACACCTTCATATTTCTTACATTTCTTTATTTATCTACAACACAAAGGTAAGTAAAGGTATGTTTTTTTTAATTCTATCGTTTCATTTATCTTATTTGTTCCTTACTATAATTTATTTAGTTTTAGTGTTTTATGATCCATACTTCTAATATTTAGAAATAATGTAGAATATAATATATATCAACACATAAAAAAAGATATAGGTGGAAAAAGATGTCCAAATAAGCAATATATGTAGAAATAAAATACCCTTAAGGTAGGGAAACACCATACGATACTCCTTTAGGAAGGAATAACTCCACAATGTATCTTCAATGGGACAACCTTCAATATCCTCTTGTAATATAAGACTCAATGCTTACTTACTTCCTTTACAATGATAATCCTTTCCTTTATATAATCTTCTAAAAATGGATGGGTAACCTCCTAATCCTAATGTAGGTCAACCATTACCCAATGCACTAATTCCACAAGTTACTTCATTATCCTAATATATTAGACCCATATAACTAACTAAGGGGATTTGTGCCACATGTTGGAATCTACATAAATCCATACATGTTAATATATCATATCCGTAGGTACATAGAATTACTTCCTTCCTTGATATGTATCATCCTTGAAACATAAGAAGAAACCAAATAATGAGTGTGCTTCAAATTATTACAAACTTATCTCCAATCTCAATCATCTATCCATCTTTATGTGATCTTGGTAGGTGATAAATCTCCAATATTATTTGTAAATTACATTGTGATCATTTGATTTTTTTCATGATCTTAATTATACTGCATTGGTGTCCATACATAATTATTCCTCTTTTGATTCCATATATCATATTCTGCTACACTACTCTGATTTTAACCATGACCATAATAGGTATTCTTCCATGCATAATCATAGTTATTTCCCCATTCATTCCATGTTCCATAATTGACTAGTTTCTTTGATTCCATACCTGACCATATTATTTATTTTTTGGCTTTCATGTATAGCCATAGTGATTGGAAATCTAATTTCTTATATAGAAAAAATGATTGTTGTTATGACACTCCCTCACCTAGTTCCATTATTTTTTCCTCTCATGATGATGTGGGTGTCTATATACCTCAACTTTTTTTAGTACTTTGACATTATCCACCTTTTATTCTTCCTCTTCCACATTTTCCTTTTTTTGTCTCTTGAGTATATGATGTGTTCATTTCTAATTATAGTGTGCCTTTATTTATGTCATCTAAATCATCCTCATACTTTTCATCACTTATTTCAATTTCATCCTCAAGATCTACCTAGATTTTTATTTTTGCCTTTCCCACTATGATATCTTGTAAAGTGACCTTCTTTTTCCTATACAAAAACTTCATGAATTTTTTTTGAACATTAATATTGAATGTTCCCAAAGTCTCTAACCATGGATATCTAAGAAATATATCCACATCATCCATATCCAAAACATAAAAACCTGAATGAAAAACATATTTTTCCATAATGAGATTCAAATCTTCAAACATTAGAATATTATTACCATCTACTTAAACCTCCTTGATATTCTTTACTTAAACTTTTAGATGCTTGGCCACATTCATGTTGATGAAGTTATACTTACTGGTAGGGTTTATAGACACAATAACCTTCTTATTTTGAATGCATCCATGAAATTGAAAAATTGACTCAAATTTATTTAGATACAAATTATTTGAACCCTTATCATCCAATTATTTTTCTTCTTCATCTTCATCTTCTTCTTCACTTGCATGTTCTTCCTCATTGTCATTATTTTCTTCCACTAATTTTTATTCTTTATCATATTCATTATCTTCTTCATTACCATCATTATTTTCTTCCTCTTATTCATCCTATTTTTCTTGTATATCCCATCGATCTAGGAATATTGTTCCATTTCTTCCCATGAAGAATACATTTGTACACAACTCAACCGATTAAACCAATGTTGTGCAAGACCAGATAAAGAAAGAGACAAACGTGTTTGCCACAAAATTGTTTGAGAATTATTATCCTTAAAGAAGATCCACCATTATATATCATCAATATCATCCTCCCATAAAAATACTTTCAACTTCATGATCCACAAAAAAAAATTAGGGTTAATAAAATACCATAAAATATCAATAAATCATTCAAAATTGATCAAAATAGTCCAAAATTTTGTGAAAAATTTCCACAAATTCTGACATATAGAGTGAATATATGAAAAACCATACAATCACAATAACTCACTCCAAACATATCAAAAAAATCTATTTTTTTAATTCTTTTCTATAGTATGGTACAACATTAATAAACAATTCACCAGAAAATTATTTATATTTTAGAAGATATGATGCCGTGAGTATAAAACCTAAAATATTAATAACTCCCACAAAACTGATCATAAAGGCTCAATTTTTTTACTAATACTTCCTTTTAATATTCTAAATTTCCAGTAAAAAAATTGTGCAAAAATTCATAATATATTGAAATATATTGATGATTCCAAAAAATTAGGTTTTCGCTCTACACAAATTACCCAAATCAAACCTATGATACCAATTATTATGATCCACACTTATAATATTCAAAAATAATGTAGAATAAAATGTAGATAAACACATAATAAAAGATATAGGTGGACCAAGATATTCAAATATGCAATATATGTAGAAATAGAATACCCTTAAGGTAGGGCAACACCATACAATACTCCTTTAAGAAGGAATAACTCCATAATGTATCTTCAAGGGGATAAACTCTACTATCCTCTTATAATAGAAGACTCAATGCTTACTTAATTCTTTTAAAATGATAATCAAATCTTTTATATAGACCTCTAATAATGGATGGGTAACCTCCTAATCCTAATGTAGGTCTACCATTACCCAATGCACTAATTTCACAAGTTACTCCATTATCCTAATATATTCAACCCATATAACTAAATAAGGGGATGTGTGCCATATGTCAACATATTCATAAACCCATATACATTAATATATCATATCCCTAGTTACATAGCATAGTGTTGTGTGTTCTTATGTTTTTTATTGAAGTATCATCACCTGTTTAACTTGAGTGACACATGTTGAGATTTAATTTAGGAATATGTATACATATAATATTTTCAAACTTTAACAATTATTGATGTGTCTCTCTTGAAATAGCCTATTGAGTTTCAATATCTCTGAGTGCATGCCTTAAGGCATGCACCAAGAAAGGGGTGAGCAAACCATTGATGCTTCACAAGATTATTATCCTTTATTATCACTTGATATCTACACAATTATATCGTAAAAACATTCTCATACACCCTGCCTCCTCTTTTTCACCCTCCTTTAATCATTTTCTATCTTCATTAGTCCTTTCTTAACCTAAACTTCATTTTGATGGTTTAAAATATATTGTCTACCCCATTGACCCTATATTCTCATTAGTATAACTCATTTAGGGTCTATATCAGCTCATAGCCAACCTAAACCAGGACCTAATTTGATTTTGAAAATAAAAATACAAAGGTGATTTGGCTAACCATGTTGGCTAGACTTTTGGAAAGGACTACAACTACATTCAGCTATATATACACACTTTATCATTTAAAAGAGAAAAGAAGAAGAAGAGTATTATATTATGCATCTACTTATCGACTATTATTCTTGAGGAACATAGCTTAGGGTTTTAATATTTTTTTGGAGATAAATATCTTGCCTTTTGTATGCATAAATAGGTTATATAGCCTAGATCTGATTTATCCTTGTTATCCTTATATACCACAATAACCTTTTATGAAGCACTTTGGCCAAGGAAGAGATTTAGGCTTGGTAGGTTCATGTTTAAAGGTAAGTATTCCTAACTTTGTTAATTATTTTTAAGAGTAGATATATTTTAATTTTTAATTATTTCTCATGCATTATTATTCTATATATATTGACACGAGTATATGTATTCTATGCATGTTTACTTTTTATGTTTATTACCCCCACTTTGAGCCATAAGCTTTGGTGAGCACTAGATTAGATTTTAATTTAATTTTATAATTTATACTTATTGAATATCAAAATATAGGACCTAATTAAGGTTATTTAATATTTTTTATTGACTTTAGGCTTTATAACCCTCCTTAATGATATTATTGTGGTAAGAGATCCCTTGGTTAGGTCTAACAAATCCAACTTGGTCATGACCCTAAATATCTAATTTATCAACAATCGAAAGTGTAAGTAGGATTTATATTCTATGAGACAGGATTGATTTATATATCAGTTTCATTATCCTTTACATACACTACCCATAAATAAATGGCATCGTCAAAGGCCACTTGATCATAATATTGAGCACAATCCTTCTCTCAAATCGATTGCATGATGGAGTCACTCTAGGAAGGTAAATGGTGTTCTTATCTTCCATTAGTAGATTTATTTTCTTTGTTGCCATGTCTCACCCTAGTAATTAGCTTTATAATACTATTTATCATTAATTTTTTTGTGTTTTATCAACTAACGAGAGAAACTAACATTGATTTCACAATCTTACATTACAAGGAAATACATAAAAAATGTAATGGTCCCCACCTAGAAAATAAGAACATTTTATATTGGATATTATTTTGTAGATAAGGATCATGTTTTTTACCACCCAATAAGGATATATTTTGTGCTTCTTAACTCATTTCCTACACATACCTCAAACTTATTATAGTCACTTATTATTTATAGAACATTATCACTACATTTTAGAGAAATGAAAATATGTATAAGTAGGAAACTACTTTTAAAACATGAATCTTAAGCTTAAGTGATCTCCATACTTTAAATATAGGGGAAAATACTTTTAGTGGTAATAATGAATCTATTTTTATTATAAGGTTTTACCTCTTTCATAACTCCATGGAGTTTTGATGTTTACTTTTTTAATAATTATGTATAACTATAGAGTGAGAATCTATAGCAATAGTAATTATTAATTAATGGATTAATTTTAAATGAAAATTTATAACTTGGAAGACATTTTAATGTGTTGCATATGAATGGGACTAGTCTTTACTAAACTCAACTTCATTAAAAATTTGAAAGAAAAATGTCGTAATAGGAGATGTAACTGACTATGTTCAGATATGTTCAAAGACTCTTATGATTCATATGAGAAATAATTTAACATGTTAAAATAATCTTATGATTTTTATAAGATGTAATTAACAATGTTAAAACCATTGTATGAGTCATAGGAGAGGCAACTAGTAATGTTTATAAAAATGTGTCATTTTTTTAGATGATAAAATTAAATAATGATAACTTTGAATCCAACTATATTTAAGCTTATGTGGATGAATTACAAGTTCTTTAAATAAAATGGAATATATATATTTCTATAAATGATCTTCATTGTGTTATATTTTATGGTTTTCCTATTTATGATGTCCTATAGATTATAGAATTTTTTCATTTACATTACAAAATAAATATTATTTTCTATTATGTTTCGTTAAAGACATAATAGTTTTCAGGATAGTAGTTGATATCTTGCCTATAAATGAGTTTCAATACATTATATTTAATTTTTTCCTATTTTTCATGTTCTATGGGTTGTAGTATTCTTTCCTTTAATTTACATAATTTATAATATTTCATATTATTTTAGATTAAAACTTAATGGTTGTGAGTATCTTATAGGATTTTGGTTCCTAAGAGGTATATTTTTGTGTAACAATAACTATTATAATTAGGGGTAGCCAGGCTTTTTTCATTGAATTCAAACATACTTCCTATTATTTTTAAATTATATCATTTATATTAATTATATAATTTAATGGTTATTCAAAACCTAGTGGCTAAAACATTTACAACATTGTTCATTACTTATTATTATTGTTATATTTTCCCCTTGCATTAAAATAAAATTCTTTTATGCCTATTTTCCATGACACTAAAAAATAATAAAATGACATATATGTTTTTGCTTTGCCTTGAAATTAACATAAAATATGTTTCATTTTTATTACTAAATGTGCCTACTTTTAATTATATATTTTTTTATGATTCTATTATTTATGTGGGTTTGTATGTACCTCCATAATTTATTATGAGGTTATCTCTAACATTTCAAGATCGGTGAACAGGCTCACTCCAAGGAACGAGTTGTAGGATATTTAGTTTTATAACAACTTATTGGTGGAATATTTGGTTGAGCGACAAAAATTGTTTACCATGAGTGAATTGGATATAGGTGAACCTCAATATACTTGGAGTGTGTGAAAGGATGATGATTATAAATAAGGTGGGCAATATTGTAAAATAAACTATAAAAAAGGGAAGAGTATGGAAAAAAAGGAAGGTTTGTGTAAAATCTAAGGATAAATCATTTCAAGACTAGTGTTTGAGCTCAAGTAAGGCATGAAATCCAGACCAATATTTTATGTAATCAGCTTTAGCATACAAACAATCAAATTCAGTTAAAAAATCAAATGGATCAAGAACATAAGATAATGAAACATTCAAAATTAAAGGTTACCTAATTGCTATATTGTTGTTGCACATATACAAGAGAATTATGATAAACATGCAAAAGATTTTCAAATTAGATATAGCTCAAAATTAAATATTGTATGTAAAATAGATACATCATACATAATTTTAAGCCTTAATATACAATAATAATAAAATTTCCAAATAAATCCATATAATCAAAGAATAATGAATATTTACATATCAAGCCCAAGTCAAATAAAACCTATTTTAATTTATTGTTAATCTCAATAGCCAAAATTCTCCTCCCTTTATGACTAGGAGTTTACATGTATTTATAAGATTGGGATGGGGAAGATGTCATTTCTTCAATCTTCACCTAGTATTACAAGTCCAAAAATATAAACTTAAGTTCAAAACTCATGCAATGATGCATGCTATAATGATAACTCTCAAAATAAATTTCCTAGATAAAAATAAATTATGAATGTACAATAATATATGGGGAAAAAGTCCCACTTTGATGACGATCATGAAAATACATAATTATTTTAAAATTATAATAATTGTGTAATGCCACTACTTAGATAGGTGACGAATACACTCTAGTTGTAACTATGGTGTAGACTGAGAGATTTGTGAAGCTATAGGGCATTAACTACTAGTTGTGTATGTTGTATACCCAAAATCTACCTCCTTAGCATTTATCACTTCACCTAGTGTATATTTTGTATCAAATTATTTATCTATGACCTCAAAATTCAATAGTTAAGGTTCACAAATATTGAATGATTCAATCATTAACTTGTTTTGTTTTGCCTTCAAGATTTAAACTTAGCTAATAAGGCTTCAACCCTTGTCACTATATATTTGTTAAAACTTACTAGCTATATCACTTCTTTATTAGTATTATATACCACACCTTCCACTTCTTATTTAAATTATTAAGTATTTTAGTGGAGAAGGTTTTAAAAATTGGACTAATTCACCAACTCTCCTAAATGGGTAATGACCATGGTTACCCACATTTCAGCCCAAATTTGTTATGTTTTAACTTCATGATTAACAAAGAGACTCAATGGCTTCTTCTTTGATCTATGCCAATTTATGAAGGCATCCATTTTGTCAATAACATAGTTTAAACACAAATAATAATTTATGTTGGTCATCAAATTAAGCTAATAAAAGGATTGATTCTAGAATAATTGACTAAGAAGTTCAATCTTATTTATTTATCCTTTATTATGTACCATAATGTAACAATTTCTATTCTATGGGCCTAATTGGCTGCCCTAGATACTTTAATATTGAGTAATATGTTTGTATATATTTATATCTACACTTAGTACCTTAGTAATTACCTCATGATTATATTGTATAATATTCATTTGTTTCTACCTCTTTAGGGATTCTTCGATGATTTGGTGCATCACCTTTAGTGCCAACACAGTAAAATCTACAAAATTATTGAAATCCTCAATGTAATTAGTAGGATCATTGGGGTTCCTCTTGGGTATTTTTTATAATGATAAAAAAAATTTATCTCTCCCTTTGTTGTAGTTGTTGGCCAAATTTGGCCTAAATAACAAAATTTGCCTAATCTAGAATAAGAAGCTGAGCAGGGTCCTAATAAAAGAGTGATCCAATGACACAAGGAGCATAAGGAATTAAATATAATTTTAAATTCCATTTTTAATATTTTTAAACAATTTAATAAGGATTAAAGTATGAATTTGGTGATCTTAGAGAGATAAACCATCATCGAATGTCACAAAAAATGAACAGATCAGTTTGCTTGTGCATTTTATAAGTATGCTAAAAAATCCTATCAATGACAAAGGATCACATGAGATCAATGTATTTAGTTCCAAGGTCATCCTATAAAAATTTAATTTCTTGATGATCTTGATATCTCAAGATATAGAGCTTCAAAGTTGAACAAGCAGTCTAGGATGTGCATGGGGATGTCAAGTTAAAGCTATGAAAAATATCCATTTAAATTCAAATGTTCCAAAGATGAATGTGGGGATGAAAAGTGTCTAAATATTAGTATCTAAGATAAAATATAATGGTTAGTAATTATTTTATAAATTTAGTGGGTCCTGAATATCCAACAACATGTATTTGATCATACATCAAAGATTAATGGTGAGCATCAAGTCAAAAGGTTAGCATAAATGTGTTGATGAAAAGTGTCAAAATCTTAGGTAATTGAATAGATATCTAATTGTATGCATCAAATAAAAATGCCAATGGGCCCAAGTATATCAATAGAGTGCATTCCATCATACCAAAGTAGATTGATATTGAGCAAAGGTCCAAGAGTCAAAGGATCCCAAATATAAATAAGCTCTTGTCAAGTATTACAACCATGACAATTGTAAAATAAATCAACGATACACCTTGAATCCATGAAAATTAATATTAATGGTGTATAGGATAAGGATTAAAAATCAAATACAAAGTTACCACATGGCACAAGTGCAAAGGTATATGGACTAATAGTGGGATCATTGAGAATGAATGAAAAGCTACTAGGTGGCACATTCTTAGAAATTGAAATCAAGATCAATGGTTGATATCAAAATTCAAATCATTGAGACTTAAATGGATATAAAATATGGTTGAGGTTGAATAAAATAAAATATTTAAAAGGGAAGTCATGGAGGCAGACACATCGGTCTTAACTGGTTCATCACCAAAGCTAGTAACATGATTATGACCCTTTTGTCCACTCTTGCATGACAAAAATGAACAAGTAGGGAGTAATCCATGGTAGAAAAAGATCATAATATATTGATACAACTATTATAACTACATAAATTCTAGGATTTGGTTTGAAAATAACTTGAACATGTCATTGTAACTATAAAGAGCATCAATGCAAACTAGAAATAGATTGAAATGGACTAGTGTAGTTAATCTATCTATTTTTTAGTAGTCTTAGACATTATGATCTTTTCTAACTGAATCAATGCCAGATGATTGGAAATCTTGGTCATTATGCTCCATTTTCCATCCTTTTATGCATGATCCCCATCTCTCTCATCCCATTCTACTATAAATATAAGATTTTAAGCCTTGAAAAGGATCCCTCTCTTTGACATGACTATATTCTACCAATATTTGTATTGTAACACCTATTTGATACAATAAAAGACTAAATTCCTCTATTTACAAGTTGAATTTAAGTGTGTCTCATGAATTCATTAATGTAGTTTAGTTAGTGTATGTTTTCCTTCCCTTTATATGAGTTCTCTCACCTCCATGTAGTGTTTTGTTAATTCTTAAAGGTCATTCTAAGTGCATAAATAGTGTGTTGGTTAGTTTAGAAGTTGACAACTTCCCTCCCATGCTAGGTTGATATCTAGTCCATGCCTTTCTATGAAATAATTATGTGGAACTTGATCAAAGAGTGAATGAATTGATGTTTATTAGTCTTTAAATAATCTTGTAGTGTTTCTTTTGAAAGTATAAGGATAAAAACATTTGGTGCATCACACCCATTTTACATGCTTTCATAAATTATTATTAGTCTCTCTCCCCTTTTCCTAATAAGATGCTAGTTTAGGTTTAGCATAGGTGATAGCCCCAAAAGGAATCTAACCTTCACTGAAGGTCTCACCCAAGATTAGGTGACCCATAGCCTAAGCTCATTCCCATGTTAGAATAGGTTTGATCAAGAGTAATTGAACAATCCCTTTCTCATCTAGGGTGCAACCTAGGATGCCAATAGTTCTGGCATACCTAATGAGACTTGGTCTCCTAGAGTAACTAAAATTTGGAGATAAGAAGAATCATATATGATAGTAAAGGAGATCCATCATCATTAGGAGCTAAAGATATTAAAATTTGTAAAGTTCATATCACTATCCAAAAAACATTCTCATGCCAAAGGTTACTATAAGGTCAGCTAGTAAAGGTATTACTATTGAATTCATTTAGGTACCTTATATTTCATATAAGAGAGTAATATTTAATAGGAAAATACATTATCCCCAAAATAAATATTCATCTCCTGGTCATCCTATCATTTCAAGTAGTGTAATCCCCCTACTCAAATGGCCATCAAAAATTAATTATTTATTCCATTTAATAGAGGTAGTCTATTGAACTTAGCCAAGTATGATGATATTCATATGTTTTATCTTAAAAACATTACTTTATTTTTGGGAGAAGATCAAATAAATACTATTGAGCACATCTAGGATGTTTCCAACCTTTGTTTAGTGCATAATGTTATTCAAGATAATATGGCCATTAGACTACTTTTTACTTCCTTCAAAGGAAAATCTCTACAAAAGTATAGAAATCTCCCATTAAATTCCATAACCACATGGGATGAATTAGGTGTAGCCTTAGTCAAGAAATTTGAAGACAAGTCTGATCACCTATATTTAGTTAAATAGTTGACTAACATAAAGAGAGATCTTCATGAGTTCATGTCTAATTTCAACATCAAATTTTAAAAGAAATGGAGTAGAATACCTATAGTGATTAGACCATACCTTGAATATTCATTCTTATATTATTTAAGATCCCTTAATTCTGATATTATTGTGATGATACAGTCCATGGGTGGTCATACCTTCCTAGATGCTTATTAGGTTGCAATAAGAGCAAAAAAATAGTTTGAATAAGATAGTAAGCTTTATCCAAAGCCTATAATGCCTATATTCCTAGATTTATAATCTATTATACCTCATAAATTTCCTCATTTTACATCATTATCCCCTATTTGACCTCCTTAAGCTCAAGTTGAAGCCCCTTCTAGTCAAGCTAATGAGCTTTGTGAGATGAAAGGTTTGATTCAATATTTTGGAAATGAAATAGTACAACTCAAGAGGAAACAATATTAGGCTAATAGGCCCTATCAAAAAAAATAATAATACTACTCATCATCCCTTCATAGATCAAAGGCCTCCCTATCAAGGATTTAGGGAAAATAAACCACCCTACTAGGCATAAGAATCCATAGTTATAGATAATATATATGTATCTCTTAACCCTAATGTACCAACAAGCTCAAAAGATATTATTCCCACACCACCTAAAATAAATTTTATGCATGATTCAATTTTTCATCCACTTAACCTCAATGATGCTCAAAACTAGGGCTTGGTATCATAGAAACATTACTATGCCACAAATAACACAAGAAGATTTTTCTCTTGAATGAGGTCAATATCAAGAGACAAATTTTGTACCCCAAGGAGAGGCTCAATAATTTCAAAGGTATCCTAACTCCATTAATGTAGATTGGCAAATGGATGATTATGTGGTTTTCAATCATGATGGTGAGACTAGCAGCTCAAGTGGTTAAGTTATAGCTATAACTAGAGGTAAAAGAAAAGGTAATGATGAGGCTCAATATGTGACTAATAATTCAAATAATATTAATGTTTTTTTCAAGAGTAATAAAGATCAACTTGTTTCCCATACAACATATAAAAAATAGAGTGCATAGGTTGGGAGGGTCCCTCAAATATGTCTTGTCTATAAACAACCAGTGGTTTAAAAGGTGTAGCTAAAGGTTAGTGGAGCTTCATTCAGAATAGTGGATTAGATGAAGAAATATAATTTCATCATTATCATGTGAGATTCCATTTATATTTTAGGATAGAAATAAAATGCTTATTCAAGATCTTTCAATTCTCAAACTATCTCTATAACTAGTTGAGAAATGAGGAGTTTCCCTAACTAATTTAGACTAGTCAATGAAGCAACAAGTACAATAGGTACACAAAATGGAAAAAGGGGGAAAATATAAGGTAAACTCAAGTAAAATGCATCTATTATACCTATCTATGATAGTTGATGACTATTTAGTTCATACTTGTATGGTGGATAGTGGAGTGAGTAGCACTATCATGCCTAAGCAAATTGTATACAAGTTTGGTCTTGTCTATGAACTAAATGTTAAACATATATTAAAATTTTATGGCTCACCAAAAAATATAGTAGGCATCATTAAAGATCTGAATTTGACACTACATACTTGTCCCAATGTTACCATTCAACATGATGTAGTTATGGTGGACTTGACTCCCTATTTTACCATGTGTCTATCAAGGGACTTTACCTAAAAGATTAGAGGATAGTTATCAGATGATTGGAAATATTTGATGTTTACGAACATGTATGGTAAAAAGGTAACCAAATTTTTTTAACTTATTATATGGTTATATTTGGAACAATATATGATAAGTGTTGTGAAAACCAACTGTCTCATCTCAAATGAGGTGATAGAAGATAGTTTAGAGGAAATTGAATCACCTTTAGATGGGATTCCAAATTTTTTCCTTGATGAGTGGGCCTCTATCTCACATGGATATTATCCTTATAAGTTCATTAAAAAAGGAATTAGTATTTATTTCCTCCATGAGAAAGATGCACTAATTCTAACCTTGATAGAGGATGAAGAGTCTAGTGATGATCTATAGAAATTGTACTTTTATGGATCAAAAAATAATCATGGTATCAGGGATGGAATGATGTTTATTTCCCTAGAAAATAAAAGTTATTTATCATCTATTAATTTTCAATTTGTTGATTTAAATAATGTTATAGAATATGAGGTACTAGTTCATGGTTTATAATGGGCTAGGAAGATGAAAGTCAACACCTTACAAGTCTTTGGTGATAGTGAGATTGTAGTTCACCAAGTTAAAGGTGTTAATGTATACAAAAAACCATTGCTTAAATCTTATAATCATAGGGTATGGGACTTTAATAATTTTAGGCCATCAACATTCAGGCAATACTAAGAAATGAGAAAAAACATGCAGATAGATTGGCTTCCATTGGGGTATAGTTTAGTATCCCAAATGATGTAATAAATTAAAAGGCTTAGTCACACATTAAGGTGATTTTAAGGCCTTATATTCTAGATACAAATGATAATTGGCAAGTTTCTAAAGATGATAATTAGATTGTCAAATTATTGCAATAAGAAGCTGAATTTTACTCAAGAAATTAGTCAAAGTACTTGCAATAGTATATTGATCAAATTTTGAAACTAGAAACAAATAGGTTTCTCAAGGTATTGGTCACACTTGAGAACATATTTAGTGGTGATGATGAGATGAGGAAGGAAAATTCATCTTTATCAACAAAGGAAGAACACTATGGAAATCTAGAAGTTGTACTTGGTATGAACCTAAAAATGGGTAAGATATACACTTATTCAGAAAGGGAAGCTTTCATTGATTTATTTTCAAGTTTTTATGATGTATTTACATGGTAATATGATGATCTCAAGGGATTTGACCCAAGTATAGATCAACACACCATCAAGATAGAAGAGGAAACTAAGCCAATAAGATAAAGATAAAGGAATATTAATCCTAAGATTGAGTCTTTGATGACAGATGATTTTCATAAGCTCATTGAGTTAGCTATTATATTTCTAATCAAGTACTCAACTTGGATGGAAAATCTTTTTCTAGTATGGAAAAATAGTGGTGAAATTAGACTATGTGTTGACTTTTGTGACTTGAACAAAGCTTCATTTCAAGACCACTACCCATTATCATCTATGGAACATATTTTATAGTTAGTTGTAAGTTCAGAAAGGATCTCCTTGTTGGATGGATATAGTGGTTACAACTAGATTTTGGTCAAGGAAGAAGACCAATTCAAGATAACATTTACCACAAAGAGGGGGACATTTGCATATATAAAGATGCACTTTTGTCTATCCAATGCTGGAGAAACTTTTTAGAGAGCCATGGAGATGGCATTTCAAGGGCCTTTTAACAAATCTATGCTAGTATATTTGGATTATATAATATTTTTATAAAAGAAATTAAGTGAGCCCATGGTTCACCTTGAGCAAGTGTTTGAAAGGTGTAGGAAATTTGGGGCATCCCTAAATCCCAAAAAGTGTGTCTTCTCAGTTCATGAAGGTAATCTCCTTGGACATATAGTTTAAAACCATGGTTTAAACATAGATCCTAAAAGAATAGATTCAATAATTACACTTTCCTTACCCAAGAACAAAAGAGCTTCAAAATGTCTCTTAGTGGATATTAATTTTATCAGAAGATACGTCTTAGATTTTACCACTTTAACTAAGCCACTTATAGCCATGTTAAAGAAAAATCAAAGCTTCAACTGGTACAAGGAAGGATTAAGGAGTTCTTAGGAAATTAATAAAGCCATGGATATTGATCCTATACTCATGAATATAGATTTCTCATAGGACTTCATTATGTACACCTATGCTAACATTGACACCATTTCAGGCATTCTTATGTAGTAGAACCATGAGGCCTTATATCAACTGATATCATTCTTTAGTCAAGGATTGAAATAATATGAAATAAGGTAATATATTGTTGAAAATAATGTACTATGTATTATTAGGTCTCTCAAGAAGTTTAGATATTTGTTGTCTAATAATAAGATGCATCTGATGGTTTCCCATCCAATCATCAAAGAATTTCTCTTGAACAATGATATAAATGAGAAAAGAGCTAGTTTGATAGCAAAAGTAATGAATTATGATGTGGATATCAAGGTCACAAATATGTTTAGAGACAAAGTAATTTGTGATTATCTAGCCTAAGACTTACAAGAAGCTAATGTGGTGGTTATGGTGTCAAATGATGAAGAAGTTATAACTGATCACACCTCACCTTCCAACTGGTTCCAAGACATAGTAAGATACCTCTACGATGGTATTTATCCTTCTCATCTAATCCCTTCTAAAATTAGATATTTCATATTACAGTCAATTTTTCTTCTTCTTTTTGATGATGTCTTGTTCAATAAATATATCAATGGCATGTCACTAAGGTGTATAGATCTAGGTCAAATATAGATTTTGATTAAAGATTTCCATGATGGACATGGTGGAGGGAATTATTAAACAAGTACCATAGACTACAAGATCATGAGTGGTGGGTATTATTGGCCAAGATATTTTGGTGATTGTCATGCATGGGTTAGGAAATAAAGATAATGTGCTATGTTTATAGGAAAGGTGAAACTTGTAGCCTTAACTCTCCAACCAATTGTAGTGGATCAGTCCGTTGTCCTATGGGGATTATATTTTATTGGTCTCATTAACCCCCATTATATATTATGTCATAAATGGATACTAACTACCATAGATTACTTCACTAGATGTATATAAGCAATGGCATTGAAGGAATCAAATGAGACAAATATTCTACATTTTTATGGTTTGCCTACCAAGTTTAGATTCTATTCAACTATTATATTTGACAATGCTATGGTCTTTTTGGGGTCTAAAATCAACCAATGGGTAGTTCAACATAGTGTCTTTCTTAGCACTTCATTAAACTATTATCCCTAAGGAAATAGTCTTATTGAGTCCACTAATAAGAACCTGTTGAAGATCATAAGAATAATAATTGAAGATAATCATAGGTCATGGCATCTCAAATTAAATTTAATTCTATGGGATGATATTATCACCTATAAGAGGTCAATAAAAAACTCTCCCTACAATCTAGTATATGGTGAAGAAGCAAGAATGCCTATTTCTCTTGAATTCCCTACCCTATAACTGATGCATCAACTTGAGTTATTAGAGAATGAACCTATAGAGATCAGATATATTGAGCTTGTGGATTTAGAATATATGAATCATCATTCCATGTAGGCCATGGAAAACCTTCAAGTAAAATTGAAGAGAGCCGTTGACAAAGGAACTTCTTCAAAAAGATTCAAATAAGGAGATATTGTCCTCAAGTGGGATGAGGATAGAGCTAAGTTTAGAAAGCATAAAAAGTTTGACTCTCTTTGGAGTGGTCCATACACAAAATCTAGCTACAAATCCAAAAATGGCTTTTAACTTAAAAAAATGGATGGTGAGGAGCTTTCTATCCCAGTTAATGGGATACATTTACAACATTGCTATCAAGGAAGTTGATTTCTCTGTACATAGTTTGTTTTGGTTTTCCTCCAAGTGTTGTCCTAGAATAATAGTTTGTTTTCTTTGTTTAGTTAGCTTCCTTATTTTATGTGTTTTATTATTTTGGTGGAATCTATTATCTTTGAAAGTCAAGAGGTTTTTTGTAGTTATGGATTAGATTCATCATTATTGATGAATCCAATAGTCATGTAAATTGTCTGACTTCTCAAGCATAACAAGCATGATCCCTAGTAGATTCACCAAAGATGTTGGCCAAATTTGTCCTACATACCAGAATTTTCCTAATATGATATAAGAATTTGATGAGGGTCTTGATTAAAGAGTGATATAATGTCACAAGGATCATAGGGACTTCAAGAGAAGGTCACTTTCCATTTTAGATCTTTTGAAACACTTTAAGTAAGCTTAAAGTGTGAATTTTTTGATCTTAAAGAGCTAGACTATCATTGAATGTCATAAATAAATGAACAAACCAATTTGCTTATGAATTTTATAAGTATGCTCAAGAAGCCTCTCAAACCCAAAGGATCACATGGGATCAATGTATTTAGATCCAAGGTCATCCTCTGTAAATTTCATGTCTTGATGAGTTTGCTATCTCAAGATATAAAGCTTTAAGTTGAACAAGTAGTTTAGGATTTATACAAGGATTTCAAGTTTAAGCCACAATAAATACCTATTTGAACTTAAATGTTCCAAGGATGAACATGGAGCTAAAAAGTGTCCAACTCTTGAAAGCTAACATCAAATATAATGATAATTAGCAATTTGATAGAGTCAATGGGTCCCAAAGATGTAACATCATGCATTTGATCATGCATTAAAGATCAATGGTGAGCATCAAGTCAAAATGTCATCATAAACATGTCAATGATAAGTGTCAATAATTGAGTACCTGAATAACTATTTAAAAATACACATTGACTAAAAAGGATAGTTGGACCAAGTAGATCATTTTAGTGCATTCCATTATACCAAAATAGATCGATCATGACCAAAGGTTAAAGAGTCAAGGGATCCCAATGATAAACAAGCTCCTCCAAAGTGTTATAAAAATGCCAACTATTAGGTAAATCAATAGTACACATTCAATCCATGCAAAGGAAGATCAATGGTGCATATGATAGGTATCCCAGATTGATTCCAATTCCATCACATGGTGTAATCATAAAAGTTGATAGATTGATAAAAGGATCCCTCAGAATGAATAAAGAGCTACTAGGTGGCACATTCTTAGAAACTCTATTGGAAATATTGTCATTGATGTCAAAGGTTTAGCATTATTGGTGATAAAGGTGCCATTGCATTTAATGTTGTTTGTAACAAATATATCTTGGCTAATATGAGTTAATATTTATTTAATATTAATGAATATATTTTTGGTTGCATATGAGACAAAATAAGGGCCCATGGAGAAGTCGAAGAGGCATGGGGTAAAGACAAAAGAAGGATGGAACGCATTTTCCCATGAAAAGTCATCTTGGGGAATATCAAGACTCACCAAGTGAAGACAAAAGAGTAAGGGCACAATTTCTCATGAATGGACACTTTGCGGAATACGAAAAGTCACCAAAGATAAGGACAAAAGTGGGAAGGACGTTTTTGGTCATGAAGGGTCACCACATGACTTTTCAAAGGCTTGAATATGAAGGGTCATCCAAGATTGGCACCATTTTCCATGAGGATTGAAGGGTCACAAAGGGCGAAGGCCAAAGTTCATTTGGAAAGCTATAAATAAAGGCTTGAGAAGCCATTTGTAAATATTAAAAAAATAAAGAGGTTGATTTTTTATTGTTTTATCTAGCTTAGAAGAGAAATTATGAGAGTTGAATATGATTTGTATTTGTTATATCTAGCTTAGAAGAGCAAAGGTGAGAGAGAGGAAAGAGATATTGTATTGAACTATCATTTATTGATATAGCAACATTGAGAGACAGGTGTGTGGTATACACAAAGGGGTTAGTGCTCCTGTGGGCTGGTGCTCATGAATAGTAGTTGGGTTGGTGCTCAACAAAGGGTTATGATGCTCCTATGGGCTGGTACTCATGAATAGTAGCTAGGGTGGTGCTCAAAAAAGGGGTATGGTGCTCCTACAAGTTTAGCTTGCAAATATTGTTTGGGTTGTTTCTCATTCATATACTTGAGATTGATCTCCATGGTTTTTTCCTACATTAGGTTTCCATGTTATATCTGGTGTCTCTCTCTATCTTGTGTGATGTTTATTGTTTGAGTTTTATTACATATCTTGAATGTTTGATTAAGTGAATTTGATCAAGAGAAAGTTTTATAAGATATATGATATACTGATTCACCCCCCCTCTCAGTCTATTATATGCTTAACAATTGGTATCAGAGTAGGTTCCTTTTTGAAAAAGTTTACAGCTTGAAGGTAGATCAGGAAAGCATGAGATGGCCATACATAAAGGTGCCTCTACAAGCAAAAGAATAGTTGAACAAGAAGAAGAAGAGGATGAAGCTAAAGTGAATATGGAAGGAGAACTCATGTGTGCCTTAGAAGAGTTGAAAATTGTTGAAAATAAAAATCAAAGATTGAAGCATCAAATCGAGAAAAATGAAAAGGAGTCAAAGGAGATAATTGAAGATCTACAAGTGCACTTTGAAGAAGCCAAGAAAAATGAAGAAGATCTAACGGCACAATTGGAAATATAAATAAAAGAATGTGAAAGGTATGTTACTGAAATTGCCTCTTTAAAAGAAGAGATTGAGAAAGTATTCAATAATAAAATAGCCAATGATTCAAAATTTGAGAATAACACTAATATGCTGAATAAGATATTAAAAAGCCAAAAGCCAATATCATATAAGACAAGTATCAATTTTGAAAAGAAGAAGAGCTATGTTGATGCTCTTACAAATAAAGAAACAAGAAGGGAAGGAGTGAATAATACAGAGGACAAAGAATGCTGGAAGGAACAAAGCTATAAAAGGCAATTAGGTCAGAGATTCACAAACAGGTCCTATATTTATGGTTACTATTTTTATTGTAATGGATATGGTCATAAGAAATTATAATGTAGAAAAAGAGCTAACAATCTAAAAAATAAGGAAAAGGAAGGTCATGTAGAGTCAAGCAGAAGCTATAACTCTTTTGCTCCTCTATCAAGCTTTGATGAAGAGACCATAATTTATTGCGAGTGTAACAACTTCAAACACATAGCTCAGTATTGTAGAAGTGTGTTTGAGTCAGTCAAGAAGGATCAGAGTTTTAGGGCTCCATTCATCAAGAAAAAGGTTCAGACATGGCAAAAGAAATAATCTGAAGGTTCTATGCTAGTCCAGACAGCTTTGCATGCAAGAAATGAAGAAAAGCCATGGTATATTGATAGTGGATGTTTGAGGCACATGACAGGAGACAAGAGCAAGTTCATAACCTTGAATAAGATCAATGGTGGCACAATGAAATTTGGGGACAATACTACTGCCAAAATTGATGGAAAAGGTACACTAAGTTTAGATAATGGTAGAACTAAAACTGAAAATGTTTAATATGTAGAAGGTCTTAAGCATAATCTTTTGAGTGTAAATCAAATGTGTGATCAGGGGCACACACTAAAGTTTTATGTAGAAGGTTTTGAAATTACAAGAAAAGATTCAATTGTATTGATTGCATATGCTCAAAGAATAGGTAATAACTTATATATGCTATCAAACATCAAAGGTTAAAAATGTTGTTTGAGTCAGATCAAAGAAAGTTGGCTATGGCACAAGAGAATGGGGCACATAAATTTTGACAATCTTGTCAAAATTTGCAAAAAGCAAGCAGTCAGGAATCTTCCCAAGATCACAAAGCCATCTAACATGCTTTGTGGACCTTGTCAGCATGGGAAGCAGGCTAGAAGGCAGTTCAAAACAAAAGAGTACTCTACCACTCAGATGCTAGAGCTTGTTCACACTGATCTATGTGGACCTATGAGGACTCAAAGTACTCAAGGTGATAAATATTTCATGTTCCTTATTGATGATTTTTCACGTATGACTTAGATAATGTTTTTAAACAAAAAAATAGAAGCTTTTAGACAGTTCAAAGCATTCAAAGCATTAGTTGAGAATGAAACTAATCTGAAGATTAAGTGTCTAAGATTAGATTGAGGAGGAGAATTCATGTCAAATCAATTTATTGAGTTTTGTGAAGATCATGGAATAAATAGATAGTATTCAGCAGCCAAAACTCCACAACAAAATGGAGTAGTTGAACAGAAAAATAGAACAGTTCAAGAGATGGCAAGGACAATGCTAAATGAATCCAAGATAACAAATAAATATTGGAGAGAGGCAGTTGGTACAGAAGTGCATATTCAGAATAGATCTTTATTAAGAGTCAACAGTGACAAGACTCCTTGTGAGCTATGGAAAGACAAACCAACAATAGTTGATTATTTCAGAGTTTTCGGTAGCAAATGCTTCATAAAGAGAACTGATGAAAAACTTGGTAAGTTTGAATCTAGAGAAGATGAAAGTATATTTCTTAGTTATTCTTGCAAAAGTAAAGCTTATAAATTTTATAACAAAAGAACCAAGAAAATTGTTGAAAGTGCAAGTGTCAGGATAGAAGAAGATGGAACACAAAAGATCAATGATCCAGTAGATAGTCCTAAAATCATTGAAGAGGAAGGCTTTGAAGAATCAGATGAAGATGAGGAAAAGGAGAAGGAAAAAAAGGGCACCAAGACTCCATCCAAATATGTTCAGAAAAATCATAATGAAAGTGACATCATTAGGTATGTAAAAGAATGAATTCACACCAGAAGAATGATGGTAAGTGAATCTGAACAAGTTAATTTCTCTTTGTTATCTAAAATTCAGCCTAGAAATTTTTTAGAAGCTAGACATGATGAGCATTGGGTTAAGGCTATGGATGAAGAATTAGATCAGATAGAAAAGAATGATACTTGGGAATTAGTGCCTAGACCAAAAGATCACAATGTGATAGGAACAAAATGGGTTTATAGAAATAAGTTGAATGAAAATGGAGAAGTAACCAAAAATAAAACAAGATTAGTATGTATGCTCAGATTGAGGGAATAGATTTTGAAGAAACTTTTGCACCACTGGCAAGGTTAGAGGCTATTAGAATGTTTCTTGCATATGCAGTATTTAAAATTTTCAAAGTATTTCAGATGGATGTCAAATCTACCTTCCTAAATGGGAATCTTGAAGAAGCGGTCTACATTGAACAGCCTGAGGGGTTTATTCTCTTGAATATTCGTAATCATGTATGTAGATTGAAGAAAGCATTGTATGGATTAAAACAAGCTCCCAGAGCTTGGTATGGAAGACTGGATAAGTACCTGAAAGATCAAGGATTCAAGAGAGGATTTGTTGATAGTAATCTTTACATCAAAATAGAAGGTGAGCATCAATTAATTGTTGTGGTATATGTTGATGATATCATTTTTGGAGGTAATATTGAAAAGATGACAATTTTTTTTGATAGAATGCAAAAAGAATTTGAGATGTCTATGTTTGGAGAATTATCATTTTTCTTGGGATTACAAATATTTCAATCAAATAAAGAAATTTTTATATCTCAAAGTAAATATGCCAAAGAAATGTTGAATAAATTTTGTTTTGAGGATTGTGTACTAGTTGGCAAACCTATGTCTATAGGAAATAAGGTGAGCAAGGATGAAGATTCACATATTACAGATCAATCTTTGTATAAATATATGATTGGTAGTCTTTTATTATGATAGCATTGAGACTAGACATCATGCATGTAGTAGGTATGGTTGCAAGATATCAGTCATCTCCAAGAGATAGTCATGTTCAGTTGGTGAAAAGAATATTCAGATATATCAAGGGGACATTGGATTATGGATTATGGTATCTTACAGGTAAAGATTTCACTTTAGTTGCTTATATAGATTCAAATTGGGTAGGGTGCTTAGATGATAGAAAGAGTACAAGTGGAGGAGCCTTCTTCCTTGGTGATAGCTTAGTATCATGGCTAAGCAAGAAGCAGAACTCAATATCACTTTCTACAGCTGAAGTAGAATATATTGTAGTAGTATTGTGTTGTATTCAAGTGCTTTAGATGAAGCAAACTTTGGAAGATATCAAGGTAAAGTATGATGAACCTATTTCCATTTTTTGTGATAACACTAGTGCTATAAATATTTCAAAAAATCCAGTAATTTATTCAAGAACAAAACATATTCCCATTAGATATCACTTCTTGAGAGAGCAGGTTGTAGATCAATAGGTTAAGATGGAATATATTAGTACCATAGAGTAGATTGCAGATATTTTCACAAAGGCACTACCAAAAGACACATTTGAGTATCTACGAGAGAAGTTGGGAGTAATTTCCTTTACTTCCTACCATTGAGGTTTAGCATCAGTTGAGGGGGAGCTAAGTGTTAGCTCCAAGTAGGCCCTTTGCCATTGATGTCAAAGGGGGAGAATAATAGGTACAAGTGTAGAAATAGGTACAGGGAGAATAATAGGTATAGGTATAGGTGTAGAAAATAGGTCTAGGGAATAGGTACAGGTTGCTATAGTAAGGGGGAGTTATTTTTTAGATGATAGTATGTGCAGGTGATAGGATGTGGCAATTTCAAGATTGAGGTTACCATTAATGACATAGGGGGAGATTGTTGGAAATATTGTCATTGATGTCAAAGGTTTAGCATTATTGGTGATAAAGGCCTTGTTGCATTTAATGTTGTTTATAATAAATATATCTTGGCTAATATGAGTTAATATTTATTTAATATTAACAAATATATTTTTGGTTGCATATGAGACAAAAGAAAGGCCCATGGAGAAGTCGAAGAGCCATGGGGTAAAGACAAAAGAAGGATGGGATGCATTTTCCCATGAAGAGTCATCTTGGGGAATACCAAGAGTCACCAAGTGAAGACAAAAGAGTAAGGGCACAATTTCTCATGAAGAGACACTTTGAGGAATATGAAAAGTCACCAAAGATAAGGACAAAAGTGGGAAGGACGTTTTTGGTCATGAAGGGCCATCACATGACTTTTCAAAGGCTTGAATATGAAGGGTCATCCAAGATTGGCACCATTTTCCATGAGGATTGAAGGGTCACAAAGGGGGAAGGCCAAAGGTCATTTGGAAATCTATAAATAAAGGCTTGAGAAGCCATTTGTAAATATATAAAAAGAAAGAGATTGATTTGATATTGTTTTATCTAGCATAGAAGAGAAATTATGAGAGTTGAATATGATTTATATTTGTTATATCTAGCTTAGAAGAGCAAAGGTGAGAGAGAGGAAAGAGATGTTGTATTGAACTATCATTTGTTGATATAACAACATTGAGAGCTAGGTGTGTGGTATACACAAAGGGGTTGGTGCTCATGTGGGTTGGTGCTCATGAATAATAGTTGGGTTGGTGCTCAGCAAAGGGGTATGGTGCTCCTATGGGTTGGTGCTCATGAATAGTATCTAGGGTGGTGCTCGGAAAAGGGGTATGGTGCTCTTACAAGTTTGGCTTCTGAATATTGTTTGGGTTGTTTCTCATTCATATACTTGAGATTGTTCTCCATGTTTTTTCCCACACTAGGTTTCCACGTTATATCTGGTGTCTCTCTCTATCTTGTGTGATGCTTATTTTTTGAGTTTTATTGCATAGCTTGAATTTTTGATTAAGTGAATTTGATCAAGAGAAAGTTTTATAAGATATATGATATACTGATTCACCCCCCCTCTCAGTATATTCTGTGCTTAACAAACCCAAATCAAGATCAATGGTTGATATTAAAAGTCAAAGCCTTGAGAGTTAAATGGAGATCAAATATGGTTAAAGTCAAACCAGAGAAAATATTTTAAAGGGAATCTATATAGATAGACACATTGGTTTTTATGGGTTCATCACCAAAGCAAACAACATGATTATGTCCCTTTTTTCCACTCTTGAATGCCAAAAATGAACTAATAGTGAGCAATCCATGCTGGAACAAGATTATAACATATTGATCTAGCTATTATAACTACATCAACAATGGAATTTGGCATGGAAACAACTTGATACTATTTTTGTAACTATAAAGAGTATCAATGCAAGCCAAAAATAGATTGAATGGGACTTATATGATTATTGTATCTATTTTCTAGAAGTAATCTTAGACATTATGATATTTTCTAACTGAATTAATGTCAGATGATTAAAAATCTTGGTCATTACTCTCCTTTATCCATCCTTATATACATGATACCCATCTCTTTCATCCCAATATTCTATAAGCATATGTCATACACTTTCTATTCCAAGACAAAAATATAAGCTCATTAAAGATATTTTAGCTCTCAAACTGTCTCTAGAACTAGTTGAGAGACAAGGAGTTGTCCTAACTAATTTAGACTAGCCAATGAAGCATCAAGTACAATACATACAAAAAATAGAAAAAGGGGAAAAGATGGGGTACAATTAAGTAGAACTCCTCCCTTATACTAGTCTTTGATAGTTGGTGACTATTTAGTTCATAACTCTATGGTGGATAATGGAGCCCATAACATTGTCATGCTTAAGCAAATTGTAGATAAGATTAGTCTTGTCTATGAACCAAATGTTAAAGAAGTATTAAAATTGGATGGCTCACCAAAAAATATAATAATAATCATTAAATATTTTTAGTTGACACTACATTCTTTTCCCAATGTTACCATTCAGTAGGATGTAGTTGTGGTGAACTTGTGTCCCTATTTTTCCATGTGTCTATTAAGGGACTTTACCTCAAATATTGGAGGATACTTATCAGTTGATTGAACATATTTGATTTTTAGGAATAGGTATAGTACCAAGGTAACCATACATTCTGAACCCATTACATGGTTCCTTTTGGAACCATATATGCCAAGTTTTGTGAACACCAATTTCCTCATCTTAGATGAGGTGATAGAAGATAGTGTAGAGGAAACTAAATCACCTTTAGATTGGATTTCAAAAACATTCCTTGATGAGTGGGCCTCTAGCTTACTGAATATGATATTTATATGCTAATTGAAGAATAAGGACTTGGTGTTTCTTTCATCCATGAGAAAGATGCACCAATTCTAGCCTTGATAAAGGATGATGAGTCTAGTTATGATCTATGGAAATTATACTTTCATGGATCAAGGAATAATCATGATAATAGGGATGGAATGATGTTTATTAGAAAGTGTTTGAAGATGATAATTATATTGTTAGATTCATGCAAGGGAAAGTTGAGTTTTCCTCAATAAATCAATAAAAGTACTTGCAGTAGTATGGTGATCACATTATGCAACTAAAAACAAATGGGTTACCCAAGGGATTGGTCACATGTTAGAAAATATTTAGTGATGAAGATCTATGGAAGGAAAAGTCATATTTGTCAACAAAGGAAGAACATTATGCCAATGTGGAAGTTTCACCTAGTAAGTATCAGAGTTGTTGCCAGAATTAGGATAATGCGAGTGCAATGGAGACGTGATCACACAAGTTGAAGCAAGTGCACACCACATAGATGCTAAAGCAATTTTAAAATAACATAATAAGAGAAATTACACAAGAAAAAATGGAGAAAACCAAAATTTGATTAACATGATATGGCCAAAGTGAGGACTACAAATAGGAGAGTACGTAACTCCTCCACAAAAGGTGGACAAGGCACCCAAGAATAGACTATAAATCTTCCATGAAAGGTGGTGACAAGGTGCTAAAAATAGAGAAGTAACTCCCTCAAAGGAGTTACTTATGAAATTCTTATGACACCTATGACACATCTATGACACACACCTCCATATAAGCTAGCCTATCCCATAAATGTAGGAAAACTCCATGTATGCACAAGAAATACAATTTCCCTAATTAATAAATAGGGAAAAATAAAAACCTACACTAATACCCCCCCATAAGCATAGATTAGGTGGGCAGTGTGGAAATATAAAATGGGTCTCGACAACTAGACCTGATGAGGTACCCATGTACAAATGCAATCTCCCATAAGATAGAGAAAAGGAGAAAACCTGTAGGAAAAAACTCTCCCCCAAAAGAGAGACATAAAAGAAAATAAGAGGCTAGAAGGCCCCCGTGAAGATGATGCTAATGCAAATGTGGACAGCACCCCAAGAAGAGCTCATAGATGAATGAACTTGCTCTCATTGAAAGGTTTGGTGAAGATGTCTGCAACCTGCTTTGAAGACTGGCAAAATATCAAGTCAATGACTTGACTATGAATAAGTTGTCAAATGAAATGCATGTGAATCTCTATGTGCTTGGTCTATTGGTGTTGAACTGGATTCCTACAAATCTAAATGGTACTCTAGTTGTCATAATAAATGATGGTGGGCTACCTGATAGGAATGCCAAACTCAAAAAGAATCCCCTAAAGCCAAATAGCCTTAGTAGCTGCATTAATAACTCCCTTGTATTCTGCCTTTGTGGATGATATAGAAATATCATTCTAATTCTTGCTAGACCAAATTATAGGACCAAAACCTAGAGAGAAACTATAACCAGAAGTGGACTTGAGAGTCTGTGAATTGCCAGCCCAATCTAAATCTGTATATCTAACCAAGTCAACCTCTATGCCAAATCTATAATGAATCCCATATCTATGTGAACCTTGTATGTAATGCAAGATCCTCTTAGCTACTTTACAATGTAGCTCATGAGGTTCCTACATGAATCTAGAGACAAGTCCCACTGTATATGATATGTTGGGCTTGGTGTGAGTCAAGTAGATGAGACTACCAACAAGTTGTCGATACCGAGTGGCATCAAGTAATGGTGAAGAACAATCAACCTCAAGCTTGAATCCTAATAGAAAGGGAGTTGGAGATGGCTTGCAATCAGCCATGTGAAACTAAGCCAATAAGTTAAGAGCATACTTAGGCTGTGCAAGTGAAATCCCTAAATCTGACTGTGAGATCTCGATGCCAAGGAAGTAGTGAAACAAACCCAAGTATGTCATGTCAAATCTATCCTAAAGAAATGCCTTCACCACTGCAATAGCTGATGAAGAACTCCCAGTGATCAAAAGGTCATCAACATATAGAACCAAAATCAAGAGCGAATCATCCTACCATAAGAAGTAGACATTGGGATCAGAATGGCACCTAGTGAAACCCACTGTGAGAAGGAAGGAATCCATCTTGGCATACCAAGCCTGAGGAGCCTGTTTGAGGCCATAAATAGATTTACTAAGTTTGCATACTAAGGAAGAATCTTGAACAAATCTTGGTGGGTGCTCCATGTAGATCTCCTCCTCTAGGTCTTTGTGAAGAGAGGCACTCTTCACATCCATCTGATGCACATCCCAACCATGTGCTACAACAATAGCCAAGGTGAGTCAGATAGAAGTCATCTTTGCAATGGGTGCAAAGGTCTCTGAGTAGTCAATGCCTGCCACCTATGAGAAAACCTTGGTGACCAATCACACCTTATACTTATCAACTAACCCATCTGCTGCAAACTTGGTCTGATATATCCACCTACATCGAACCATCTTTCTTCCCTTGGGTCCCAAGTGTGATTTTTGATTAAGGAAGAATATTCTTACTCCATAGCATTATACCACTCAGGTACCCCTGATGCCTCTCAAAAAGTCTTTGGATCTAAAACTGTAGTAAAGAAGGCATGTGGATCTCTCTGAAAATCCCCCCTAATATGTTTGTCATCTGTAGGATCTCTTGCCCAAGTGCCAGCACTCTCAAGTGTTTGTCTAGCCCAAAGTGGCCCAGAAGTGGGTGAGTCAAGTGCTAACTCCTCATCCTCTGATTAATTAGAGGTGGATGACTCTACATCACTATCCTCACTATCTAAAGAAGAAGAAGAAGATGTCTCTAGCTCAATAACTTGATATGGCTGATCTGAATCTGATGAGGGAGAAGAAGTGTCAAGTGTTGAGTCTTTAGGACTCTCTTGAAAATGGAAACTTCTCTTGATGAACAACTCATGAGTGACTAAACCTAGAAGGTGATATCCTTTAATACCATCTAGATATCCTACAAAGATGTAAGGCTTGGACTGACATTCCATAGCTTTGTATTTCTTGTTCAGAATGTGGGCCATGGCTAGGGATCCAAAAACTCTAAGGTGCTCAACATAAGGTTTCCTTTTATGCTAAGCTTTAAAGGGTGTTATCCCTTTCAAAGCTTTGTGAGGAACCCTTTTTTGAATATAGCAAGCACAATTGATGGATTCATCCCAATACTGTGGTGCTAAGGATTTAGAGTGAATCATACAGCTACCCATCTCTTTCAAGAACTTATTCTTACATTTTGCAACCCCATTATGTGAAGGACTGTAAGTGACTATGTGCTACAAATCAATCCCCTCTATGGTGCAAAACTTCTCAAACCTAATGCTGACATACTCCCCTCCATTATCAATTTGAAGAACCTATGGATTTATCATTCTATTTCTCAACAAGAGCCTTAAAGTCTAGAAATTTTTCAAACACTTCAGACTTTTATTTGAGAAAATATATGCAAGTGTAACTGTCGAGAAAATTCTTACTCTACGTTGCATTCAAATTTTTAGTCATGCACTGCAGTTTGTTCCTGCATACCTTAGTCGTGGTGGTAGAGTTTTGGGGTAGAGAGTGGGTTTATTTTTGCCTAAGTGTTGAAGTGCAGTGGAGGCTACCAAGTGGCATAGTCCAGACATAGGTTCTCTTCTAGTTTTCTTTGTTTCCTTCATTTCATTTTTGCCTAAGTAATGAATTCGGGTAGAAACCACCAAGTGTCACTTTCCAGAACATAGAGCTAGCCAATTAGCATCATCCAATGCACTTTTCATAACCTTCGAGAAGGCTATAGAATATGCCAAGTATCTAATAGTAGCTAAGTGGAATGCACCATGTGTCATCATCTACATCTCATATCGGCATCCACGTTCCATCTATTTTTGGATGAAAGGGTTGTAATAGGCTAAGTAACAAGAAGCAGCGGAAAGCGCTAAGTTACAGTCATGAAAGGCCCTGGACTATCTTTTTCAGAGGAAAGTAGAAGTCACCACGTGTTGACATCTGAGAGACTTTAATTTAATGCATGGGTTCAATTCTTTGGTTCAATACAAAAAGGCATCATTTCATTTTGTTTAAGTGCTAAAGGGCAACAGATGCTGCCAAGTGTCACTCTCTGAGCCCCTTTCTACTCCATTTTTGAATGCAGTGGAAGACACCACATATAAAAATCATCTATATTTGATGTTTGATAGTTCAAGTGTTATTAGTATATCAAAGAATTTAGTGATGCATTCCAAAACTAATCACATATCAATCAAGTATCACTTTTTAAAAGAAAATGTTGTAGATCAAGAGGTCATAATGGAATATGTGAAAATATTAGATCAAGTTATATACATATTCACCAAACCTCTTTCCAAGGAGAAATTTGAGTATTTGAGATGGAAATTAGGATTGGTTGCTCATACATCGCACCACTAGATCTTAATAATAGAGCATGAGTCTAGGGGGAGGATCACAAAAACTTTGTTAATCCCTAGAAGAAGAGAGAAAAGGAAAATGAGGTAAGTATGTTTTTTAAAATTTATAATGAGTTGATAGTTTTATATTCTTGGAAAAACTCTTTTATCTTATAAAGGGGGGAAAAATTTAGACAAACAATGAGAAAGTTGGAGTCCCTTTGCCATTGATGTCAAAGGGGGAGAAAAAGTACAAATGCTCTCTATAAAATATTTATGTTTATCAAAGAAGGAAAAAAAATAAGTCCAAGGTGTGTTTAGTCAAATGTTCTATTTCATAAGGGGGATAGATTTTGGTATGTATATCTTCAAATCATGTTTATTAGAAGCCAATTTAAGTACAATCAATGCCAAAGAAGAAGTAAAACATGCATTAAAAGATCAGAGCATTTATTTTGCCATCAATTACAAAAGGGGAGATTTTTGGAAATATGATTTTCATTGATGTTAAAATGGAGATCATTGGCAATGTGATTGTCATTTATGTCAAAAGGCAGATTTGTGGTATTATAGATGTTATTTATTTCAAAGGATTAGGCAGGATTGATAGAGAGAAGAGCATGTTTTATAATTGCATAGTATAAGTTGCAATATTGTCATATAAAGTTGTCATGATTTTTTAAAGACCATTTTTAGAGGTTTACAGAGGAAACAAATAGAAGATATATTATGGGTTTTTAAATTACATCTTATATGCATGGTTTATAGGTTTAGATGAAGAGAAATGAGCCCAAAAATAATTTATTTTAGTTATTGGCCATTAATAGGGTTTCTAAAAAAAACCCTATGGGTTTTAGTCATAGAATTCATAAAAATTTATATTTTTATGTTGGTGGGATATAGGTGAGGACCATTTTATTAAGTTATAATTTAATCCTTCCTCATCATTTTGTAGCTAGCCTCTTCAACCTAATGATTACTAGCTAGGAGTAGTGATCAAAGAATTTAATATTTACAAAGTCCTTAAATTAAGGTTTTTTAAGCTTGATAAATTATTATAAATTAATAAAATTTTGTATATCTAAATCCATGCAACAATGTCAATATGTCAAAGGTACCTGAGCCTAAACACACTAGTGACATGTGTCACATTCATGGGAGCTTGTCAAATAGAGATCCAATGAGCATATTATTTTATCAGAGGATCTAATGGTGAGCATGTGATCATGTAATGAAGATCAATGGAGTGCATGGAGTCAAATAGTTCAAAGTGTTTGATGTATAGTGAGTTAAAGACTGCGCTACTTTGAGGAGATTGATGGTGCATATGCGTTCCAAAGTATCAAGAATAAATGAGATGAGATCAAGTGATCGATGTTTAATGATAAATAGAGGTAAAGTCAATGATACTTTTTAAGATATAAAAACACACTAGAGCTCAAATAAAATATCAATGGATGCATTTCAAAGTTGAAACATTAAATTTCAAAATCTTACAAAGATCTAACGAAGTGTATGAGCCTATTAGAGTTTGATCTAATGGTTGTATTTTAAAGTTGAGTTAATTTAATGAATATAATTGGATCATGGCACAAAACTTAAAGATAAATGGTAAGTTTTTAAATATTTTTTCATCTCAATGGTCAAGCAATGAAACATTCAAGAAAGATGCATTATATGACACTAAGAATGATATAGATAATTGTGATTGATCAAAATTGTGTAATATGGCATGTGCATAAAAACTAGATCCTAGTATATTCTAAATATAGTAAAATATAGAGAGTTATGGTGGTGGTTTCTAAATTCAATAAACAATAAACATTTCATTAAAGAAATATGAACCAAGTCCAAGAATGGAGCATGATGTGTTAATGACCAAATGTGAACATAGAGAAGATGTCAGACCTAGATCTAATGCATATATATATGTCATTTGGGATACACAATAAGCATGAAATAAATTAAAATTGAGGGGTAGAGAGGTAAAGAGGAAGAGAGAAGAAGTTAAAAGTATGAGTAGTTATAGAATAAGTTTATAGCATAAAACTAGATTCATTTTGAATCAATTTTGTAATCTAGAGTTGTAGCTCCATGAAAGATTTGATTGGTAGGTGCCATCACAAGAGATGAGTTGGTTCTAATTTAGGAAGTAGGTGATTCCTTAGAGTAGGTGCTCTTAAATCAAGGAATTATTGTCTCTTTAGGGTCAATTCCCTTAAACATTGTAACTAGTGAGGTTTTGATTACGAGGCTAGATTAGAACAGTAGATTCTAGTATCTATTCTCACCACGGTTTTTCCCATATTGATATTTACACATACACTAAGTGTTGTGTCTATTTGTGTGTATGTGATCTCTATATATACTTTTTAAATCTACATTAAAATTATTAAAGGACTAATTTTAAGAAATCTACTAATTCACCCCCTCTTAGTAGATAGTTGTGTTCCAACAAGAGTTACTTAAGAAACTTTACAAACCTTTGTATTATGGTTTCTTTGTGTTATAGGGGGAACAAGTTCATCTTTGATACTATTAAAAACAACATTATGAGTACTTGAATCATTAATCACATCATTAGCCTCATAAATGGCTCTTCTTTTATCTCTGGTTAGAGCTATAACTTGACCAATTATATTGTTAGTCTCATGAACTTGGTTGTATGTAATAAGATCATCCATTTTCCAATTCACATTAATGGCATCAGATTTCCATTGAACTTATTGAGGTTATCCTTTTGGTACCAAACCTATCTCTTGATATTGATCCCTTAATAGAACACTCTTCTTATGTCATTTGTGGAATAGTAATGTTTTGTGACACCAAGGATTGGTTTTGAGCATCATTAAGATTAAATGGTTACCAACCTGAACCTGCATCAAGTTATTATGAGATTGTGTGGGAACAATATATTTTGAAGAGGAAGGTGTATTAAGATAAATATTTGCATAAGGTTTAGCTTGAGTTATGAATCTTTGTGATTGGTAAGGTGCTCAATTTTCTCTAAAACCTTGATAAGGAGGCCTTTAATATCTGAAGTGCTAATAGGTGGTTTGATTTTTTTGTTGATAAGGCCTATTATCCTAGTATTGTTATCTCTTTATTTGTATCATTTCATTTCCAAAATATTGTAACAAACTTTTTAATTCTCCAAGCTCACTATTTTGACTATAAGGGGTTGAAACTTGATCTTTAGGGTATGGAATAAGACATAAATATGCAATTTTAGGAACTTTAGGGGGGGGGGGGGTATTATAGACTTTAATTCTAGTAATATAGGTATTGGGGGCCATGGAAAAAGTTTACCAGCTTGTATCAAGCTATTCCCAACTCTTATTGTAACCTCATAAGAATTCGGCAAGGTAATACCACCCATTGGCTATATCATCACACTAATATAAGGGTTTATAAATTTTAGATAGTATAAAAAGGCATATTCTAGGGATGTTATAATCAATTCAGGTATCCTAGTCCATGTATTTTAGAATATGAGGTTAAAATCAAACATAAACTCATGAAGAACTCTTTCTATGGTAGTCAGTTGTTCAACTAAGGATAGATGATCATATTTTTCCTCAAATTGTCTGACTAAGGCTACACCTAATTCATCCTAGGTAGTAATGGAATTTAGTGGGATATTTCTATAACATTTTAGTGCTTTTCCTTTGAAGGAAGCAACAAGAAGTCTAATAGCTACATTATCTTAAATGACATTGTGAACTAAACAAGGGTTGGCAAAATATTGGATTTTCTCAATAGGATTTGTTTGATCTTATCCTAATAAGAAAGGGATACACATAATAACATACATAGGAATGTCATAAACATGGGCTAAATTTAGTGGACTACCTCTATTGAATGGAACAAGCACTTGGTTTTTGATGGCCATCTAGGTGGTGAAAATTACATTGCTTAGGACAATAGGATGACCATGGGATGAATATTTATTATGATAATATTGCCTAAATGATACTATGAACTATACAATCTAAAGAATATTTATCTTTTGATGATGACATATGTCTCCCTCTATTACAAATTCTTTTCCTTAGCTCTAAACTTCAGTTGTACTAAGGAGAATGGGTCCCACCAGATGTGTTAGAAATTGTTGTGGTCTTAATTGTCACCTATGGAGGGAGTTCTTCAGGCTCTCTCCAACTAAGCCACAAAATGGGAAAAACCTCAAGATTTGGGTATCCTATAGTGAGGTTGAGCCTCTAGAGAGGGTTTCTTCCCTATGGATCTATCACCTATACTAATCTCTAACCTTTAAAAGGTAGAGATAAAGATAATAATGCTTGAAAACATGTAAAAGAAGTTGATGCACTAATGTTTTGAACACTTATAATTTGCACAAGACACACTATAGGACACTTTCAATACTAAAAATATCACTTCACTCACTCCTTGATCAACTTTCACATAAGTATTTCATAAAAAGGCATGGGAAGGTAGTTATCCACTTCCAAACCAATCAACAAACTATTATTGCACTTAAAATGACATGTGAAAGCTACAAGACACTTCATGAAGGTGAGAAAACTTAGATAAAGGCAAAAAAAAGTATTCATTCACTTAAGCACATCAATGAAATCATAAGACACACTTTAATTTAGCTTATAAAAATGGAGGAATTCAGTCTTTTATTACATCAAATAGGGATTGTAGTATAAATTTGGCATATCCTAGGCATGTCAAAATCATGAGTCTCTTTTTATTAGGTAGAAATGGGAGATATATAAGAAAAGAGGAAGAGAGACAAGAAACTGATCAAAACAAAAATCAATAAATGAGGCCCAACCAACTTTTGATCAATTAGTATTGATCCTATTATACAAATTAGCCATTGATCAGCTCTAAATAGATCTTAAGTCATTCTTATTGGCTTAGAAATTCACTATAGGAAAAAAAAATTATTGAAGGTGCTAATTCATGATCCATTAAAAGGGAAAAGTCCCCAAAGACTTTGAAATTGCATTGAATTCTCTATCTACATTCTCTAACCTCCAAACTCTCCATATTCTTAATGAACACATAGCATCATGCATCATCTTGATATGCTATTTACACTATCAGACAGTCACTTTGAATTCCTTCATCAAGTGTCCCTTTCAAACACAATTGTTAGAAGACCATGCCACTACACCAACTTCTTTCTCTATCACAATTTTTCCATTACTCCAAATCTTGAACATAGGTCTACTATATATGAAAACCAATTCCCATATTGGTTTTCATATAGCCATAATTGCAATGGAGATATACAATTTAGGGTTTATTAATCATGAACAAGATGTAAAATTTATGCTTGAGGTATTTTTAGAGGTCTATCTAAGATTTAATAGTGATCTAAAATTTATAGTTTCTACTCTGGTAATTTAGATCATATCTTGATCTCACATTCATACCTTTACCTTCCTAGGTGGAAAAATCCTTTTGAAATGACATGTATACCTATATGTCATGTATTTGGGATACTTATTTTTTTTAAACCTAACCATTGACTCCTTAGACATGTGTCCTCATCATGAGCCTTCTAGGACTTGATCAAATCTACTTTGTCAATTTCCTTGAAAGTCTCTTAGATTTGACCTTCATTATCAATCATTGATCTTATCTTGCATCTAAAATTATGCCACTTAGAACCATCACATTATTTTTATGGACCTTATTATCAGTCTTCATCTAGTTAACATGTTTATGCCACATGGTGGCCTCATGTACAATATGGGTTATTTGACTCCTTAAACTCATATGCACCATTAATATCGTTTACATGATTGAATGTGATCCATCAATATTATTTTTACTTGATCAAATACACACTATTGGTCAACTAAGTCACTATGAGCATGACACTTATCATTAGTGCATTCAATCTTAGGATCTACTAAATTGTTGACTTTATGTTTGCCATTGATCTTTGATTACATTATTGAATGTGTATTATATATCTATATTTGAATTAATGACTTGGTTGATTGTTCATGTGCCATTGATCTTTTATCCTAACATTTGAGATCATGTTACTTGTCAATCCTACATTCAACTTCAACTTGTTTTAATATTTTTGAACTCAAACAATTATTTCCTATGACTTCAATTTGATGTCCCCAAGCACATCCCACACTACTAGATCATTTTTGGAGACTTATATCTTGAGATAGAAAACTCATTAAGACATCAAATTTTTAGGGGATGATCTTGGCACAAATTAAATAATTTTCATGCAATCCTTTGACTTTGGTGAGATTCCAAGGTATACTTATGAAGTGCATAAACAAATTGATATGTGCATCATTTTATGATGTTATATGATAGTTTGGGTATTTAAAATCACATTTAAGGATTTTTCAATACTAAATCATTAACTCAAAATAAAAACTGGCATGATGCACAAAGTTTTGAATGGTAGATGTGACAATTTGACATGTGAGGGAAAAATTGTCAATAGTTATTGGGAATGATCATGGGTATTTTTTAACCTATTATATATCTATAAGTATTTCATATACGTCTCATGAGTGTTTCAATCCCATTTCATATGTATTAATCTCTAATATATTAACTTTGATTGATTATAGGACTGATCTCCTTCCATTTGATGTTTGTGTGTTGATTAGTACAAAAAGACACTTTGGGGATGAGGATGGGATTGGATAAGCATGAAAAAGGATATGAGGATTTGTAAAAGTGAATACCATGTGATTTACACCTTTTACAATCCCCAAAACTCTATAAAAGTGTCAAATTGGCCCAAAAAGTGTACTCTTAAACCCCATAGACCTAGACATTGAGATTTGGCTCATTCATGCATATGAATCTTGATTGTAAAATGTGTGGAAGAGCTCATTTGTAATATTTTAGGTTTTAAACATCATGTACACTTGATTTTAACCACTTGATATACTAGAAACTATCTCACAACTCCATACAACCTTAAATGTCATCTCTAAAACAACATAACAAAAGAATATCTTACTAATACCAACATGGTTAATGAGAATTTGTCCTAAGTTACATATTATAGGGACTATTTTCCATACCATTTATTCATTATGGTATTTTTTGGAATTATAACAATGAACAAAGTATTTTTCAAGGTGGGTTATACATTGTATAAGACGTATTATGATACTTTGACCATGTGTATAGGCATAAGGACATATAATATGATCTTTATAAATGTCAAATGAATCAAAATACACATTTTAACTCTATGCATGGTTTTATACCTTCATAGTTGATTTATTCCAAGGTGGTTACATTATAACACTTCAATAAATAATAGAAGGCAAAATAATAGAAAACTTAAAAACTCCAAAAGTACTTTAAACTCTCCAAAGACTTGAAAATCCAATTTTTCCTTCTTACCAACTTTACTTCTAGTTGCATCATCCATTATATAACAGTATGATTTTTGTATGATCACCATATGACAGTCTTCCTCCATGGATTAATCACATATTGAATTTCACAACTTAACCTTAATCTTTCCAAAGTTACCTCAAACTTTGCTAAACTGCATTACAAAAGACATCTTCAAATATCATGGCATGAAGATGATTGGAGAAGACACACACATGGAATCTATAATATAATTAAGACCTTTTTAATACCTTGAGATGACATTAAATTCCATAACCATGACATCAAGACATGATTCTCAACAAGACCATTTCAAAGTTAGATGAATCAATTACCAAGTTTTGAACAATCCTTGGTCATGGGTGACTTATTAGCCAACATTTTTAGTGACCTCTTAGGGTAGATTTCTTAATAGAAATACATACTATTGGCCTTATAAATCCCATTGGTCATGGAGTCACTAATAATTGATTCTCTTTGAGACCAAAGATGAACCTAAACATGACATTGAATTTTTAAACAAATTGAAAAATGAAAACACCTTCAAAACACAAACAAAACAAGACACACATAATAAGGCAAGGAACACACACAATAAAACAAACATCAATTAGAGAAATCAAAGCCTATAATTTATGTACAATAAGAGAAAATTACCTTAGTAGAAATGTTTAAGGTGTATCCCATTGACCGGGATATGTACTTATCCATTCAACTTTTAGAGTTGAAAAACATTATGTTACTTGCAATGAGTGATGACATAGGTCCCACTCCATAAAGTGTAAAATTTTGTGTCTTTTAGGATTGGACCTATATTCATCCCATTTGAGCATAAGGTCACCTTATTAGAATGTTTTTGGAATAAATTTCATGTCAAAATACCTCTTTGTTTGAGCTTTATGAGAATCCATAGTATGTGTGGCATGATTTCTTATTTCTTCGAGCTCCATCAACTCAATTAGTAGAATCTCCATGGAAACATTATCTATCATTTCAAGCTAATGTTTAAGTTCTAGAGATGCTAAGTCAAGAGATATGGGTAACTTTTCTTCTTTTCCATATACAAGCATGTATGGTGAGTTTTTAATGACTCTTTATGAGTGATCATATTATCCCATAACAATGTCTTCAATTTTGTGTGCCATGTTTTCTAGTTTTCATCCATATTCCTATTGATAACTCTAATTATATTCTCATTTATGGAATTTACTAGTTGATTCCATTGAAGATAGTATTTGGAGTATGTATTTAGGTGAGTTGTATTCTTCACATCCCACTTACTTATCTTAGTATCAAGTAAAGCCATTACATTATCTGATATAAGTGTAGAAGGTACCCCAAATATGGTTACTATACCTAAATAGAATTTTATCACATTAGTTTCATTAGCTTACTTAAGAGATATAACCTGTGTCCAAGTAGTAAAATAGTTATTTGTAGTCAGTACCCATTTATGACCAATACTTGAAGTAGGGTTTATCATACCTATGAAATCCAATCCCAACTGCATGACAGGTTGGTCTACTTAAATGGGATGTAGAGGAAGGGATAAAATATTTTGTTTTCTTATGAATAAGGTAAAATTTTTACACTTTCTCACCCATGCATATGAATCCTTGAATAATCTATGAGAATAATAACCAGCTCTCATGAATTTTTATGTTATAGTTCTTGGTGCAAAGTGACCACCTAATGATCCATCATGAAATTATGCCAATAATTTATCAATCTAAATAGCCTCTACACACCTTAGGATCACTCCATTAATATATTTTCTAAATATTATTCCATATACCAAGACATATGGAATGGATTTTAATTTTAAATGTCTCTTTTTAGCCTTGGTTAGGCCTAATGGACACACCTATTTGGAAGAGTTTGACCATGTCTTGTATCTAAATCATGGTATATGGAGATATATATATATATATTTGAGGGTCATCTTGGAGTTCTAGGAAAAAATATTTTTTCTCCTTCAAGTTAGAAGATAAGTTCTCACATAGTCCCTTACATCTCACCAACATGGAAACCTTGATATCTACATCATATTCTATGACTCTGGTGATCCAACCAATGTTTTTATCATTCAAATATCTACTAAAAAGGAATTATTTGATGCTTATATGAGACACAATATCATGTAATTTTTTTTTAAAAATAATATACCGAATTTTTTTAAGGCTTCTTATAATATTAAGAACTTGATTCTCTACAAAAGTGAATCTTAACTCATAGTCTTCTAACTTTTTCCTAAAAAAAATAATGGGATATTAAAGACAATATTAATTTGATTATGTCAACATGGCTGAGATAAATTAGTAATTTTCAAAATAATACAAGGTAAATTCCTTAAAATTAGGATTTTCAAGTGTTAGAGATTGAGTTATGGCTAGTTTCATAGCACCAAAACTATCCTGTCACTATTGGCGGGATTACTCAAGAATGACATGGGTAACCTTTTTGAAGTACAAGTCTCAAGCTTTTGAAATATTCAATATCTTTAGGGCCATGGTAGAGAATGAGATTAGATGAAAAATTAAATGCTTAAGATCTGAAAAGAATGAAAAATTAAATACTATGAAAAGAATGAAATCAAAAGGCATTACTCTATAGCAAGGAATCCATATTAGAATGGAGTTGTTGAAATAAATAATAGAACAATCAAAGAGATAGTCAAAACAATACTAAAAGAGGTCAAGTAACCTAATGGATACTAGAGAGAAGCATTATAAACAACAATATATATCTTAGATAGAGTTAAACTAATGGTAAATAGTGATAAAACCCTATATGAACTATGGTATGGAAAACCTACCTCTGTTAAGTATTTCAGAGTGTTTGAGAGCAAATTCTACATTAGGAGAAAAAAAGATAAGTTGGGATGCTTTGAATCAAGATGTGATGAAGAAATATTTATTAGTTATTCCACCCAAAGCAAAGCCTAAATATGTTAGAATAAAAGGCTAAAAAATATTTTAGAGAGTATCAATGTCAATGTTGATGAAGGCTTGAAACATGTTAAACCTGATAGAGACATTTTTGAAGAAGAACTAGAGTCTTAAGAGGAAGTAGCTAATGAACAGTCTGAGGAAGTAAATGAAAATCCACTTGTAAGATTTGTTTAAAAGGATCATCCTATAGATCAGGTCATTATAAATAAAATAAAGGAGTTTAGACAAGTAAAAGAGTTGAAATGAACAAGGAATAGGTATTTTTTTCTCTAATTGAGCCTAAGAATTATGTTGAAGCTAACAAGGATGAGAATTGGTTAAAATACATGAAAGAACTAAGCCAAATTGAAAAGAATAAAATTGGGAATTAGTTCAAAGACCTTAAAATAAGAATGTAATAGGTAAAAAGTGGGTCTTTAAAAATAAACTCAATGAGGATGGAATGTTATAAGGAATAAGGGCAAATTGGTATACAATGGATTTGCACAAGTTGAAGGTATAGATTTTGAGGAAACATTTACTCTAGTTGCTAGATTAGAATCCATAAGAATGTTTTTATCATTCTCTATTTATAAGAAATTAAAATCATATAATATGGATTTTAAGTTTGATTTCTTGATTGGGAACCTATAAGAGGAAGTCTACATCAAACAACCTAAAGGTTTTTAACAATTAGAAGAAGAACATTATGTTTGTAAACTGAAGAAAGATCTATATGGTCTAAAATAGGCACCTAGAACATGGTATTCAAGATTAAATTAGTAATTTAAACAACAAGAGTTCAATAAGGATTATGAAAATAGAAATATATACTTCAAATCAAAGGTTGAGCATATGTTATTTATTGTTGTATATGTAGATGATATCATTTATGGTGGTAGAAATAACAGAATGTGCAAAAAAAATTTACTCAAATGAAAAATGAGTTTGAGATATTTATGCTTGGAGAAATTTATTTCTTTCTTGGTATATAGATTAAAAAAATTGATGAAGGGATATTTATATCTCAAACTAAGTATGCTAAGGAAATGCTCAATAAGTTTGGAAAGGAAGACAATAAACCAATAGGTACTCCCACGATAACTAGTTTTAAGTTGAGCAAAAAGTATGAGTCCCTTGATCCAAATTAGACTTTGTATAGATCAATGATAGGTATCCTATCATACCTAATTCCATTAATACCATATATCATTCAAGTAGAATGCATGGTTGTAATATTTTAATCTAATCTCAAAGAATCACATGTGAATACAGTGAAAAGGATCTTTAGATATATCAAGAGTATAATTGACTATGGCCTATGGTATCCCAAAAGTGAATATTTCACTTTGATAGAATATATAAATGTTAATTGGGTAGGAAGTGTAGATGATATAATAAACACTAGTGGTGGTTTATTTTTCCTTGGAAACAAACTTGTTTCATGGTTGAGCAAAAAACAAGAGTTAGTTACTCTTTCTATAGCAGAAGTAGAGTATGTTGCAGCAGTGGCATTTTGCACTCAAGTCTTGTGGACAAAGCAAACACTTAAAGACATCAAGGTAGAATAAAAATCACCTATCTTTATTATTTGTGACAATTCAAGTGATATTAATATATCAAATAATCTAGTGATGCATTTCAAAACTAAGCACATATCAATCAAGTATCACTTTTTAAGAGAAAAGGTTGTAGATCAAGAGGTCATTATAGAATATATGATAACACAAGATCAAGTTGCAGACATATTCACCAAACCTCTTCCCAAGGAATAATTTGAGTATTTGAGATAGAAATTGGGAGTGGTTTCTCCTACATTACACCACTAGATCTTCTTAATAGAGCATGAGTCTAGGGGGAGGATAATAAAAACTTTGTTAATCCCTAGAAGTAGAGAGAAAATGCAAATCAAGTAAGCATATTTTTTTAAATTTATAATGATTTTATGGTTGCATGTTATTGGACAAAATTTTTTTTATAATAAAAAGGGAGAAAAATTTGGACAAACAGTGAGAAAGTTAGAGTCCCTTAGCCATTGATGTCAAAGGGGGATACAAAGTGCAAATGTTCTCTATAAAAGCTTTATGCTTATGAAAGAAGGAGAAAAGCATGTTTCCAAGGTGTGTCTAGTCAAATGTTCCATTTCATAAGGGGGAGAAAGTTTCATAAGAGTAACTTTAGATCATGTTCATCAGAAGCCAATGTAAGGACAGTCAATGTCAGAGAAGAAGTAGAGCATGCATTACAAGATCAAAACATTTATTTTACCATCAATGACAAAGGGGATAATATTTGAAATATGATTAAAATTTATGTCAAAAGGGAGATCATTGGAAATATGATTTTCATTTATATTAAAAGGGATATTTTTAGCATTATGGATGTTATTAATGTCAGAGGATCAGGTAGGAATGATGGAGAGAAGAGCATGTTTTATAATTGCATAGTATAAGTTTAAATATTGTCATATAAATTTGTCATGATTTTATAGAGACCATTTCTATAGGTTTTTAGAGTAAATGGATAGTAGATCTGTTATGGGTTTTTCAAGTGCATCTCATATGCTTGGTTTGCAAGTTTAGATGAAGAGAAATGAGCTCAAAAATGATTTATTTTAGATATCAACCATTACTAGGGTTTCTTAATAAAAACTTATGAGTTTTAGTCATGAAATTCACAAGAATTTATATTTTTATGTTTACTATATATAGGTGGGAACCGGTCACTTAATTTATAACTTAATCCTTCCTTGTCATTATGTAACCAAACCCTTTAACCTAGTGATTATTGGTTTGGAGAAATGATCAAAGACTTTAATATTTCCTAAGTCCTTGAATTAAGATTTGCTTGATCTTGATCAATGGTTAGTGATTAATCACATGATGTAGATCCAATGATGTGAAAAAATTCAATATGTCAAGGGTACTTAAGAGTGAATGTGCTAGTGACATGTGTCACATTCATGGGAACTTGCCAAACATATATCTAATGAGCATATTAATCTATTAGAGGATATAATGGTGAGTGTGTGATCATGAAATAAATATCAATAAATCACATGGAGTCAAAGAGGTCAAAGTGTTTGATGTATAATGAGCTAAAGACCAAGCTACTTTGAGGAGATTGGCAATGCATCTGTGTTCCAAAGTATCATGAAGTAATGAGATGAGATCAAGTGCTTGATGTTAAATGATAAATAGAAGTAAAGTCTATGATAATTTTTAATATCTAATATTATGTGAGAGATTAGATCAAATAATAATGGATGTATTTTAAAGTTGAAATGTTAAATTTTGGAAGCTTGCAAAGATCTAACTGAGCACATGAGACTATCAAAGTTTGATCTAACTATTGGATTTTAAATTTGAGTTAATATAATAATGATCATGGGATCATGGCACAAAACTTAAATATTAATGGTCAGTATTTAAATATTTTTTCATCTTAATAGTCTAGCAATGGAAAACTTAAGAAATATGCATTATATGACATATGGAATGATATTGATTGTTGTGATCGATGAAAATTGTGTAATATGGCATGTGCAAAAAAACTAGAGCTGGATATATGTTAAACATAGTAAAAGATAGATAATTATGGTGGTGGTGTGTGAATTCAAGAAGTGGAAAACCTGTCATTAAATAAATATGAAATAAGTCCAAGAATGGAACATGATGTGTTAATGACCAAATGTGAACATAGAGAAAATGTGAGACCTAGATCTAATGCATGCACGCACGCACACACACACACACACACACACACACACACACACACACACACACACACACACACACACACACACACACACACACACACACACACATAGAGAGAGATATCATACAAGATACACACTAAACATAGAGTGAATTTGAATTGAGGGGTAGAGAGGTAGAGATGAAGAGAGAAGTGTAGAGTATGAGAAGTGTAGATAGAATTGGATTCATTTTAAAATCAATTTTTTAATTTAGATTTGAAGCTCCATGATAGATCTGATTAGTCGGTGCCATCATAAGAGCTAAGTTGGTGCTCAATGAGGGAGTAAGTTCTCTTAAATTAGGCGATTAGTGTCTCCTTAAGGATTGTACCCTTAAACATTATAAATAGTGAAGTTTCTATTATGAGGTTGAATTAGAATAGTAAATTCTAGCAGCTATTCTCCCCATGGTTTTTTCCATTTTGTGTTTCCCACATACACCAAGTGTTGTGTCTATTTTTATGTGTGTGATCTCTACATATATTTTTTAAATTTGTATTAAAAGTATTAAAGGACCAATTTTAATCAATCTACTGATTCACCCCCATCTCAATATACAGTTGTGCTCCAAACATTGGTATCAAATGCTTGGTTCCATAGAAGAAGCTTAATCAACTCAAGTATATCTTCGATAGTGAACACAAATGGCTAGTCAAAAAGTCTCTTCCTCAGAAAAAGAACCTCTCTTTGATGGATTACACTATGTATTTTATAGCATTAGAAAGGAAGCATATTTATCTTCATTAGGTTTTTATGTATGGATGTCTATTATAAATGGATATATAACTCTTACCATAACTCCTACTAATCAAGATACTAAGAAACTATATGAGAGCAGTGCCAAGGCAAAGAATGCTATCCTTTATATACTGTCTAACTCAATGTTTGTCAAAGTAATGCATTTTCAAAATGCAATGAATATATAAAATAAGCTAAAGAACAACTATGAAGGTGATGATAAGGTAAATAAGGACAAGATATAAGCATACAAAGGCAAGTTTTAAAGTCTTAAAATTAATGAATAAGGGAAAATTGTAGACTACCTCTTCATAGTAGATGACATAGTCAATGTAATCAGAGGCCATGGAGAAGAGATGAAATATTTAGACATTGTCAAAAAGGTCCTAAGGTCTCTGATATCAAATTAAGACTCTAAAATCTCTAAAATAGAGGAACTAAGAGATCTAGATAAACTCACTATTGATGAGTTGTGTGGAAACTTCACAACATATGAGATGAGAATGGAAGAAGTAGATAATTTAAAGAGAGAAGCTACATTCGAATCATCCAAAAAAGTAAAATTATAAGCACCTACATCTAGATCTTAGGAGATTGATGAAGAAGAAGCCAATTTTGTCAGAAAATTAAGAAGAGGGTCTGAAAAGTACAAATATGAGTTACCCATTAAATTCTTTAACTATGGTAAGGTAGGAAATTTTGTTGCCAAATTCCCTTATAAAAAAATTGATAAATTTGAGAAATAAAAGAATATAGAAAATATGAAACATCACTTCTTCAATAAGAAGAACTTATTTAAAATTAAGAAGGGCTTGTACATAAAAGAAGATAGTGATTCATTGGATGAGTGTGATAGCTCAAATGATGACCATAATTGTGAATTTGTCACTAAGGGAAATGAATCCCTATTTATAACATTAGAATCAAATTTTTTTAATCAATAAAAAAAAGTTAAAGACTCTGATGAATAAGAGGAAGGAGAAGTGGATCTAGAGGGTGAACTCATCTGTTTTGTAGATGAAATTGAAAAGATGAGAAAAGAAAACTCAAAGCAGAAGAAGTAGGCACAAAATGGGAATGAAAAACTATCCAAAAGTCTTGATAAATTTGATGAGATGGTATTTAGCCTAAAGACACAAGTTGAATAGGCTAAAAGAATAGAAGATGTATTCAAATTTGAACTATAGTCTAAATCTGATGAATGCATTAATTTAAAATCAGAAATAGGAGCTTTGATAAAAGAATTTAAAAAATATAAAGGACAAATAGACAACAGTCTAAATCTGAAAGGAGGTTTAGAAATTCTTGATGAATTGATCAACTCTTTAAAAGCAATCAAAAGATAAATATGGTCTTGGTTTTGAAAAAGGGTAAATTCCCATAACCAATACAACTACAAATTTATGTGATAATTTCAAAGCAAAAGGAGAATCAGGAACAAAGAAAGAATTTTTTTTCATGAATGTCTCTAGAGATATAAAGATAAACATAAACACTACTGATATGAAGAAAGATGAAGGGAAAAAAAGTCTAAATAAAAAAACAAGAATGAGTCAATATCTACAAATTCAAGGAAGATGTAGAAGACAAAGGTAGCTAATGCAGATGGTTACATAAGGGTCAAAGACTTGAAAAAGCTAGAGTTAGGAATATTTTCTCATATTGCACAAAGAAATGCTATGAATAGGTATTCCTCATTTTTCTATGGTTATTGTTATACCTATAATTATTTTGGTCATAGGGATAGTGATTATAGAGTTATAACTAAAAGGATAATGTATTTTTTGAGCATAAATTCATTTACACCCTTGTTAGATACAAATGTAATATGCTATAACTGCAATAATTTTGGTCACATAGATAAATAATGTATAACAAACTATTTAAGACCAAAACCATGCCTCCCAATGTGAACAAAGGTTCAAAAGTCTCTAAAAAAGGGAAAAATAAGCCAAACAAGAAAACTAAGGATGTGTGGAAAGTGAAAGACTAGAAAGTTACACAATCTATGATTACTCAAACTACACTCCATGTCAAGGAATATAATTTATGGGTAATAGATAGTGGTTGATCAAAACATGATTGGTGACTAGAGAAATTTCATAAAATTTAGTAAATGTAAGGAAGGATCTATTATCTTGGGAAACACTATTATAGTAAAGATTTATGGTAAATGAACCTTTAATATAGATGGAAAACTACCTACACATGATGTCCTTTATGTTGAAGGATTAAAATACAATCTAGTAAGTGTGCATGATAATGGATATAAGGTCACATTTAATGCAATTTTTTTTAATATAAAGATATCTAAAAGATTAGTTTTAGAAGTGAAAACAACTGAAAGAAATAATTATAATCTAAGTGAAGTGAATGGTAATAGTTGCCTGATAGGAAAGATTGATGAGAGTTGGTTATGTCATAGAAGAATGGGTCATGTCAACTTTGATAACCTACTAAGAGTGAGTTAAAATAAGTTTTTTAGACATATTCCTAAGATAACCAAACCTATAGACACTACTTTTAAGGAATATCAGCAAGGTAAGCAAAAAAGGGTCAAATTTCAAACAAAAGAGTATGCAACAACAAAGCCTTTAGAGTTAGTTCATACTAATATTTGTGGTCCTAATAATATAATATAATAGAAAGGAGAAGTATACTTCATGTTTATAATATATTATTACTCAATAATGACATGGGAAACTTTTTCTAAGGACAAGTTTTAGGCATTTAAAATATTCAAGATTTTTAGTGCCATGGTAGAGAATGAGATTGGATGAAAAATCAAATGTTTAAGATCTGATAGAGGTGGTTAATTCACCTCAAATGAGTTCATAGAATACTATGAGAAGCATGGTATAAAAATTAATTAATCTACAATAAGGAATCTGTAGTAGAATGGAGTTGTTGAAAGAAAGAATAAAATAATCAAGGAGATGGCCAGAATAATGCTAAAATAAGACAAGTTAACTAATGAGTAATGGAGAGAAGCATTAAAAATAGAAATATATATCTTTTATAGAGTTAAAATAAGGGTAAATAGAGATAAAATCCCCTATGAACTATGGTATTGGTGGTTATCCTACCCAATTTTAACACTTTTTTGGTGATTGGATCATATTTTATGCCTAGCTTATTAGATACTTGATTAGGCATTATAGAGGTACTATCACAACTATAAATCATAAAATTGTGAACCAAATACTGACCTATGACTAAATATAGATATAAATGAGGATAATTATAACTATTGACTTGTTTTCCTATTTTAGGATCGGTTTCATCCATGAGGACTAATCTCTCTTTCATTATTGATCTAGTTTGCAAGGTTGAGGTTAGATAACTCTTCTTGAAGTAGATACTTTTATCTTAGGAATGGTTAATGTATCCCACATTTTAATGTTCATAAGTTTCTTCTTCATTTGATCAATAATTTCTATATAATTACTAACAAACATGGCTATCCTTTAGTATAAATAACACTATCTTGAGCTTAAGATGATTGAGGAAAAATAAGAAGTCTCACATTCTAATTTTTCTACACTTATTGCACTTTAGGGGTTGAATTAAACCTATTATTCCATTAAGACACTTGATAAGGTGGAATAGGTATTTGAATTACTTGTTTATTACCTTTTATTTCTCTTTTATTAAACCTTATGTTGTTTTCCACAAGAGTATTAAAGTTACTTATACCTCCAAACTAATTTATAAAATAATAGTCTCTTTCTCACCAATTAACAAAGGTGGAATCATGTTTCACTAGCCATTAATTAGTCTCTCCTTGTGGTGTCATCTCAACTTGTGGAGTTTGAGAAGCTTTAGTACCTTGATAAAATTGAACATATTGAGAGCTTGAGCACCTTACACCATGGGTTATTAATTTGGACATACCATTTTATTACAAAATATGATTTTTAATTTGATCATAAAGAAGACACCATGACTGATTTTGGAATAGGTTATTTTGAGGTAGAACAATAGCATTTGAAGAGATATTATCAATTTTTTTGTAGTTATTATAAAGCCTAGAATTGGTGATTTGTCCATAGGTTTATTAGCCTATTCAAACTGGTTATGGGGATGTCAAGGCTTATAGTGTTGAGTTTGTTGCCTCTTGAAGTTTACAATTTTAATTCCAAAACTTTATAGAAGAGACTTGACTTCATGTGATTCATTAAGATTATTAGAATCAAACTTTTCTTGACTATTTAGTTAAATAATAAGAGCAAATGTGAGAAAGGCAATAGGTGTAGAAGGAGTAAGGTGTTACACTTCTAGAAATAAAGGCATAGGAGGCCTTAGAGGCATAAGAAAACTTTAAACCCTTATTTCCACCTCATATGCATCTTATAATGTGTTCCCTCCATTGATTGAATCATTACTATTTTATCACTATTCAAATCCCTCAAATAGTATAGGAAAACATAGTTTTTAGTGGGCTTGACTATGGCTGGCATCTTATCCCATGTTTTTTAGAACCTATAGTTGAAATCAACCATGAATTATTAAGGATATCTATTTATGGTGGTTAATTACTTTACCAATGATAAATGATCACTCTTATCCTCAAAATGCTTACTTAATTTTTCTCCTAATTCATCTAAATAGTGATAGAATTAGGCCTCAAGCCTTTATAACATTGAATATCCTTCCCTTTGAGTGAAGTAGATAACAATATTATTGATACACAATCTTTTATCACATGATGCATGGAAAAAATATTAGCAATATCTCTTATATGCTCCATAGAAGGAGTAGAATATTCTCAAATGAAGTGTGAGATACTTAATGGGTTACAATAGATAGAGCATAATATTGAGATAGGAATAAAGTGTTACCACCATCAAAAATAATAAAACTTTGATTTATAGGCACTACCATCTTGACATTTAGAATTAAACAATAAATTTATATAGATATATTTCTAGAAAAAAGATATAATAGTAAATTATTTTAACCTTTTAGGTTTTTACTAGTGTAAATCTTATGTTAGATTAAAGACATGAATTGTCTAAATTAGTGAAATAATGTACAATACAAAACCATTGATTTATTATAGAATTTGACTTGATTTGACTTTATAAAAAAGCTATAAATATGTGTAAATATAGACTTATCTAGAAAACAATTGTCATGGAATATATTGGTGCTAAAAATTGGGTTATGGATAGGTTTGAGTGTTGTCAGCAGTGTCCTTGAGTCATATTATCTCTTGGATAGTAGTGCCCCACTTGGACTGTAGTGCCACATGTCTCTAGTGTGTTGAAAATGGTTCTAGTGTCCTCTTTATAAGATTGTTCCTAAATTTTAGGAGCACTTGTGCCTATTTTTATGGGTTCTATTGTTGCATGCACAAAATTTAGAACTCTATATTATGCTTAGAATAGTTGATTTAATATGGAAACCCTAATAATCCTTACAAGTATGGCATGAGATGAATATGTGTGTTCATTAGTGGGATAGTATAGACATCCTTAACACCCTAATATGAAGAGATTTTCCTACATACCAATACTTTGAGGAGGGATCGAGCCCATTTACTTCTCCTACCGAGTGTTTGGTGTAAATCCAAGTGAATGCTAGAATGATAGTGGTATTGAATGCATTAAGTTTTCTTGAGATTAGAAATATTTGAAATTTGGGTTTAGGGGAGATATAGATGGTAGTATACAAAATTAGGGTAAAATATGGAATAATAACCTTGACTTACTCAAATTATTTCTTATTTGAATAGGCTTTTTTCATTTATTTTCCATCTAATGGATATAGGTCTAATTCTTGTATTTATAGTGTTACGTAGCTTGTGAGGATACTAAAATATTATTAGGCTAACTTAAGAGGGTCATACATTCAAAAATATATCTATCCAAGAAATTGAGGGAAAGGGACACTAGCACCATGTTGGAGACATTAGAGACATGTGGATCTAGTGTCCTTAATGTGGTGCTAGTGTCCAACTGGTAGGCTACTAAGCACAAAGGGACAAGATATATGAATACAAGTTTGGGATTGTGTTTGAGCTGACAAGGGATGTTCGTGGTTCACAAAATGGATGGAAAAGTGTGATAAATAATCTAGGATAGGTATAGGGTTAAGATAGGAATAGGTTGTCTCAAGCAACACTTTTAGCATCCAAATACCACTTTTAGGTGATTACATTTTCCCCCACCCCTTTATGTTAGAAATGAAAAAAGTGAAATGACTAGTATAAAGTAAAACTAAGTGTACCTTGACTTACCTAGGATGTGAAGCTCATGTATCTAATTTTAAGTATGTGAATTTGTATCTACCTATGTGAAGCATGCTCCAAAGTATGAACTCTATTAAAATGTGCATAAATTAGTACTTAAGAGATATAAAAGCAAAATATTGTGTTGAATAAAGTAACTTAGTAAAGATAACTAAAGAGATGGTAAAGAGGAAAGGAATGAATACACCTCATTGTGTACGCAAACCAATGCATGAACCTATTGACAACCTATGTGTGTATATGTATATAGTGATCAAATTATTGAATAAATTGGATTGAGATGATAGCTTGATAAATACTCATGTGTGGGTGGTTCAAGATATCAATCCAATTTTGAATCCATCATTTCCCATCCTTGCTTGGTAGATTATGACCTATGAATAGATTAGATTAGACTGTAAGTCTATCTAACCATCTTTTATTGGTGGCTCAATAACTCAAGTAGGATATGACTTCATCTTTTCCCACCTATGTGTAGTATATGCATTAAAAAGTTAACTATGAAAAGTGATGGAAATATCTAACTGGATATATCCAACTATGTATGTTGTCTTAATAAGTACCTAGGTACATTAAGTAGCTCTAATAGCCACTCAAGAATGTTAACCACTATAGATGGAGTAAGGCATGAAACAAGTGAAAATGTGGAATATTGTGTCAAGTGTATGTAATGTAGATAATGACATAGAGTTTGCCATTCTATTTGATAAACCTATGTGTAAGTAAGCATATAAAAATAATATGTTGTGTACATGCCCCCAATCTAATATCTAAATAAAATAATTCTAGATTGAGTTTTAATGAGTGTATTTATGTATTTGAACTAAATTTGGGAGTGATCATGTTATGCATGATGCCTCTAATCTGAGTAACTGATATGAATCTGAGCTAAAATGAGTGTACCATGAGCAACATTTGAGCATAACTATTATAGTTTTATTTTTGTAAAATTGTACTATACTTGGTGTACTATTATAGATAATTTGAACTACCTTGAAGTTAGGGATACTAAACATTAGTTCCATGTAGTGGATATTAGATCCATGTGGTGCTAGTGTCCCATTCTAGGTGTTAATGTCTAGCTAATCTAAAACCTAGGTGATTGAACTTCTTTCTATGTCCTTATTTTTTCTTGTCTTACCTATGTCTAATTTTCTAAACTAAGCATATGTGTTGAAAATGATTTGTGAATAATAATGTAGGATCCTGATCTTTATGACAACCCCCTATGAATTCCCCCTCTTTTGAGGGTAGTTGTTGATATATGCAATAACTATCCTCAAAATAAATATGTCTATAAAATGTGGTAGCTGGAGCATATATGATAAATACATGATAATCCAATACACTATGTAAACATAACATCACAATGTAAAAGAATCTAAGCATAATTATGTAATTTAAGATGTATGTTGTATCTATAATTGTACACGGGTGTCAAAATAGATGCAATCAATGTGTATAACAAGAAATATGAGTATCTACATAGGGGATTGGGAATAATGTCCATTGTGACACCCGATTAAGAAAGGTAGATACATGAGGTCTATCATGGCATTGAAAACTAGTGAGTAATTAAAAAAAAAAGTTTCATGGCATTGATGCATATAAGAAAGCATACATACAAAACAAAGATAGGCCAAGGGGCCACAATACAAGAGACATGGGAATATATCATTAAATCTGAGAATAAAATACATATAAGGACATGTTCTAGTCTCTATGTACACATAAAACAAGAAATTTGTCTTAGATCCACATATAAGGAAATGTTTAAATGTTTGCATATACAATCAAAAAATCACATGCAAGGGACACGGGCACATGTCCAAGACATACATGAATAGAAGGGGCATAGATGCAAAGAGTAATAGCATATTCAAATTCCCTTGAATAAAAGAAGCATAGGAAACACAATCAAAACTAGGAAAGCTATAAATGAAAGTATGTATGAATATAGTAAATATATATATAAATGCTAAGATGTACATATTCATGAGTCTAAATTAGTGATAATCTACAAAAATATGAATATGAGTAGAAATAATCAATATCAAGATATATCAATGCATAAACTAGAATATAAGGAATTTAAGGATAGAACTTGGTAATATAAACTATGTGCGATGCCCTAAAGTGGGTGGATGTATGAAATGAATAAACTTGGATCAATCGATATGCCTCCAATGGGTAGATGATAGAAAGCATGGATCAGTGTAGTGGACTTGAGTCCAATTAATAATCTATAATCACTCAATAAGAACAAGTGAAGCATGTATGTATGATAAAACTAATGATACTAAGATAATGAGAATATGTAGTGTCTATAAAGTGTAAGAATTTAAACATAGAAATGTATACAATCTATAAATGTTACATTTATTGAGTAATATTTGAATGTTTTTTGTTTTGTTATTTCTAGATATAAACTATGTATAATGAAATGAAAATAAACTATGTAAAAGAGTAAGAGAGAATAAATTATGTAAAAATAAATGTTAGAAATGTAAAATGAAATAATATACAAGTGTAATGTCCCTATAGACATAAGAGCATATCCATAGGATGTGGCTAATCAAATAGTGGATCTGGTGGAAGATCATCCAGTGTCATATACTAAATCTATCCAAACTCAAGTGAGTCATCATTATCATGGCCATGGTACCAATATGTATGTATTAATGAATCCTTATCCTTGGTATGAATATTGAGTCTGTGCATCCAAATGGTGTGTTTCTCAACTATATAATATGCCTCTCACATGGTCCCAAGGTAAACTATAGTAGACTATGAATTATCCATGTGAAACCTATAGTTCTCATCTATGTCATCGTGTAAGATGAAAACAATGTGTCCATAATGAGTGAATCTTAAGCATTTGTCTGACTGATTAACTATGGTATCCATTGCCTATACCCATGTATTTCCAAGTGTAACCTATAAATTAGTGTCCCTGATCAAAATGAATAATAATTTATTGTTCAAATAGGGGCCACATGAAATTATTAGTGTAATATGTTTAATGGAATATTGACAGTTTATAACATTTGTATCTCACTCTTTTGATAACTAATGTGTTGTAAAAATTCCAAAGTTCTAGTTTTACAATTATAATACTCATGTATAGCCACATGGGGAATATATATTTCTATTATAAAATATTTATAGTCAATGGATTATGTCATGAATATGTGTGTTAATGATTACTTCATCATTGTGCTTGTATCATTGAAGGAGTTCATATAAATGATGGTGGTCATGCCTTTAGAGGTGGAGGATGTATGATATTACTATTGCTCTTAGCTTTAATTTTTTTTATTTTATGTAGTAATGTTGATCATGTGTTTCTATCATGTACAATGAGTCTATGACGGTGGCAAAAGGGTTACCCTTCCTATGGTGACAATCTATTGACTGGTATATGATAGACTATGGGTAATATCATCAATCCTCTATCAAGTAGTATCTTTAAGATTTGGTGTAGTCTATCATGTGAACTCCCTTACTAAATATACATGACTAAATTAATATCCATGAATGTAAAGTATGTACTAAATGGATCAAGGGATCTACTATTAACTATAGCTGACTATGGGTACATGTAGCTATAATATCCTGAACAAGTGATGCTATGGGTGTAGGGTGAAGTATAATTGCATTTGAATTATCTCTATATTTTCTTGGGCCCAAAAGTGTAAAAATTAATCCACATAAATAATAATCAATATACATATGTGGTTGATCATCCTTTGTAGTGGCCCATGAATCTATGTTAGAATTATGAATGTAAGCCTCTTTTTAATTAACAAGTAGCGGTAATTGGGATATAATAATATCATCACCTATCTTGGGTGAGGATGTCTATACCATGAGAGGTTGCTCTTTGATCATTTATGAGGATAAATATGTTTTAGATAGATTTAGATATGGTATATGAATAATTTTTCTAAACTCACCCACCTCATATGTATGTATTTTTTGAATTGAAATATTGTGAGGTGGGGATATGATGAGAACATAAGATGTCCCATCTAATTATGTACTTGATGTAGGAGGCTTGGTGAGTCTTTAATATCTAAATGGATGATTATATGATGGACATGTGTATAGGTACCCTTCATGAAAAAAATTGATGTATTTGTGAAGAGTGGAAGGTAAAACCTTCATGACATGTATCCAAGGTATCCCATATAGCAATTTACAATGTAAATGATTTATCATCACCTAAAAGTGTGTAGATAATGTTTTTGGTCCCACTGTAATGTCCAATGTGATTGAATCTACTGTTTGTCTAGGAATGTCATTGAACCCTAGGATATTATTATATGGATTTAGAATAGATGCTATATCAACGCCCATGGATTTTATAAATATGAGGTTACATATATTGAGTCCCAACCCAATATCAATGAGAAATCATTTAATATATATGTTATTGATTTGATCTTAAATGAAAAGTGGAAAATTTCAATCAATTATAGACTATGAAAGTAGGTCCTCATTGTAAAAAGATATAACATCCTCCACATTCTTTATAGTATTCATGAAAGATGAAAAACAAGATGGTTCAATATCATGAGGCACAAATGTGTGATTAAGTGTTTGAAATATAATATCTTTGAATATTATTTCTTTTTGAAGTAATTCTAATATAAATATTTTGGTTGGTGTATTTATTTACTGATCCACTATATCAAATTCTCTTTGTTGATATATGGGTCTCATTGAAGTGTGTTAGGGATGAGGGGGGATGGTAGGGTTATGCTACTCCTATATAGCTTAAGGAGGCACCCTAATTCACCTAATGACAACTTGGATTTTAGGATCTACTCTTTTCCATGAATGAGTATTAGAGGCAAGATGGGAGCATAAATAATTTGTTGAACATTATCATTGATTAAGGGAGAGATTATTGAGAATTCTCATTATGTGTTGATCTTTGATATTTCATGTTGTCATTGATGTCAAAGGTTCTTATGAAGATTTATAGTTATTTTTTTATGTCAATCTAATATCATTGATGTTAAAGGTTCTTGCAAAATGTTTTGGTCAAGTAAGCTTGAGGTATGTGTATGATGAGTTTTGATTATCATCATTGTGAATGTTGTTACTGTGATGAAATAATACTAGTTGAATAATGTTCTAATGTCAACTTGATTAAAATCATTGAAAATTATCATGAGTAAGTACAAGTCAATTTATAAAATGTAAAGCATATTATAATGATTTGTCTAGACTTTGTGAGATGGTATTTGTAGGTGGCATGATGAAATGAGTGATCTCTAAAGAAGAAATTATGCACTCTAAAGATCTATGTAATAAGTTTCAAAGATGCTCTGAATGAGTTATGATGATGATAATTTTCTAAATAAAATGATCTAAAGAATACTTGATAGTATTTTAGCATGAGAGAGATTATTTGTGTTTGTACATGAGGTGTTAAGGACCTTTTAAATGATTAAAAGGTCAGATTTGAAGATGATATAGTTGAGCTATAAAGATATATAAGTAGCTTCAAATAAGTTTTGTTGAAGTTTTAAAGAAGAGTGAGTATATGAGGTTGCCTAAACATACATAAGAAGAATTGAAACATAGGTAAGTTCTAAAATAAATCCTACAGGGTGGCTATAAGGTGTGATTCAAGGCATAATAAGACTTGGAGCTCAAGGCTTAGAAAATAAGAAGAGAGATGGTGGCTAGATGAGCTAACAAGACCAATTTTCATGACATGATTTAGTAGGTGAACATTGATAGAGGTGATTTAAGTTATTTGAAGTATGTGCATGAAGTTTTAGATCAAGTTTTGATTGAAAGGGATTGAATTTTTTTTTCAAGGTTTATCAAATATAAAGATAAGAGTTATCTACCTAAGAAGGTTTTATCAGTACTCATTGGCACATGTAACATCTGCATGAGATCTTAAGCTGCTCATGGTAGATAAGGAAGGGTTTTATCTCAAAGTTATAAGTATTGATTTCTAAAAAGAGGAGCTAATTTTTATGAATGATCATTAAGAGTAAAAGATGGTCTAAACCCTCATAAAACCCTAATAGTGACCTGATGATGAAAATATTATTATAAATAGATCATAATGATTTGATATGATTATAAAATTAATTGAAATTTGAATTCAACTCTCACAGACATCTCTAGGTGTGATTGGTTTCTTAGGTGAATGATCAGACCCTATAGAAAAGTTCTTGTATTTTAGAGATTTGTGGTAGTAGATAGAGTTGACCAAGTCAAAGTGATTAAGTGGATGAAAATAAAAATATGAGACATATAGTTTTTGTTCATTAATATTTATAAATATATTTTAAACTGCAGGTGTGCAAAGTTTGTTATCTAAGTTGTCTAGTCACTAATAGGCTAGTGGTGTAGATAGTGAAAAAATTAGACAAAAGTGAAAAGATGTTTCTTGATGTGTTTTGATGTAAGAATGATTCATTGAAATAAATGATAATTTTTTTGTGTCTTTAATTTTTTATCCATGCTTTTCATAAGATTGAAAGTCTTTGTAAGAGGTTGAAACATTAAAGCCAAAATGGCTTATCTAGCTGAGTATAATCTATAAGAGAGAAGGTCAGTAGATTGGTCTGTAAGACCAATATTTTTCACTAGAGATCATGATATGATTATTTGAGGTTGATTTGAGTGTTTTATAGTATCTTATTCATGAATTGGAATCCCTTAAAGATATTTAATCATGTGTCATATGTTCATGTTTTCTTTGACTATGTTTAGAAGTTAGTTGGTAGTTCTAAGTGAACATCTTGAAGATAAGTATTTGAGCTTATTTTACTTAAGTTAAATAATCATATGGAGTTTTTATGACCTTGAGGTCATGAGGTTTTTGAATATGTAATATTTTTCCATGTTTATTTTTAAAAATTGAGTATATGCCTTAGTTGTTGAAGAAAACGTATTTGTGTATACACAAGCCTTTTATAAGCAATGATTTAAAAAAGGGTCCAAGAGGTAGTTGGACATAAAAGGTGTTTTAGATATAAATTTAAGTTAGATAATATATATTAGAGTGTCTTATTATATTTTGCTACTATGTGAGGTTTTTTAATATGCTTCAAGAAAGATTAAAGGGCAACTTATTGTTAAGAAGGCCTATTAGGTCTTCATAAGCTTAAAAGACAAATGAGGGCTAATTTATGTATGGATAACCTATTATATTTATTGATTAATGATTAAGGAATGTTATTTTAATATGCTAAGACCTATTAATATTTAACCTAAGTGATTTTAATTTTTATCTGACCTAAAAAGATATGGTCAAGTGACTTGAATAAAAGTAAGGTAATTAGGCCTATTTTGGAAATGCTTAAAGATAGAAAAAGAGGATAAGTGAATGATATAGATCATTGGTGAGTATAATTAGGTCATGTAAACCATAATATAAATATTATGAATATATAATGAAGGTTATGCATATGAGGATCAAGGCCAAAAGATTTTATCAAGCTATGAAGAAGGCTAATTGAATGAAGAAGAATGAAGGTCAGTTTGATAGGGACTAAAGAGAGTGAAGAGTTGAAGGAGAAAATCATCATATATTGTATAAGAAATAAGGATTTATGAATTTTATCAAAAAATATGGTGGTTGAGTTTATATTAAGTCATGTAGGGGGTTGGTTTATCCTTTCAAGTAGATGCTTGTTAAAGCCTAGCTGAGTTGGTGTTGAGTTAGTTAGGGTTGGTGTTCCTTGTGAATTTAGTAATTCACTAAAGGTTTATGTTTATTTTAAAATATTTTAGACCATTTGATTCATTAGTAAGTTTTTTTTTCCTAAAGGTTTTCCATGTATATGTTGTGTTCATGTGTTTCATGCTCTTATGAATTGATGTTTATGCTTGTTAAGATATACATGCTTCTTAGAAGGATAAATGTATGGTTAAATGGAATTAAATGAAAATATTTTAAATAATTATTCACCTCCCTCTTAGTCATATTTTTAAATAACAATTGGTATTATATTAGGTCCTTTATAATAGTCTTGAAATACTAAAGGAGATCTTAAGAAGCAAGGATGACAAGTTAACAAGATCAAGGTGGTTTCTCTAGCAGTAATGCACCATTGTTCAATGGATCTTATTATGCCTTTTAAAATTTTAGAATGAAGATATATCTGATGTCACAAGGACATGATATTTGGTAGTCATTTATATATGGTTATATTTCACCTTCAATTCCACTAACAAATGTAGTAGGTAATAAGGTTAGTGAAAATAACTTCAGGGTAATGAATCTCATTTTGTGTGGCCCATTAGAGGCATAGATTGTAAAAGTAATGCATTATGTTTCAGACAAATATATATGGTATAAATTAAAGATAATATATGAAGGAGACACTAAGGTGAATATGGAAAATTTTTAGACTCACAAAAGATAGTTTGAAAGTCTGAATATGAATGAAGAATCTATTGTATCCTACCCACTAAGAGTTGATGAAGTTGTCAATATCATTAGAGGATTAGGAAAAGAAGTGAAAAAGTATACTATTGTCAAAAAAGTGTTAAGATCACTAATTCATAAGTTTGAATCTAAATTATATACAATAAAAAATATGAAATATTTGGACAAGCTAGAGATGGATGGGATTCATGGCATCTTGATTGCCTATGAGAAGAGATCAGTTAAAGGAAGACATCTCAAGAAGGAATCAACTTTCAAAGATGAAAATAAGTCAAAGGCAAAGAAGTTAAAAAATTAAGTATGTTCTAATATTGATGATGATGAACTAATAGATATGTTTGATATAAAATTGAATTTTGGCTCAAGTAAGTATAAGCATAAATTACCCTTCACATATTTAAGTTATGGAAAGATTGGTCACTTTGAAACTAAGTGTCCTAAAAAGGAAAATGTGAGCATAATGAAAAACATGTTGGTGATGATATAAAATCATATAAGTTTGATAATAACAAGGGAGTCTTCAAAAAGAATGAAGGAAAGTGTCATTCAAGAAAAAGAAAAACTTTTATACCAAAGAAGACAGCTCATCTTATGGAAGTGATTCAAAAACATAATAGTGATGATGACAAGAATGAATATAAATATGACAATAATGAAACTTTATTCATAGGAATATAATCAAAAAATGAAGGTTGTTGAAATGGGAAAGGCTTCATGATTGATAAATAATTAGATAAATAAGTATATTATGAAACTGAAGAAGCTAAAGTGTATCTTGAAGAAAATCTCATGGGTACCCTATAAGATTAGAATCTTGTTAAAAAGAAGAAAAAGAAAATAGAGTCATTAAATCAATACTATCAGGAGTAGATTGGATTATTTGAGGAAAGACTGAATAACACTTTTAAGGAATATGAAGAGATCATCCAACATGTTGAAACCGAAATGGAGATTGTGGTAGAAAGCCTAAAGGCTAAAGAGGAATAATGCATCAAGTATGAAACTAAAATAGAATCTCTAAAATTTGAGTTAGATAAAGCATATAACAAGTTGAATATTTTTGTGATATTTAAAGAGTATTGAGGCTATAGATGATATATTAAGCATTTATAAGTCTAAAAGTGACAAGATACGTCTTAGATTTATAGAATACCAGATTAAAGAACCTCAAGTTGAAAAGAAGACTATTTAAGATAAGAAGGTCAACATGAATAAACCTATTAGACAACCCAATGATATAAGGTATGATAAATCTTTTAATGGTTACTACTATGAATGTAATTAGTTTGGTGATAGAGCAAGATAATGTAGAAGACCCTCCAAGAATGAATACTCATAATACTATCAAAGGAGAAGAAATTGGTTAAAGGGATATCATAGTCATCATCAATATAATGGTATGTATAAGGTGGTCTATTACAGTTGTCATAATATAGGGCACATTGAAATATTTTGTCCTAAGAGAGTTAGAATATCATCAAGTCAAATTAGGATGTTTAAAGCTCCTAGAGTGAAAGAAAGAAGGAAAATGAATGTATGGAAACCAGAGGAAGTAAAGTCAAGTCATGATTAGTCTACAAGCTCATATGGACTAGTTTCTAAGATAAAACATGGCTCAGGTGAGAAATCAAGTAAGGAATGTCAATAACATTTGTTATCTATATGTGTTGATAAAGCAATCAAAGAAAATAAGAAGGATGACAAGGTTGATGATGAGATCAAGCCTATAGTGCCAATCAAGTCCAAAAGAAGTTTTAATAATATTCAATTTTTTAAAGACATGAGGATTTGGGAATATCCTATGTTTATCTTTTTTTATATCCATATGAAAAAGGTGTGGCTCTATTTAGCTTCATGGAGACATTCTTATATCAGTAGATGCATGAGGGCAAATTCAAATAAGTTTTATTTTGAGAATATTATAGGTTGTATGTGTTGCAAGAAAGGAGATGAAGATGGATATTAACGACTCCTATGTTAATAAGATCTATGGTTTGAAGTAGCATCATGATGATATATCTAAGACTGGTATCAAGTATCTAAAGTTAAAGTGCACAAAATTGGTACATAAGAGGTAAGCTTCTGAGATATATTTGTTATGAATAATTGATTTAGATATGTGAATACAAAGGGGGAGTACCTATTTCTACATTTGGTAACTAGTATGGGATAACCTTTTGTATGGTAAATTTTTTGATCTTCTTCAACCATGTTAATAAAGGTATATTACATTGAATTCCTAGTTTTTTTTAAAATAAGATATGATTGGTCTAAGGGGGAGCTTGGTAGCTCTATTTTCTTCATCAAGAAAGTGATTGATTTTTGATATGCATGGAGTTAAGGATCGATTATGTATGAGATATTTCATAGAATTTGTTTATTAATATTTTGATGAATCAGTTAGGAGAGTGACCTGATTTAGAAGTTTTGGAGAAAGGTTGCCATAGTTTTGTAAGAATGTGTGTCATCTAGTGTCTTTAAGAGATAGTTTCAACTCATAGGGAGAAGAGTATGATTAAATAGTTGTAGATGATATTTTATGTCTACTATGAATATAATCATGGTGTATGCTTTGTTTGAGGGGGAGATATTTATATTTTTGACTGTGTTTGATCTATGTTGAAGTTATCTTATAATCTAAGTTAATTTTGAAAGAGATGATATTTATGGAATATCTTTGTCATTAATGTCAAAGGGGGAGAAAGATCATAAAATTTCAAGAAAATGAGAAAGATCATAAACTATGAGAAAAGGAGAAATCTCAAAAGTGGAGAAAGAAAAGGAAAGAACTAAGTCTAATACATGATTGCCATCAAGAGTGGTTGATAGAGTTTTATGAGTATGTTTGCCATCAATGACAAAGGGGGAGATTGTTGAACATTGTCATTGATTAAGGGAGAGATTGTTGAGCATTGTCATTATGTGTTGAGATTTGATATTTAATGTTGTCATTGATGTTAAAAGTTATTATAAATATACATGGTTCTTTCATTGATGTCAATTTAATATCATTGATGTCAAAGGTTCTTGTGAAAATGTCTGGTCAAGTAAGCCTTGAGGTATGTGTATAATGAGTTCTAATTATCAACACAGTGAATGTTCTTGCTATGATGAAATAATAATGTTTAAAGAATGCTCTGATGTTAGCTTAAGTAAAATCATTGAAATGAAACATGAGTAAGTTTAGCAAATGTAAAACATATTGAAATGCTTTATATATACCTTGTGAGATGGTATTTATAGGTGGTATGATGAAATTAATGAGATTGAAAGAAGAAACTATGTGTGTTAAAGATCTATGTAAGAAGTTCTGAAGATGCTCTGAATGAGATATGAAGAGGAGAATGATTTGAATAAAATGCTACAAATAATACCTATAAGTATTTGAGCATGATAGAGATTATTTGAGTTTGTACATGAGGTGTTGAGAAGCTTGTAAATGATTAAAAGGTCAGTTCTAAATATCTTTGTACATAGCTCCAAAGATGCTACAGTTGAGTTATAAAGATCTATAAGTAGCTTTGAAGAAGTTTTGAAGAAGAGTGAGCATTTGAAGTTACTTGATCAAACACAATATGCGTTGAAACATAGGTAAGTTCGAAGGTAAAGCCTATATGGTGGCTAGAAGGTTTGATTCAAGGCATAATAAGTATTGTACGTCAAGGCTTAAAAAACAAGAAGAGAAATGATGGGTAGATGATGTAATAAGATGAATTTACATAGCATGAGTGAGTAGGTGAACAATGATATAGGTGAATCAAGTTGTTTTAAGTATGTGTATGAAGTTTTAGATCAAGGTTTGTTATAAAAATCTTGAAAAAGTGTTTCAATATTTCTCAAATACACAAAATGAAGAGTTGTCTACTTGAGAAGGTTTTATCAGTGCTCATTGGTACATGCAACATCTACATGAGATCTTAATTTGATCATGGTATATGAAGAAGGGTTATAGATAAAATTTCTAAGCATTGGTTTATAGAAAGATGAGCTAAGTTTTATGAATGATTGTTAAGACTGGAAGATGGCCTAAACCCTCATAAAACCCTAACATTGACTCAATGTTAAAAATATTGATATAAAGAGAATGCAATGGTTTTATATGATTATAAAAATGGTTTAAGGTTTAATTTAACTCTCCTAAGTATCTCTAGGTGTGATTGGTTTCTCAGGTGAGTCACCATACCGTACAAGAAAGTATTTGTCTTTTGGAGATTTACTGTAGCAGATGGAGTTGACCAAGTTAAAGTGACTAAGTGTATGAAGATAAAAGTATGAGACTTATAGTTAATATTAATTAATATTTATAGATAAGGTCCAGATCTCAGGTGTGAAAATTTGGTGATCCAATTTGGCCAGTCATTAATATATCTAGTGGTATAAACAGTATGAAAATCAGACATAAGTGAAAAGATGTTTCTTGATGTATTTTCATGTAATAATTATGCATTAAAATGAATGATTTTGTTTTTTGGGAATTTAATTATTTATCCATGATTTTCAAAACATTTTAGGTTTGTGTAAGAGGTTGAAACATTGAAACTGGAATAGCTTATCTGGCTGAGTAGAGTCTGTAAGGGAGAATGTCAGCAGATTGGTCTGTAAGACCAATAGTTTTAATTAGAGATAATGATATGATTAGTTTAGTTTTATCTAATGATTTTATAATATATTTATCATGCATTTAAATCCCCTTAATATATTCAATCATGTGTCAGATGTTCATGTTTTTCTTGACTATGTTTTGAAGTCAGTTGGTAGTTATGAGTGAACATCTTGTAGAGAAGTATTTGAGCCTATTTTAGATAAGTTTAAGTATCAAATGGATTTTTTTATGGCATTGAGGTCATGAGGTTTTTGAATATTTAATTTTTTTCATTTTTTTTTGTAAAAATTGAGTATATGCCTCGTTTTTTTAAGATAGTTTTTGTGTATGTACATGTCTTTTTTAAGCAATGATTTAATGAAGGATTCAAGTGGTAGTCAGACCTAAAATGTGTTTTAGATAGAAATTGAAGTTATATAATGTATATTAGAGTGGATTATGATGTTTAATTATCATTGTAGGTGTTTGGATATGCTTCAAGAAAGTTTAGTGTGTAATGTGTTATTAAGAAAGTGTATTAGGTCTAGATAAACCTAAAAGAGTAATAAGGGCTAAATAATGTATGAATGACCTAATTTATTTATTTATTAATGATTAATTAATATTATTTTAATATTATAAGGCCTATTAATGTCTGAAATAATCTATTTTAATATGTATCTAACTTAGAAGGATATGGTCAAGTGACTTGTATAAAAGCAAGGTAGTTAGGCCTATTTTGGAAGTTCTTAGAGAGAACGTAAAAGAGGATAAGAAAATGATATAGATCATTGGTGGGAATATATATTAAATTTGTACCAATATATAAATATTATTAATATCTAATAGAGGTTTTACATATGAGGATCAATGTCATAATACCTTATCAAGCAATCAAGCCATGAAGAGGGCTAGTTGAATGAAAAAGGTTGAAGGTTAGTTTGAGAGGAACTAAAGAGAGAGACGAGTTGAAGGAGTAGATCATCATCAATTGTAGAAGAAACAAGGGTTTTTTAAGGTGATAAAATAATAAGGTGGATGAGTTTTTGTTGATTCATTTATGGGTTAGTGCCTCCTTTCAAGTGGGTGCTTGTTAAAGCTTAGCTGAGTTGGTGTTGAGCTAGATGGGGTTAGTGTTCCATGTGAAGTTGGTGCTTCACTAAAGGTTTATGTTTGTATTATATAAATATAGTACATTTGTTTTATTAGTGGGTTTTCTAATCCTATAGGGTTTCTAACATATAAATTATGTTCATGTGTTTCACGTTCTTATGATTTGATGTTCATGTTTGCTAAGATATACAATCTTGTTAGAATGATTCATGTATCGTTAAGTCAAATTAAATGAAAAGTTTTTGAATACTTATTCACCCCCCCCTATTATTCATCTTATTTATAACATAATCAAGTGGTCTATATAGAGGTAGAAAAAATGGGTCCTTTGAGCCTTCTATCATCTAGTAGTAATTATAGGTAACTAAAAGTGATCCATATGGAAATTATTTATATAAAAATGGGAGTCACATGATGGAGGACCAATATCTAAAACAAAATCAGATTAATTTTAATCTATGATAGGAGTAACATACAAGTGATTTTTTCTAGAAATATTTGTTAATAAACATGCTAATCAAGGTATAAAGCTTTGTAACATGAAGTGAAATATGGCTTCTACCATGATAATCATGGTAATAAGTTATAATTTAAGACTGGGTAAATGATATAAACTTAGACCTTAGGGTAATCTAGGGTTAGGGTTTTATGGGAATTTGGGTTGCTTTTCAAAGGTTTGAATTGTATTTAAATAAATTAAACCCTAATGTGAGATTTGATTTAATGAAATAGGTTATGCCAAAAAATTAGAAAAATAGAAGTTTGGAACCATAATTTTGTACATAAAAATTTGGAAAATGCAAACCAATTTTTGAGGTAATATGCAAAGTAAGTTGGTTTCACCAATTTTTTTAACCTTTTAGGGTTTTAATGGTGTAAATCCTATGTTAGATTAATGGGTTGAGTTCTCTAAATTAGTGAAATAATATGTAATAAATAAGCACTGATTTGTTATAGAATTTGACTTACATTGAATTTTAAAAAAAGGTAATAAATATGTGTAAATAGAGACTTATTTATAAAATAATTGTCATGAAATATCTAGGTGTTGAAAATTAGGTTATGGATAGGTTTGAGTGTTGTCAACAAGGTTCCTAAGTTATATTCTCTCCTAGATAGTAGTGACCCACTTGGATAGTAGCACCATGTGGCTCTAGTGTCTTATAAATGGTGCTTATGTCATCTTTATAAGACTATTCCAAATTTATGTTAGAACATGTGCCCATGTTTCTAGATTATGTTCTAGTGTGCATGAAATCTAGAACTCTATATCATGCCTATAATGGCTAATTTAATATGCAAACCCTAATCCTCCTTACAAGTATGGCATGAGCTATAAATGTGTGTTCATTAATAGGATAGGATGGACATATTCAACACCCCAATATGAAAAGAGTTTCTTACATACCAATACTCTAAGAAGGGATCAATCCCAATATATTTTTCCCACATAGTGATTGGTGCAAGTGCAAGTGAATTCTAGAATGATAGTGGTGTTGAATTCCTTGAGTGTTTTCGATATTCAAAATATTTTAAATCTAGGATTAGGGAAGATTTATATGGTAGTATGCATAATTAAGGTAGAATAGGGATTAATAACCTTGATTTTTCTCAACTTGTTTTTTGTTTGAATAGGATCTTTGCCTCTATTTTTCATCTAGTAGATACAGGTCTAATAGTCTTATTTTTATAGTGTTTCATAGCTTATGTAAATAATAAGTTGTGATTAGGCCACCATTATGAGGATCATACATTTCAAAATATATCCATTTAGGAGAGTTCGTAAAATAGACACTAACTCCATGTTGAGGACACTAACACCATGTGGATCTAGTGTCCTTAATGTGGTAGTAGTGTCTAGCTAGAAGGCTATTGGGAATGAATGACCATGATCTAGGAATGTAGGTTTGGGACTATGTTTGAGATAATAAGGGACATATATGGTTTTTACAATAGTTGGAAAAGTGTGATAAATGCTCTAGGAATAGGTTATCTCAAGTAACGCTCTTAGCATCTAAATACCAGTTTTAGGTGATTAAAAAAACATACTTTTCTTAGCTAAAAGATAAGTTAATTATGAAAACTTAAAAGGAGTTATTTTATCAAACAATATTATATTTACCTTTGGAATGAAAACTAGACACTTTTTACAATCATGGCACTTGAAAGCTTGTTGGAGTTGCCAGATGTTGAATGTAGATACTATGATAGTTACAAGTATGTCAAGACCAACACCAATTTTGAGAAATATTTTTTAATTTAGGTCCCATTGATCATGCCAAAAACTATTTTCACTTTTATTTACACCCTTTGAGGAGATGTTTTAGGTCTCCTCACTCAATTAACACAATGGGAACTCTATAAGGTTTTTGGTGGCCTATTGCTAAAGAGAACCTCTAGAGAGGGATTTATCCCTTGATTCCACTCCTATATTATTAGTACACATACTAAAATTATAGTGAAAATGGAAGGAGAGAGATAAAATCAAATAGATAAAAAGGTGATTCACCAGAATTTAGGTCTCCTTTTATGGTGTATGAGTTTATAACAAAGATAAAAAAGGTTGAATATAACCACACAACATCAAATAGTTCTCTACCATAAGTATTTAAATATCAATATTTTAGTTTATATATAAACTAAGAGGTGCAAACAAAAGGCCCAAAATAAAGCATTAATTAAGGTTTCCCACACTTAACATTTTCATAACCACTTAATAAACACCATATGACTTGAAAAGAGATAACTTACAAAAAAATAAGCAAGAATGAAGAGGAAAAATTCAAGGAGATCTAACATCAACACTATTAAACAGAAATAGTTCACCATGAATACACTAAATATGGGATGAAGAAGGCAAAATTAGTTTGAATTCACTTCAAAAGTAATAAAAAGTATCAATTTTAATAGGGCTTATCCATAATAACTTAGAAGATCCATTTTTTAAGCCATTAAATTCCAAATATATATATAAGAAAGGAGAAGAGAGAGGGTGGGAGGACGTAGAGGAAGTCCATCATGACTATCATCTATAATGAAACTAGTTACAATGCTAAGAAAAAGTGAAGATATAGTCCTATTATTCATCCTCACCATGTGTTAGGTTGGATTGATGATGTATTCATGAGAGGTGGCATATAAGTGGATTTTAAACTCCTATGAATCATCTATTTTTACTTGAAACTACCTTTTCTTGGTTGGAGGAGTTACAAGTTGCCATATTGACACATGGCCTACTTGAGCTTATTGAAATATTTATACACCATCATTAAATCTTTCAATGCATCTCCTATATTATTGATAATTATATTTAAGCTTTAGACCTCCTCATACTATGATGTTTGTCATTATAACCTATAACTTACATGCCAAATTTTGTTTGATCCAATGGGAGGTAATGAGGGTAAGTCCATCTCCTTCCAGGAACTAGTCCTTGGTTAAAGACAATCACAACACTCTTTTCAACCATATTTATGTCCTATATAATGTAATATAGCCTTCTTAAAATATTATATATCACTTTAAATGAGTCTTCATATTTTACTAACAAGAGGTTTAGAGAACGTTGCAAGCATTCATGTCATAGAATCTTTATAAGGCCTTGAAAACTATATTGAAATCTTGTTCATGTTCCATGATTTCAACATTGAATTTTTAGGTGTTTTATACCTTATTAGGGATCTCTAAGATCATTCTTAACTTTTGATAAGTTTTAATGGTTGATATAGCCCTATAGGCTTATTTGAAGGTCTTTAACAACATGCCTAGTAAAATTCCTATTATAGGCCAAAATTTCACCCTTGTGGGAGAGTTTTTTAGGCTCTCTCACTCCTAGCTAAAATATTGGAACAACCTTAGGCTATGGGTATCCTGTAAAGAGGTTGAACCTCTAGGATTTTTAATGAGGCTAGCTCCTCAGATACTTCACTTTGTCTTTTTTCCCATACTAGAATTTACTACTGACCAAGTAAAAGGGAAAGAAAGATAACATAAAAGGGAAATCTAAGCTAAGGATGGTGATGCACCAAATATGGAATGATCCACTTTTATCTTGGAAACCCTAACAACTACTAATGAACCTAACCAAGACATAGACTAATTTGATCCTATCTCAAGGCCACAAGCATAAGTGTTTTGTGTGGAGGTTGAAGGGAAAGCGTAAAATTTGAAGGACATAAAGAAATAAGTCTATATGAGACACTATAACATTGTAACACTTCAAGAAAGGAACTAATGTCTAGCACTTCACACAACCTACAAGGGACCAAAAGAGTTAAATAAAGATTCATAGAGAATCTATAGATGATGATGAAAAGGGACATACATCTACAAATTAAGCTCCAATAATGTACACTTAACTTCAAACCAGAATCAGAAAAGTTTATCTTATTTCTTCAAGAGAGTGTTTACAAGGTGATTTTGATAGAGTAACTCTATCACCAGTCAAGGGATCCTTTTTAGACTCAAAATCCTATATATGTAGTAGAATGGGATGAGAGAAAAGAGGGAGAGAGAAAGGAATGGAGGAGCCTATTTGAGATATGATAGCTAATCTACTACCTTTATGTAATGAATGTTCCACCATCTTTTTGGCTAATTAGGAAACTATTTTGCTTTATACAAATGTAACTTTCTTTTTTCTAATGACCTCAAGCTTTCTAGTTGATCAAAAAACATGTTAGAAGACAATAATCTCTCCAAGAATGTCTTTAATGCTTGAGATACCTTTCTACTCACCTGATATTTCATCTTTCATCCCCACATCATATTTCACTTATCTTACACATATAAGGATAAAATCCTAATAACTTTGAATCTGGACTGAGCCATGCTACTTTTATATTGAGTTTCTATTTGTTGGAGATGATAGCCATGCCAAAGGATGAGAACCTCTCCATTAATTGCATACACCATCTCACTTTAATTCATTTGGTCTAACTCGGGTTTGCTTAGCATTCAAGTCCCTTTTTGAAACTAAAAGAAACATGTCAAAGGGTATCTACATGTTCTTAGCAAGTGTAAATGATTTGATCATTTGCAATTAAAACTTGGCATGTTACTTCACTTTTCATGTCTGCCACACCACTTGGATGCATCTATTCTTAGTTTAACCACTTTACATGTCCTGAATTTGAGCTATAAACCACATCATTGGAGTTTGAAAAGAGGAGTCATTGTTGCCTTTTACTGATTAGCTGATTTAAGTCCCATTAGGATCCTTTGAAAACTTGACATTTTATCATATGTTAATCTCCTTGAAACTGGACCTCTATGAACCATTGATCTCCTTACTAGTTGGATGCCCTTGAGCCACTTTTCATTGATTGATTATCCCCTTATATTTACTAACCGTTTGACCTTAATATTCCCCAACCACTTTATTTTGAGTACTTATTCAAGATTTTCCATAGACTTTTTCCTTGTGCCCATTTTTACCAAAGGAATTCCTTTGGACCCTTTTCTTTGGACAATTTTCCTAAAGTAATTTCCTTCACCTTTTCTTTGGGATTTTCTTTTTCAAAGGAAAAGTCTTTTCAGCCACTTTTTTTTGAAGGAATTCCTTCATAATTTTTTCCTTCATCCTTTTATACTCAAGCACTTTTTCAAAAAATGTACCTTCAAACTTATTGATAAGTTCCCTTCCAAAAAAAGTAAGTGGTCCTTTGAATTTTGAAAGTTCCCTTTGGCTTGCTAAAAGTCTTTTGTTTTGGGACAAAAGTTTTGAAAGAAAATCTCCCTTCAAAAAAATTGTCTCGAATAATTTTCCCAAAGGAAAAGTGTCTTTTAGAAATTTCCTTTGGGTTTTTTCAAAATTAACCTTCCCAAAAGGAACATACCCTTTGGATTTATTTAAATGGAACATTTTTCCAAGAAATGTGGCCTTTGACTTGCTGAAAAAGACCATTTCTTCAAAAAAGATATCTTTCAATTTTTTTTGAAAAGTGCCTTATCTAAAAGAAAATTACCCTTTGAGAAAAGTGTTTATGATGATTTTTTGTAGAATAATTCCTTTGTGAATTCTAAAAAGGACCATTTTTTTGAAAAGTTACCCTTTAGTAAAATTGTCCTAGACAATTTTCCCAAAAGAAAAGATGTTTGTCTTTTGCTTCGAACATTTTGTCCAAAAGAATTATCCCTTGAAAAACTTTGTCTCAAAAAACTTATATAAAAGAATTTAAAACTTAGCCAAAAAAGGTCCCAAAATAAAAGAAACACTTAGTCCCTGCAAAGTCTAAAAGAATGACCAAGTAAAGACTAAGTTGAATAAAAGGTTTTGCACTTAGCTTTCGGCTTAGAGGCTTATTCTTAAACACTGCTACTGGATCCTTATAAAACCTTGCTTAGATCCTCTTTATTTAAAAATGTTGGATCCATTTCTAAACCTTTGATTAATTAATTCATTAAACTATGCAATAGATTTATATGTGGGCCAAAAATGTCCAACATTTTTAGCAGCTCACAGGGGTTGCATGCTTGTTGATGCAAGAGAACCTAGACCATGTTGCCTTGTCTAGTCCATTGGGCATGGGGTCATTAGCCTCTATAACTAAGCTGATCTAAAACTAGATACAAGGTTGATCCTTTCTATAAATTCCTCTTGAAGTAACAAGGACAACAAGAACAAAATAAATACTATGCCTAAGGCACTTAGGGGAGGGAAACACACAACTAAAAAGATGTACACAAGGCACTTAGGAGAAAAAATAAAAAAATATACAAAATGTAAAATATATACAATGGCTATAAAATATTCTAATAGAAAGGCTTTAGAATAATCTCTTTTACTAGGATGGGTAGTACCTCTCCATACATTTGGCTAGCTAAAAAGCATTATGTTATTTGCATCCATGGATCAAATAAGGACAACTCTACAAGCTATCACATTTGGTACGACTGCCTAACTTGGCCTTATTTGAATCCCACTTGAGGATCAAATCCCCTTATTTGAATTCCCTTGATATGGATCTCTTATCAAAGGCTTTCTTGACTTGAGCTTGATGTGACTCTAGTGTTTTCATTACAAGGTCTCTTGTTTCTTCAAGCTCTATAAGTTCTACCAGTCTCACATTCATGGGCTCATCTTCCATCAACTCTAGTTAATGGGCTAGTTCTAATGTAGGAAGCTCAAGATAAATGGGAAACTTATCCTCCTTTCCATATACTAAGACATATGGATAATTACTAATGGTAGATTTAGGAGTCACTCTATCAGCTCACAAGGATATCTTTAGTTTAGTGTGTCAAGTCCTCTGATTCTCTTCCATAGTTCTCCTAATGATTCTTAGAAATTTTTTATTTTTGGACTTAGCTAGTCCATTTCCTTGAGGATAATATTTGGAAGAAGTGATAAGGTAGATACCCATCTTGAGATCCCATTCACTCATTTCAGACTGAGGAATAGTAGTGCATTATCATAAATGATAGTGGATGGAACACCAAACCTAGTCATAATTCTATCATAGAAGTCTAGGACTACACCTTCACTAGCTTCTTTCAATGCAATGGATTTCACCCACTTGTTGAAGTAGTCAATTATAGTAATCACCCATCTATGTCTTACATTTTATGGAGGGTTGATCATTCTTATGAAATCTATCCCCCATTGCATGAAAGGCTACTCTACCTGAATTGGACTAAGAGGAAGGGCTGCCAATATTTGCTTACCCACAAAGAAATCACACATTTAACACTTCCTAACCCATGCAAGAGCATATTTGAAGAGGTTGGTACAATAATAACAAGCTCTCATTATCTTTGTTTCTATGGTTCTAGGTGCAAAATGACCTCCTATAGGTCCATCATGGAATTGCTCCAAGAGCCTTGTCACTTGGTCATCATCTATGCACCTTAGGAGGACTCCATTGAGGTATTTTTTGAATAAAACCCCATAATCCAATGAATAAGGTATGGATAAAAGTCTAATATACCTTATTTTTACCCTATCCGTACCTTGTGGGCACCCACCTATTATCAAAAAATGTGACATATCCTAGAGCCAACTAGTATGAGGTGGAGGTGCATCTATTTGTGGGTTATCTTGTGTTACCAAGATAACCTCTTTGTATTCATGAAATTCATCAACAATATCCTCACATAAGCCTTTACCTCTTATTATATTAGTGACCTTGATCTCCATTTCATATCCTATGACCTTGGTAATCCAACCAACCCTTTTTTCATTCAAGTCTCTGTTAAGAAGGAAGTCTCTCACTGCAGGATGAGACACCATAAGATAGATTTTTATATTAGAGAGCATTGAGCTAAATTTTTTAATTATTCTTACCAATGCAAGGGCTTGTTTATCTATGAAAATATACCTCACCTCATACCCCTCAAGCTCTTGACTGAAAGATGTTATTGGCTACTCAAGTCCACCATTCTTTTGCATCAACATAGTTGATATATTATCAATATTGGAAAAGGCATACAATATGAAATCACTTGTATGATTCATGAGTGTGGGTGCTTAGGCAATGTCTTGTTTGATATCCTCAAATTCTGATTTACCTTAATTTGATCAAGTGAACACTTGGTTCTTCTTAAGCATGGCAGTGATGGGCTTAACCAAGTTTACAAAACTAGGTATAAACCTTCTCACAAAGTTTATTTTCCCAAGGAAACTTTAGAGTCCCTTCTTATGATTAGGTAAGTATAAGGCTAAGATGGCACTTATTCTATCAAGATCAATAGCTAATCCTTACTTTGAAATAATATGACCCAATAACTTACATAACTTCATGCATGGTAAACACACACTTCTTGGGATTCAAAGATATCCCATACTCTTTAAATCTATTAAAGATAAACCTTAGGTGGTCCATATGTTTTTTGGAATCCTTGGAGAAAACTATGATGTCATCCAAGTAGACCAACACCATTTGATTCATCATCACTTGAAAATCCATGTCCATGGCTCTTTATAAAGTTTCCCAAATATTTGATAAGCTAAAAGGAATCTTTTGATATGCATGCATGCCCTATTTATTGGTAAAGGTAGTCTTTTATTGATCTTCTTTCTTTACTAATACTTGGTTGTAACCTAAATATCTGTCCAAAAGATAAAAATGTTCTGCACCTATAACTATTTCAAGAAGGTGATCCATGTATGGTAGAGGGTAATGGTCCTCCAACGAGACCCTGTTCAGATCTCTAAGGTTAACACAACTAATCTCCCCACTCTTTTTTTCTTTATAGGCACCAAATTGGCTACCCATGATGAGTACTTGATGGGGAAGATGATCTTGGATTCAATTAACTCGATCAACTCTCTCCTCATAAGATATTCTGTTATGGGGTTAATGGGCCTTTGATTTTGCCTCACAAGCTTAGCATTAGCCTCCAGTTCTATAGTATGTTGGGATAACTTTGCATCAAAACCTTTTAGGTCACTATATTTTGAATCAAATATGTCTTGATATTCCTTACAAATTTTGATGAAAGCATGACTTTTTGCCTCATTATTTACCTTCCCAAGCTTGAGGAGATCATCCTTGAAAATAATGACTCTTTCATAGTTCTTCTAATCAGTTGAGATCACTACCTTGTCTTTCCTCATATGGGATATCTCATGGAAAAGAATTTTAAGGGTGAGCAGCCATTTAAGAACTTTGTTAGACTTTAATTGGATAATTTTTTCCCCATACTAATGCTGATATTTACCTTAGTTTGTCAAGGAAAATTTTACTTCCTACTAAAAGAAACAAGCAATTTGTTTGTTATTTTTGAAGACCTACAAATGGGATTTATTATCTAGTATTGATGACCTCACCACTACCTTAACATGTGACTAAACCTTGGCCTCTTTTATCTTATTTGGAATATCAAACTAGGCCCCCATAGCTACCAACCTATCAACATGTTGATTCTAGTTCCTTGGCATAGCTTGAATGTTAAAGGATTTGAAATCTTCAATTAGGTCCCATACTCTATTTTTTTAAGACCTCATAAAGTGATTATTCATAATTTTTAGGCCCTTGAATTGGTTCACTATAAGTTCACTTTCTCCATATACTCATAACTACTTGATTCCCCACTTACTGTCCCATTGGAGGCCATGGATTAAGCCTTCATATTATATTGCGTTGGAGGAAAAAATAAAATGTAACCTATAAGAAGATAAATGCTTATCATATGAAGAGGAAACCAACATTGTCCATGCACCTACTCCATTTTTGCTCCTTGAACCATCGAATAACATATTCCACATACCATTGAGGTCTTCTTTAGGTATAATGAGGGATGGCATTAGTTGATTTTATTTATGTATAAAATAGACACCCATGTCTCTTTCTTAAACACCTTCCAAAGGATTGAGAAATTTATTATCCCCCCATAGCTCATCCATCTATAAGTCTAGAATCTCCTCAAGATAAGTATTCAATTCTTGACCAGTTATAAATTAATCTTCATCAATGATAGTATAATTGAGGTTTATAATATTTGGCTGATAGGTCTCAATGTGAAATTGTGCCATGGGATTAGCCTTGATTGATACCTTGGTCCCATACCTTGTCCTAAAATCCATGTAGGACCAATTTGTTGCTAGATAACCCTCAATTTTGGCTATGAATTGTCTAGAGAGGATTAACACAAAGTGATGAGTTACATCAATGATCAACATGTCCTAAACCACCAAAACATTAAGACAAATATGCAATGTCAAGCTCAATTCATTGATGATACTAGATAGCTTTGTGGATGAACTATCAAGCTAAAAAAATCCATTAGTATGTTGCTCAAATATGAGTTTCAGCTAATCATCTATAGACTTTGGCATTATTGAAGTGATAATTCCCCTATCTACCAAGAAATTATGCACCAAAGGATCACCAATGATTAATTAAATGTAGAATGAAGGAGGTTTGATCTATCTTACTTGATCCTTCTCCCATAGGACCTTGGTTGCAATAGTGAGGACCTTAGTTTCTTTGCTTGGTTATTTGCCTATAGTTGTTGTAACACCTATCTTGGATAAACCTTCTTAAAGGATATTGACTTGACCAGGCATGGAAATCATGTCCCACATTGGTACACTCACACTAGATTTTTTCATTTTCTCAACAATGTTGATTGGTAGACCACCCACCTTTATTACTTGTTGAATTTGTGAGTTTATTGGATCAAAATTGGCCCCTTAATTCTAATTTTTTAGAGCTATTAGAACATTTAGAGTAGTAGTAGGTCCACCTAACATTGATAGTAATGGAGTAATAGTAGGGGTATATTTGACTACCTCCAAATTATCATCCATATTCCTTATTTTGAACCTTGTATTAGCTACCATTGGAATGTATGATTGGCTAGAATTACCATACTGATTGAGTGGATAACACTCTTTTTTCTCACTAATGACCATTGCAGCATTCAACTAGTCTAGTTCTTCATTAGGTCCTTAGTCTTGTGAAGACTATCCTAGTTTTTTCATCATGGAGATCTTTGTGTTTTGAGCCATTAAGGATTGATTATATCCATAAGAAATAGCTTGCTTCCATTGGTCATTTAATTATTGGTTAAAACCATTAGTTAGAAAATGGATTTCCCAAAATATTGATCCCCAGGTATGGTCCCTTCATCCTCTTGAGACATTATTTTGAATATGAACTAAAGATTTGGAAGAACCTATAGCATTTGGATTATAGTTACTCTATCTAGCATAGTTAGGTTGCCTCTATCCTTGACCTTGTCCTTGGAAATCTCCCTTGAAGGGGGTATATTCCATTAATAATATTGTTGTTGAGACTGATATGGAGCTTGATAAAGTTTATTGAACTGATATTGCTACCTTTTAACATTTACCACATCATTTCCCAAGGATTGGATCATGCTCTTAAGTTCTAGGTAATTTTTCTACTCTTGGGAATCACTTGATCCATTGGTGGATGGGTTTCCTACTTGGATGAAGGTATAACAACAATTTTTGGATTTGGAAGAATAACATCAAGTGGGGGAATAATCATAGGGGTTGGTCTGATTTCAAGGAAAAGAGGCATTGGGGGCCTAGGAAAAAGCTTGACAACCTAAACTAGGAAATTTTATGCTCTAATTGCCACCTCATAAGAATTTATCAATATGTCCCCTTTCATGGATTGGATCATTATAGATATATCAGTATTTAGAGCCTTTAATTAGTATAGGAATACAAAGTTTGGGGATGGTCTAACAAAGGCTGGAATTCTATCCGAAGATTTTTGGAATCTTGTGTTGAAATATTACATGACTTCATGGGGGGCTCTCTTAATTGTGGTAAGGTATTCTACTAGTGACAAATGGTCACTCTTGTTGGCAGATATTTTACACAAGGCCTATCCTATCTTATTCCATGATTGAATAGAATTAGGAGTTAAGCCTCTATACCAATCTAAAGCTTTAACCTTTATGGATACAACTAACAGTCTAATAGCTATATTTTCTACAATGACATTATGAATATTGCAAAAATTGGCTATGTCATTGATGTGTTTAGTAGGGGTTATGGCTTGGTCTCCTATAAAATATGGGATGATTTTAAGAGATGATACTAGCATAGGATTGTATTGTGGTAGATTCAAAGGACTTTAGCCACTAAAGCCTATAAAATATCTTTGTGGAATCATGGTAACAAAGGGGATAAAAAATGCCTTCTTGTGTAGGTACACCTCATGACTAGTTTAGGAAAATGGTTTTCTACATATGGGTGAGTATGGTAAAACCTTAACCTTTTAGCTAAATCTAAGGGGAGTTTAATAAACTTAAAAGGAATACCTCTAGAAGCTGATCTTGTAGTCACCCTTGGCATGAAAGATATTTACTATTCTACCACCATATTGTTGAGTGTTCTTTAGAGTCATTAGATACTAAAATATGAAAGATATAACCATTGAAAATTGATTAAACTAGAATCAAAATTGACCAATATTCCTTGAAAGTGGTCCCATCAGGCATGCTAGAAACTGTTTTAGGCTAGAATTACACCCTTATGGGAGAGTATTTTAGGCTCTCTCACTCCTAGCTACAATATTGGAATAACCTCAGGTTATGGGTATCTTATAATGAGGTTGAACCTCTAGGATTTTTAATGAGGATAACTCTTTAGATGCTTCACTTTGGCTTGTTTCCCACACTGGAATCTACTAATAACTAAGGAAATGGGAGAGGAAGATTACATGAAAGGGAAATCAAAGCTAAGGATGGTGATAGAATGAATATGGAATGATCCACTTTTAGCCTAGAAACCCTAACAAATACTAATGGACCTAACCAAGACATAGACTAATCTGATCTTATCTCAAGGCCATAAGCGTAAGTATTTTGTGTGGATGTTGAAGGGAAACCCTACAATTTGAAGGACAAAAATAAATAGGTCTATATGAGACACTATAAACTTGTGACACTTCAAGAAAAAAACCAATGTCTAACACTTCACACAACCTAAAAAGAACCAAAAGTGTTAAATCAAGATACATAGAGAATCTATAGATGATGAAAAGGGACATACATCTACAAATTAAGCTCTAATAATGTACACTTGAATTCAAACCAAATATATAAAAGTTTATCTTATTGCTTTAAGAGAGTGTTTATAAGGTGATTTTGATAGAGTAACTCTATCACTAGTCAAGGGATCCTTTTTTAGACTCAAAATCTTTCATATATAGTAGAAAGGGATGAGAGAAAAGAGGGAGAGAGAAAGTAAGGGAGGAGCATATTTGATAAATGATAGCTAAGCTACCACCTTTCTATAATGAATGCTCCACCATCTTTTTGGCCAATTAGGGCACTATTTTAGTTTATACAAATGATTTTTTTTTAATGACCTCAAGCTTCCTCATTGATCAACAAACATGATAAAATATAATAACCTCTTCAATAAAGTCTTTAATGCTCAAGCTAACTTTTACAATCACTTGATCTTTCATTCATATTTCACCCCCACAACATCTTTTACTTATCCTGCATGTATAAGGACAAAATCCCCATAACTTTGAATTTGGATTGAGCCATGTAACTTCTATGTTGAGTAGATATTTGTTGGAGATGATATCCATGTCAAAGGATGAGATACTCTCCATTAGTTACATACAACATCTCCTTTTAATGCATCTAGTCTAACTTGGTTCTACTTAGCATTCAAGTCCCTTTTTTGAAACTAATAAAAACATGTTGAAGGGTAGCTGCATGTTCCCACCAAGTGTAAATGATTTTATCTTTTTCATTTAAAACTTGGCATGTTTCTTCAATTTTCATGTTCTTTTTTCCACCTAGACACATCTATTCTTAGTTTGACCACTTTACATGTTCTCAATGTGAGCTATAGACCACATCATTGGAGTTTGAAAAGAGGATTAATTATTGTCTTTTGTTAATTGGATAATTTAAGCCCCACTAAGATCCTTTAAAAACTTGACCTTTTCTCATCTATTGATCTCCTTGAACTTGGACCTCTATGAACCATTGATCTCTTGGCCAGTTGGATGCCCTTGAGCCACTTGTCCTTGATTGATTATCCCCTTGGATTTACTGACCATTTGACCTTAAAGTTCTTTGACCACTTTATTTTAGGTACTTGTTTGGGATTTTCCTTTGGAATTCTGCCTTATGCCTATTTTTCTTGAAGGAATTCCTTTGAACCCTTTTCTTCAGTCAATTTTATCGAAGCAATTTACTTCACCTTTTCTTTAGGTTTTTCTTTTTCAAAGGAAAAGTTTTTTTGGCCTCTTTCTGAAGGAATTCATTCCAAAGGAATTTCTTAAAAAAAAAATTCCTTCACCCTTTTGTCCTTAGGCACTTTTTTTAAAAAGGTACCTTTAGACTTATTACTAAGTGCCCTTCAAAAAAAAGTAAGTGGTGCTTTGGCTTTTGAAAGTGTCCTCCAGCTTGTTGAAAGTCTTTTGTTTCAGGGTAAAAAATTTGAAAGAAAATCTCCCTTCAAAAAATTTTCTCAGATAATTTTCTCGAAGGAAAAGTGTCTTTTATAAAATTCCTTCAGGTTATTTGAAAACAAACCTTCCCTAAAGGAACATACCCTTTAGATTTTTTTAAATGGACCGTTTTGTTAAGAAAAGTGCCCTTTAACTTGTTAAAAAAGACCATTTGTTTGAAAAAGATATCTTTCAATTTTTTTTGAAAAGTGTCTTGTTGGAAAGAAAAGTACCCATAGGGAGAAGTGTTTAGGACACTTTGTTGTAGAATAATTCCTTCAATAATTTTGAAAAGGACCATTTTATCAAAGAGTTGCCCTTCAAGAAAATTGTCTCATATTATTTTCCTAAAAGAAAAAGTCTTTGTATTTTGCTTCAAACATTTTTTTCAAAATAATTATCCCTTCAGAAACTTTGTCTTAGACAACTTGTCTGCAAGAATTCAACACTTAGCCAAAAAGGGTCATGAAATAAAAGAAACACTTAGTCCCCATAAAGTTTGAAAGAATGAACAAGTATAGACTAAGTTGAATAAAAGGTTTTGCACTTAGATTTTGGATTTTAGGATTATTCTTGATCACTATTGATGGATCCTTTTAAAACCTTTCTTTGATCGTCTCTATTTTCAAATGTTGGATCCATTTCTAAACCTTTGATCCACTACTTCATCAAACCATGCAAGAGCTTTATATGCAGGCCAAAAATGGCCAACACTTCCTATGAACAAGATCTTATATTTTACATATATCCATTGAATTTTATTTGTTCATGACTTGTATAACCTCACAATGATGTCACTAGGTGTTTACAATGGTGTCATGAGGTTTCTTGATTCCATTGGTGACCTTGAGAAGGTATGTCACCTTGCTTTTCTATGCAACCAAGAAGAGAACCTTCACATGCTTAGTTTAAAGACTTGAATCTTGCTATAATACAATGAATACCTCTTATAATGACTTATGTAATGTAATTATACATTTTCCTATAATTTAGAGACTTATTCAATTGGTAAAAAGACCTTACTCAAACACCTACATGTAGGCTTTAAAATGTAGTTTTAAGGCCATTTTCATCCATTTCTCCTCCACATGTGCCAATATTATTGACCCAATAGGTGACCATGAGGTGTTCACACATCATAAAATTGATTTTAAAGCGTTTCATATGTGATATATTCCATTATAGGGTCATTTACATTCATCAAGGTCTTTGAGGGCTTTAAAAGGGTTTAAGACTTGTTTATCTTCTTAAAAATGATTCACAAAGAAAAAATTTTGATTTAATGAATAATTCCATTAAATTTGAGTTAATATACATATTAAACATTCACTAATATCATTTTTCCCATTCATCTCCTTGTTTGACTTACCACACAAGAACATTGACCTTCATGGGCATTATATTCTTATAATGTACATTTGAGAGGATTGTGTGAGCAATAAATGGTTTTAAATGTTTTATTTGAATTTTAAAATACATTATATTATCTTTATATATGCCTTATGACTTCCACATATGGTTTTCCAAATCATTTGGCTCTTTAAACTACATAAAACTTGTATTAGTCCATGTCAAGGGTTTGTAGGTAATGTGGTGGTTTTAGCCATAATGGCCTTGTTTTGATGTTTTCTTATATTTTAAAGGATTAAAATAAATTAAAAAATATAACTCATATTTATCCACACTTGGATTCAATCTCCTATCTAATTTTCAATGTAGGATTTTCACCTTTCTACTCATGTTCATTCTTGCAGCATGTGTGTTCTCTCTTACCTATCATGTTAAATCTTGAGGGTGGCTCTTCCTTGGATGTTTTTTTTTCCTCATAAGGTATATAACACTTTAAAAATATCCCTTAAGGTCCATAAAACCATAAATTACCTTATTTATTTTATTTTTTAACACCAAACTTCATATTTTCCATATTTTTGTATGTAGGCATGTGTGTATTCTAGGCTTAATAGTTATTCCAAATATGTTGTTAAGTTTATTTCACTTCAATTTATAACCTTAAATTATATTTTTTGGAAATTTTTATTTTTATTTACTATATTTAATACTTTATTAAAGATAAAACAAACAAAGTTTTTCTAAGAACCTTTATTTCCTACCTACAAACTTACATAGTCCACATGTGTTTTTTCATGATTGCATCGTTATATTGTTACTTATACCCTTTAAATGATTTGGATATGTTTTATATTTAATTAATAGGATTAATAGACCAGATTGTAATTATATACCTCTCCTTTGGTTATAGGTTTGTTACTTGTCTTCATATTTTAAACCTTACTTAAGCATACTAGATTAATGGCTTGAAGCCTGCCACCTAAAACTTGTTATTAGGAATGACCATGGTAGTTTTTACACATATTTTTAGTGTTAAATATACTTATAATTATTTATTAAATCCCATTTTATATTTATTACTCTCCAATATATCAATTTGTATTGCTTATAGGATTATTCTCCTTCTATTTGAGGTGTGTGTTGAATTAAACAAAAAAACACTTTGGGGATGAATATGGGCTTGGAGAAACATGGAAATGGGTATGATTACTTGTAAAAAGTACATATAATGTTATTTACACATTTAATAATCCCCAAAATACTTAATTGATGTCAAACATGCCCAAAATTTGCACTCTTGAACCCTTCAGACCTGTACATTGATATTTGGCTCATTCAAGCATATGAATCTTGCTTTGAAAAGGTATGGGATATCTAGTTAATATTTTTTTAGGTTTTAAAAATCATTTAAAATTTATTTAAATCACATTATATACTATAAACCATCTCAAAACTCCATACAACCCTAACTATCATGTCTAAAATAATGAAACAAAGGAATTTATTGCTAATACAAGCATGCTCATTATGAATTTATGAAAAGTTTGATATTTTAGGTACTATTAGACATCAAAGAATTTTTTTTAAATAATTTACATGAATTCACCAATTTTAGACATGCCATTTCAAAGAGGAAAATAATGATAGTTGGGTTTAGAAGGCTTTTAGAGTGGTTTAACCTTTTAATAATGATTCATAAAGCTCTAACCCATAATGAAAAAACTATTTCCATGGATTTGAATGGAATAGGTGTGTTTAAAATCCCATAATTTAATTTTTTTCTAAAACATATCTTCATTTATGAGCCAATGCTAGGAAATTGAACCTTCTCCTCTTGCAAACATCCTGATGAGAAACTTGAATGGATGTTTTCCTTCTTTAGACGTAAAACTTCTCCTTCTGCATGATTTTGAGATTGATGATGATGTATAAGGTTGTGGGAATTTTATAACACCATGATCAATTTGAAAATACCTTAAATGAGACCTTGTGATCAATCTTGAGGATGCATAATCACTCTTGAACCTATCTTCATCAAGAATGCTTTCCATATTTTGCCAAAATATCTTATTAGATTAGTGAATTAGATGTCCATGGAGTTTTTCTTGGATTTTATGGTGGTTATGTAAAATACCAAGCATATTTTTATCATATTTTCCCTTCCATTTCTTCATTATGCTATGTTTGGATATTATAAAAATGAACAAAGTCGTTTTCAAGGTGAGTTATACATTGGATAAAAGTAATTTTGACACTTTGACTAAGTGTACAAGTAATATTATATTTAAAAATGTAAAATGACTTAAAATACCCCTTTTTACCTCTATTAATGGTTTTAGACCTTCACACTTGATGTCTTCCAAGGTGGTTATATTACAACAGTCCAATAAGCAATAAAAGGCAAAATATTAGAAACCTTTACAAACTCCAAAATTTCCTTAAACTCTACAAAGACTTGAAAATGAAATATTTCAATCTTACCAAATTTTCCTATAGTTTCATCATCCAATATATAATACTATTCTTCTTGGGTGATTACCATCTCATTTTATTCCTCCATGGATCAACAACATCTTGACTTTGACAACTTAACCTTAATCTTTCCAAAGGTACCTTAAACTTTGTTGAACTAAATTACAAAAGACTTGTTCAAAGATCATTGCATGAAACTGATTAGATAAGACACACACATGGACTCTATTATCCTATTAATAACTTTTTTATACCTTTAGATGATATTAAACACCATAAACATGACATCAAGACATGATTCTCAACAAGACCATTTTAAGGTTAGATGACTCAGTTACTTGGTTTTAAAAAATCCTTGGTAATGGGTAATTGATTAGCTAATTGGTATGAGTCACACACACACACACACACACACACACACACACACACACACACACACACACACACACACACACACACACACACACACACACACACACAAGTAGTATGCTCAATAGTGATATGGGAGAATATATTTATGGAAGCCATAAATTTTAATCAAGAAATCCAATTAATCCAAATAAAAATTAAAATTAAATTATCAAATATTTCCATACCTCCATAACATAATTTATCTAGCTAAAATCTATTAAAAAAAAAATCAAGGCTGAAATGAGCCATACATTGGCCCAAAATTGCATTTTAAACATTTTTAGAATTTCATAAATTTATATTTTCATAACCAAGCGTTAAATTTAATTAAAAGTCACCATTTATATTTATTTAATATTTTAAATAATAATTGATAATTCTTAGGCCCATTTAAATTTTCATTCAAATTTTCTTAAAATATAAATCAAATCTATCTCATGGTAGATTTTTTGCTTTTATTATAAATTTTTAGTTGTGCACGACAACTCTAAATTCAAGTTTTATTTTATTAAATTAATCTTATGTATTTATGTAAATAAAAAATAATAATAATAATTTGGTTTTCATTAATTGATATTTTTTTGTGTAAATTATTTCATTAACAATTATTTATATTGTTTTCAATTCTTCATCTAGTATCAAAGAAGATTTATCCATGGTTATAAAATTTAAGGTAATATTTTGTGTGAATTATTATTGAGTTTCAAATCTTATTTTGGATAAAAAATATATTTTTATCATGGTGTTTGATAAACATGAAAAGATTAAAATGAGGCTATGTATAGGTTAAAATTAAAATTCAATAATGATAAAGGCATGTGGAAGAGCTCACCAGAATTATTACATGTAAGAGGAAAAGATAAATAGGAGATGAAATAAAGGAAGAAACATAGTAGGAATTAGAAAATAAACAATAATAAGAAAAAGATAATACATAGTCAATTGAAGAAATGATGGTTAGGGTGTTATAAAGAAGGAATTAAGGAATAAAGATGGAATTTTAGATTATGAGGTAGTATAAAACTAAAGGAGTTGATAGACTGGTTGAATAGTATGGATATTAATTTTGAATGGAAAAATATGGATGAGGAGAAGAAATTAAAATATGAATACAAAAAATTTAAAGGTCATGCAATGATATGATGGGATCAATTAAAAAAATAAAGACAAATAGAGAATAAGGATAATATCAATATGTGTAAAAATATGAAGAAGTATATTATAGATAGATTCCTCCTCATATATTATGCACAACCCTTATATAAAATATCTCATATCCTAAATCAAAATTATAATTGTGTATGAGACAACACACAATGTGTATAATTAAGCATGCAAGGAATAAATAGTATGGAATATGCCTATTAACTAGCTTTGAAGGTAGAAGAAAATCATATTACATAGTATTTTAAAATATCACTTGGATTGAATATTATTAATGGGAATGGGTGGGTTAAATCTTAGAAAAGTATTATCATGTTATTTTGTGGAAAAAATATACCATACCAAGTAAGGGTTTCAAAGTCATCAAAGAGGAAGAAATGTTATAGAGGTAGAGGTTATGGTGATGGTAGAGGATAGAACATTTCATGTATACTTTAGGTTTTCTATAATTGTGGTGAGTAGGGAAAAAATAATTTGAGTTTCCACACTATCATGAAAAATAGAGGAGGAAAAATTATTTTACAAGAGTGATTTTGGTTGAGGATTACACAAAAAATAGAATATGTAAGTTACAAATAATGTAGGATAAAGTCTCATGATGACAAGAACAATGATTTATCTAAGGAAATAAAACACATAGGTTAAATATACTGGGGTCTCATGGCTACATAAAGATATTTTTTTTATCTATATTTACTTTAGGAGGAAAATTATGCAAATTTATTATTTAAGGTGGATGTTTTGAAAATATGGTTTCTAAATAAATGGTAGATAAAATAGGTTTAAAATGTGAAAAAATCATTATCCCTTAAGTATTTCATGGTTTAAGAAAAGAAATAAAGATACAATAGATAAGAGGTATTTAATAAAATCTTCCATATTAAAGTATTATAGGAATTATATATTGGTCAATTCCATCCTAATGGATGCATGCCATGTGTTTTTGGGAAGACCATGAAAATATGATAGGAAAGAAATCCATGATGGAGAGAAGAACAAATATTTTATTTTGAAATATTCTTCAAAGTTAGTTATATTAATTCTTATTGAAGAGTGGTAAATGGATAACATTCTCACCACATAATAATTTATCAAAAATATGAAGATCACAAATTTTTATTATGAATTAATGGCAAAGAAATATGAAATAGAGACTATGAAACTACCGACATAAGAAGCAATATTATTAGAGGGTATGTTAATGGTATACATAACGATTTTATATATGGGTTAATACTAAATAGAGATATTCATCATAGCAATTATTTAATTATTTTATCATATCTATCTAATCAATCAACATACATGATGATCCTAATAAACCATGAAAAATCAAAAAGATAGGTAGTTGAATTGGTGAGAAAGATAGTGAGGGAGAGCATGAGTCTATGTAAAAATCCTACATTTTAAACACAAAATAAGGATGTAACATGGAATATGTGTGTATGTATCATAATAATCATTAACATAACTATGAAATACATCTTTCATATACCCTGCCTAGATGACATGATAGATGTAGTTGAAATAACTTCATACTTTAGTAATATTGATATACAAACCAACTGCTATAAAATTTAGATTTGAGAAGGAGATGAATGGAGAATAATGTTAAAGACTAGGAATGGATTATATGAGTGTTTAGTGGTGTCTTTTATATTATGCAATGGTCAGACACATTTACGAATATGATGAAGACAATACTACAAGAATATATTGGTGAGTTTTTACTATTATATTTTGATTAATTTTTATATTCAATAAGAGTAAAGATGAAAACTTAAGGCATTTGAGAATGGTATTATAAATATTAATAAATGAAAATGTCTATGAAAATTTGAAGTGGTGATGTTTAATGCATAAAATGTTGGTGTTTTTTGTATTTTAAATTTCATGAGATGGTGTAAAAACAAACAAAATAAAGGTAAAGGAAAATGTATTTAATCATGGTAAAAACATGTTTTTAACAGGGACCCTCACTAATACAAATCAAAAATAGGCTTGGACTAATATCCATATTTATAATATAAATCTTGAATATAGAGTCACCATTATTAAATGACTTTAAATAGTAGAAAAATAACCAAAAAATAATAATAGAACATACTGAAAAGACCTAACAACTAAGGTTATTCTAGTATTTTATCACATTAGCCTAGTTATTAATCATATTATTAAGCATTGTATCCATCATAATAAAGGTTTGAGGATCCTAATTATTCTCATTGATTCTTTTCTTTCTTATTATCCATTCTACCATGTTTAAGCATCTCAATGTTCCTCTTTGACACTATCTGAAGCCCCTAGATATTTTGAAGGTAGTTATGCATTGAATCAATGATGAAATCAATGCTAATACTAATATTATCCTTAAGTATATCCTTATCACTCTCCATTATATTCATTTTATTAAAAAATGATCCCATTTTCTCAAAAAATTCATTTCTTGTGCATTATATTCCATCATTTTAATTCATATTATTGATAGTTTCTTTAAGTCTAACATGCTCCCTCATAAACCAATACAAGAAATCCTTATGAAAACCTATCTCATATTTAATTTTGATAAATTTATTATCATTTTTAATTTAATCCATAATATACTCAAAATATTTATTCTTATCCTAATTTCTAGAGGCATCATTCCTACCTTATTTAGAACCTTTCAACACACAACTCTTTTTAAGCTTATGCAGGCCTTCCACCATATCACGTAATTTTTCATCACCCAAAAAATTTACATTTTACTCCACACTACATCCATGAGGTTTATCAAACACTATCTCCATCTCCCTACATTTTCCTATCCTTCAAAAACATTATCATTAAACCCCATATCTATTTCCTCCTTATCCAAATCAATTGGATCACCACACAGACCCTCTATTTGAACCTTATTCAATTTTTTCTTAGTGGAGATTCTCAAAATCATTTTAGGTGATAAAACCCCTTTACCTAGATTATTATTGGAATTAGGGATAACATTTATAGAATTTATACCTTTAAGGCACTTAAAAATAATAAAAATCACTACCTAGTCTAGAGGATCTAGGGATTTATCCCACTCTTAACATCAATAATATAATTCTCCAAAGAGTGAAAAATATAAAATGGAAGACTTATGTGAATATATCTCCTAAAATAATTTAGTATGGGAAAATGGTAATAATGAACCACCATGTAGTAACCTTCCAAAGTAACACACCTGATAATTTTATCTTCCACTTTATCATAAAATAATAGGAAATCCTCCTTAATATATCCACCTTGATACTCGATGAGTTATTCACCATTGTTAAAAATTTAAATTTATCCTCCAGATAATGTGTGTTGGACTTCATTTATTTGGTGTCTTCAATTTTTAGTCCTATGACCTAGGAGGTAAATTAAATTGTTTAATAGCCTAAAATAATAAGTATATCAAAAGAAATATATTTCCATGGGTTACAAACATTTAAAAAATATATCATAAATAATTTAATTGTGTTGTTACACTAAAAATAGAAAGTTTTTGATTGTTGAAGAAGAAAGTGATAGAAGAACATGTTTTATCATTACCATATTTTATCAATATTTTTAAAGTGGATTTTGATGTTTCATTTATACATTAGCTAATAATAACCTAAAACTATCCTATTTATGTCAATATAATAGGACTCAAATAAGGTCAATCAAATAGATCTTATAACATGTAGATGATCAACTAAGGACCAAATGAATTTTATAGATATATCATATGGTTACCTATTATTGTTCCCAAAATCCATCACTTGTTTTTATGGACAACATGCTGACCATTTTGGTCCTGCAGGCCAAAATTCTCTCTTTCTTTATCAAAAAATGTTCTAAGCAGTTTATTTTTTCAAATAACTCAAGCCTTTTCAGCTAAGGAAATCACAAGTTCAATAGGCAAGCTTTCTCCAAGGGAAGTTCAAAATACTTAAGGCATTTCCTAAGGGTTTTGAGGATGGTTCAATGCTGAGGTTCAATCAAAATACTTAATGGCAGGGTTTAAATAATTGGAATGAACCATTGTGCTGTTGAACCATTGAACCCCACCTCTGAAAGGTTCAAAGGTTTAATGAGTTTAAAGGTTCAATGACTTTGACAGACTCAAAGAATAAAAGGATTTGAAGAGTTAGAATGAACCATTGAACCATTAAACCTTAAACCAAAAAGGTTCAAAGGTTCAACGAGTTCAATAGACTTAAAATAATAAAAGGATCCAAAGAGTTAGAATGAACCATTGAACCATTAAACCCTACCTCTGAAAGGTTTAAAGGTTCAACAAGTTCAAAGTTTCAAAGAGTTCAAAGTTCAAGTAGAAGCTTCGATCGAATGGATGAAGTGGAAGATTTTAGAAAATGGTTCAACTGAAGAAGAAAACTAAGTGAACAAAACCCCTTACAAAACATTGAAATGCTAAACCATTAAGCCATTAAACCATTGAACCAAAAGAGTTCAAGGTTCAAGGTTCAAAGTGGTTCAAGTGACTGGTGATGTCCCCATGGATGCCAAATTTAGGGTGATATAATAACTATTGATTTTCAAAAGAGTCAAGACCTGAGAACAAACTCATTAACTAGATAAGAAAGGAGCTGAAAGTGCCAGCTGAAAGTGAGAAGATAGTCCCAAGATCTCAGGTCATCAGGAAGAGACAAAATGTAGCAAAGAAAGAGTTAATGACTATATAAAATCTAGAAATATCTATAGAAGAGTTATTCTAGTAGGTGGAATAGTCCACTAGGTAGACATCAAAGAACATAAACATTAAATGGTGCATCCTATTTTTCTTCATTAAGTAAAGGTGAATGGACAGCCGTGTAAGCATCATAACGAAGACTAGGCAACCCATGCTTAGGAGGAGACATTTGAGATGATTTAGAATTCCAAAGTTAAGGTTGATGACCTATTCCAACATGGCCCCTTCACAAAATTTCTAATGTATTCAATGCATTCAATGCAGTATGGGCCATTTTCGTGAAAACAAGAACCCAAGTCTTCCTTTAAATACTATATATTATAATATCTCATTTTGGATAAAGAAGATCTCTCTATTATTAGAAGTGAAGCTCTACCCAAATTGAAAGGCATTCTTGAGACTTTGAGCTCAGACTATTAATCATATTTTGTTAAGTGAATGAGAAAACAAGTGACCTTTCAGACTTTGTGTTGAAATAGCTTGTGTTATCTAGGAAATCATTCTTATGTCTTTTTCCTAAATACAGTCTTGTCCCTTTAATAAAATAAGTAGAACAAGTGGAAATAAGTTGGAAGATGTCTTGAAGCTGACTGTGGGAGACTTTGTGCTACCATAATTGTCTTAAGTCTGTGTTTTGTGTAAAGGATATTGGAGAGACTTTGAGCTCCCCTCATCCTTTGTAATATTTTACTCTGTTGTAGTTTGAGGTGGAGACTTTGGGCTACACTTCATTCTATGGTGTAATTTATCCTAAATCAATAAGAGAAATAATGAAAGACTTTATGCTTTCATGGGTTTCTTGTGGATCTAGTTACTATTTAGGAAGGAATCCTGATGTTTATTGAATATCATTTCTAAAAGAAGAGAAGTGCCTTTAGTAATTACACCAAAATTCTCCTCTATTTTGTGAACATCATCTCTAAAGAAAGAGAGATGGATGGTATGATTTCACCCCTGTGTCTATTTTTAGCTTATACTAGTATTCTATAGTTATAGGGAACCTCCCCTTGCTGAGAGGAGAGATTTGTCTCATTTTAGTTGTGGTCATCACATCCATTTTGTTGTATAAATACCTTTATGCTATGGTTTATATAACCATTTTTCTATCATCTGGTTGATGAAAAAATATTCACCCAACAGTTTTTTGGTGACTCTACTGGGGAAGAATGAGTAGTTTGAAGCCTCAAGCTTCAAATTCAAGTAGTTCCATTTCTTTTCCATTTCCATTTCACACTTTGGTAGATCCACTGTATACGTGAAGCCAGAGAGCTCAAGGTATTGTTGACCCTATATTTGAGTTGGTGTAACTGAATAAATTTGATCTTTTTCCTCCACCATCTCACCTTCAACGAACTAGGAGTTTTCCTCCTACAAACATCAGGTCTCTAATACAAGGTAAAGCTTCTCTTTCCTTTGCTAGTAGAGCTTTGTCTATACATATTATATAGAGATTTATTATCCCTCCTTTCACTAGTCATATCATGACAGCTCAAGGCCCCTAGGTAATACTTTTGGTCCTCTGAATCTAACCCTACCTTTACATGAGCTACCCTGTAGTTCAAGGGAGAATTTTCCCAAGTTCTATGGTGATGGGAAAGTTCATCTTGATGAACATATTGTATCTTTTTGCATATCCTGTGGTGTGATAGGCATTGAATATAAAGATATAGTAGTTAGACTATTTGTAGAAATATTACAAGGTGTTATTGTAGACTAGTTTTATCATCTATAAGCACAAACTTTGCCTAACTAGAACATTCTCAATGCCAAATTTAAGGCTAGATTCAAACCTATAGAAGATACACATGCTCTATTATCTCAACTTATGTAAATGAAGAAGGATCCTCATGAACCTATGTGAGACCTCATTACTAAGTTCAACAAGCTAAGGAATAGGATTACTACAATTGCTCAGTCGACACCTAAAAATATTAAATGCTTCTTCAACAATTCTCAGCTTCCTAAAGTGAGTTTCCTGTTGAGGTAGGCTGGCCACATAGATCTTGCTGTAGCTCAGATTTTAGCCACTGAGGTTGAAAATGATCTTATCTTGGTAGGAAATATAAGAAAAGATCCTAACAAAAATAAATATTCCTCATCTTGTAAAAAATTTCTACAGGCACCACTGATCTTATGGTGCAAAAGCTAGAAAATGAATTTCTAGCTCTAAAAAAACAAATGGTATAAGGGATGTTTGCTCCTCCTTCTTATCGAGATAGACCAAGGAGGATGTTTCCAAACCAATCATATCAAGGTAATGCTACCAGGAATCAAGAGCAACTAAATCGCCTTCCTCCCCCACCACAGAAGCTTGCCATTGAAGTAACACTAGCTATCTTAGCAATTGATTATCATGAAGCTAAACATGATTTATCTTTCCAACCTAAGTTAGACCAAGAAGATGATGCTGATCTCTTTGTAGAAGGCCTAGAAGAATCAATTGGTGACTCCAACATTAGTTTCTTGAATTGTCAGGATGAAGCTAGAACTAAAGGAGAAGTGTTTGATGGATTATATGCTATATTTAATAGGTCCTAGAACTAGTCAACTCAACAAGCTAATAAGGGAAAAATAGGGGAAGAATATCAACTGGCAATTTCAATTGCTAAATGGGGGACGTCTCTACCTTTCCAATTAAAGGATCCGATAATCCATAAAAAAGTAAGTACCTCAAATAATACTGCACCTTTTGCTTCAATTTCTCAGACCATTACCACACCCAATAAAACCTAGAATGATGGAATTCCTTCCTCTATTTCTAGTTCATTTTAGTCATTTGATATAATTGATCATACTAGGAAGACCAAGATCCAAATTTCTAAGTTTGAATATTTACAAGCCAACCCTAATCAACTAGATAGGTTAGTTGAATGCATTAAGAACAAAATCATCCCTATAGGACAAAATGTTTCAAAGGTAACCTATGATCCCCCAAAGAACACATCCACCTGAAATAATCTTGTCATTAATCCTCTTGGGAAGACAAAACCTTTCTACATTTCCCTACTAATAAATGGTCATAATCTGAATAATTGCATAATAGATTATGGCACCTCTAACAATGTGATGCCCACTAAGGTGGTAGGCTCTCTCAGGCTCACACTGACTAAATTTTTTAGGAGATGTTTCTCCATGGAAAACAAATAAGTGCCACTTTTAGGATAGATCATAGATGCCCAATTTGCATTTGTGTCCTTCCTAGATAAAAGAATTAAAATGACAGTCCTGGTGGCCAATGTTCTAGCCTCCTACGACATTCTGCTTGGGTGAAATTTTTGCAAGGATGTTGGTGGAGAGTTAAGCATGGACCTATCTGAGGTGAGGATACCTATCAAGGGTGTCATGTAAAGGTTACTTCTTGACAAGGAGTAAAAATAAATTGTCACCCAAACATCATCCCCCGAGGCTCAAATTTTGTTTGAATCCTTAAGAATGGGCAACTACTTTTTGTCTACTGAAGATGTTCTTGTTTCATCAGAAAAAAGTTCTATAAGTAAGAATCCAAAAAATTTAGATAACACATTAGAAGAATTGGTAGAGTGAAATATATATGAAAGAGGATCTTCCCTCCCTAATGAAGAAAAATCTAATAGAAGATCAGATTCTAATGATGTCTGGTTCTTGAATTTGATGACAACAATTCTTCTACTAGTTCTGGAGCTGGAGTTGTTTTGATATCTCCTCAAGGAGATATTTTTTCCTACTAATACAAGTTGTAGTTCAACAATACCAATAACACCACTGAGTATGAATATTTGCTACTTAGATTAAAGGCTACTCAAGCTAAAGGGGTCAAACTTCTTCATGCTTAGGGAGATGCTGAGATGGTGGTTTGTCAGGTGAGAAATATGTATCAAACCAAGAATGAAAGATTGTGACATTATCACAATTTAGTGTGGGACTATCTTGAAAGTTTTGATGCTTTCTGTATTTCTATTGTGCCTAAAGAATTCAACAATTGAGTAGATTCCTTGGCCATCTCTGTAACTCTCATGGTTCCTCACTGAGATTTCAAAGAGCACAAGTACACTATTGAGTTGGTCTTTTGACCAAGTGTACTAGATAATGCTGACTATTGGTAGGTATTTAATGGTAACAACCAAATCATTACTTTTCTAGAATAGATGGATAACTTTGAGAACCTTCATTTTGAAGGCAGTGAATCTCCAACATAGGAATTAGATCTCGAAACAAATTAAAAAATTGGCAAAAAGTTCCTTCAACTCAAAGGGAATAAAATTTCTAAAGGATTAGTTTCTCTTGAGAAGATATTTGATAAGCATGATAGGTGTATCAATAAGCCACAAATGGACTTAAAATCCTCCAAGGATTTTGATCAAATAAATTTGAGTAAAGAAGATAATCCAAAAATGGTCAACATTAGGAATTGTTGCACTCCTGATGAAAAACTCAAATTCATTACCATACTTTGCCATTACATTGATGTTATGGCATACTCTTATGATGATCTAAAATCTCTCAAACCTAAAGAAATTCATCACAAAATTCCTTTCAAGATTGGGTCATTGCCTCACAAGTAGAAACAAAGGTAGTACAACCCCGAGATATTAGGCACTATTCTTTCTTAGATACATAAAATGCTGAATGCAAGAATTATTTTGCCAATCCATCATTCCACTTGGATTGCAAACATAGTCCCTATGAGAAAGAAGAATGGAGAAATTTACCTATGTGTTGATTTCACAAATCTGAATCAGTCATATTTAAAAGATAACTATCCCCTACCCATCATGGATTAGCTGCTATAAATAGTGACTGTCACAGAGATGTTATCAATATTAGATGGTTTTTTAGGATATAATCAAGTGGAAGTTGGTGAAGCAGACTAATATAAGACTACTTTCACTACACCTTGGGGCACCTTTGCATATCACAGAATGCCTTTTGGCTTGATCAATGTTGGCACCACCTTTTAGAGAGCGATGGATCTTGCCTTTAGAAATGAAATGGGGAAGTTCATTGTGGTATACCTTGATGACTTGACAATTTTTTCTAAACATCATCCTGATCATGTGCATCATCTATAACAAGTGCTGGAGCAATGTCAGCAAAATGGTATTTCTCTTAATCCTAAGAAGTCAATTTTTGGGGTTACAGAAGGTAAAATTCTTGGTCACACTGTATCTTGATAAGGCATAAAGATCGACCCAAAAAGATTCAAATCCATTCAAGAGCTTACTCTTCCTACTAGTAAGACTGCAGTCCATTCTTTCTTTAGAAAGATGAATTTTCTATGAAGGTTCATTCTTGAATTCATAGAAAAGACTCACCACATTATTAAAATGATGAAGGGTAAAGCTAATTTTAGGTAGACTAAAGAAGGCAAGTCAGCATTTCAAGACATCAAGGAAGCTATCACCCATGCCCCAATCCTAGTTTGTCCTGATTACACCAAATACTTCATGATATATAGCTATGCTTCTGAACACACGCTTTCAGCCAGTTTGGTTCAACAAAAAAAAGGTGTGGAGTCCCTCATATCTTTCATAAGTTATCCTCTCAAACCTCATGAGCTGAAATATTCAAACATGGAGAAGCATGATTATGCTATGGTTAAGGCAGTAAAACACTTCTATTTTTACATCATGAACTCACACACTGTTGCTCTGGTTCCTGATATAATAGTAAAGTCCATTCTAACTCAATAGGAGTTTATAACTAAAATTGGTAATTAGATTGCTAAAATATAGGAGTTTGATCTTGTTATCAAACTTATGAAGCTTGTGCGATGAAGAGGTCTATGCTAATTAATTGATGATAACATACTAGAAGAAATAGGGCATGAAGAAATAGAGGTTAAAGACATGCCTACAGTTCTCTTTGTCACCACTACAAATGAGTGGTATTCCAATATTTCTCATTTCTTTACCTATGGTGAATGTACTACTCACTTGTCTCATAAAGAAAAGAGGACTGTTAAGTTGAAAGATGCTAACTTTGTCCTGTGGGAAAATGGCTTGTACAAGAGGAGCCTTAATGGGGTGTTTCTTTGTTGCATGGATAAAGTGAAATAGAGTAAACTTTTGGTGTCTTTCCATAATTTGGCTTGTGGAAGACATTTTTTTGCACCTGTGACTGCCCATAAGATTCTGTGAGTTAGGTACTATTGTCTTACTCTATTTCAAGATTCATATACTTGGGTGCATATATGCAAGTTATGCCAATAGTTTTTTGGGAAACCTAATTTGGCTGTGCTACCTCTCAAGCCTATGGTAATTGAAGAGCCTTTTTAGCAATGGGGAATTCATTTCATTTGAATTTTAAATTTGTCCTTGAGTGCTGGACATGACTATGTTCTCACAGCCACATACTATTTTACCAAGTGGGTGGAAGCCATTCCAGTCAAGCATGCTACTTCAAAAGTGGTATGTAATTTCCTCAAGGAAAATCAATTTGGAGTCCCAACCAAGATTTTAATAGATAATTTAGCCTATTTTTCTTTTCATGAAGTTAACCAATTCTACTACTATTATTGGATTATCCTCTCCCATTGTTCTGACTATTATCCGGAAGGAAATGGTCAAGCAGAATCTAGCAACAAGAACCTGGTAACCATTATTAGGAAGTTGGTAGATAAATATCATAGAACCTAGCATAAAGCATTGCTTGACACTTTATGGGTAGACAAGATTACACCCAAAAGGGTGATATGTATGTCACCATTTCAACTTCTATATGGTTTAAATGTAGAGATACCAATCACCTTGTAATTGCTAGCATTAAAGTTGGCAAAGGTAGTAGAAGATTCAATTTTTAAAAATTCTATCAACAAGAGGATCATGTGCTTGACTAAATTAAATGAGCAATGAACTATGGTGGTGGATCGAATTGCTGCACATCAAAGTCTAGTAAAGAAACTCTTCGACTAGAAAGCAAGGATTCATGATTTTTAGATTGGAGATCAAGTCTTATTGTGGGACAAGAGGAGAGAACCAAAAGGATGCATGGAAAATTGGATTCCTTATGGAGAGTTCCATTTTCCATTCATCAATTAAATGGTGAAAATAGTTTCTTTCTAAAATATCAAGATGGGACGCCATTTGCACTACCTCATAGTGGGCAGTATCTGAATCACTTCAATCCTTGAAGTATCAGATAAGTCCAATTGTACATATGTATAGTATTTATTTATTTTGTGTTGTTCATTTATTTTTGGTGCCTTTCATTTTGGGTAAGCATGACTCTATAGCCCAATGGCATAGATGAAGGCACTTAGAGTCTGGATTCTACTCCTTTTAATTGCTTCAAATCTCAACCGACAGAATTTCCCCAAATGGAGCCATTTGTTGTTCCTAGAATTTGTCACTTGTTTTTATGGAAAACATGTCGACCATTTTGGTCCTATAGGTGAAAATGCTCTCTTTCTTTATCAAAAAATGTCCTGAGCAGTTAGGTTTTTCAAATAACTCAAGCCTTTTCAATTAATGAAATCACAAGTTCAACAGGCGGCCTTTCTCAAAGGGAAGTTAAAAATACTTAAGGCATTTCCTAAGGGTTTTGAGGATGGTTCAACATCGAGGTTCAATCAATATACTTAATGGTGGGGTTCAAATAATTAGAATGAACCATTGAACCATTAAACAATTGAACCCCACCTTTGAAAGGTTCAACGAGTTCAAAGGTTCAATGACTTCGATGGACTCAAAGAATAAAAGGATTCAAAGAGTTACAGTGAACTATTGAACCATTGAACCTTGAACTGAAAATGTTCAAAGGTTCAAAGGTTTAACAAGTTTAATGACTTCAACAAACTTAAAAGAATAAAAGGATCTAAAGAGTTAGAATGAACCATTGAACCATTTAAACCCCACCTCTAAAAGGTTCAAAGGTTCAACAAGTTTAAAGGTTCAAAGAGTTCAAAGTTCGAGTGGAAGCTTCAAGTGAATGGATGAAGTGGAAGATTCCAAAAAATGGTTCAAATGAAGAAGAAAATGAAGTGAACGTGACCCTTTACAAAACATTGAAATGTTGAACCATTGAACCAAAAGAGTTCAAGGTTTAAGGTTCAAAGTGGTTCAAGCGACCAGTGACATCCCCGTAGACATCAAATTCAGGGTGATGGAATAAATGTTGATTTTCAAAAGAGCATAGACCTGAGAATAAACTCAATGACCAGCCAAGAAAGGAGCTGAAGGAGCTAGCTGAAAGTGAGAAGATAGCCCTGAGAGCTTAGATCACCAGGAAGAGACAAAATGTAGCAAGGAAAGAGGGAATGACTACAAAAAATCTATAAATATCTATAGAAGATTTATTCCAGTAGGTGGAATAGTCCACTAGGTGGACATCAAAGAACACAAACATTCAATGGTGCGGTCTATTTTTCTTCATTAAGTAAAGGTGAATGGATAGCCGTGTAAGCATCATAAAGAAGACCAGGCAACCCATGCTTAGGAGGAGACATTTGAGATGATTTAGAATGCCAAAGTTAAGGTCAATGACCTATTCGAACATGGCCCCTTCACATAATTTCCAATGTATTCAATGCAACATGGGCCATTTTCATGAAAACAAGCACCCAAGTCTTCATTTGAATGTTATATATTGTAATCTCTCATTTTGGATAAAGGAGATCTCTATGTTAAATGAAGCGAAGCTCTACCCAAATTGAAAGGCATTCCTAATACTTTGAGATTAGACTATTAATCATATTTTGTTAAGTGAATGAGAAAGCAAGTGACCTTTCAGACTTTGTGTTGAAATAGCTTGTGTTATCTAGTAAATCATTCTTATGTCTTTTTCCTAAATATAGTCTTGTCCCTTTAATTAAATAAGTAGAATAAGTGGAAATAAGCTAGAAGATGTCCTGAAGCTAACTGTGGGAGATTTGTGCTGCCATAATTATCTTCAGTCTATTTTTTGTGTAAAGGATATTGGAGAGACTTTGAGCTCCCCTCATCCTTCATAATCTTTTACTCTATTTTAGTTTGTGGTGGATATTTTGAGCTACACTTCATTCTATGGTGTCCTTTGTCCTAAATCAATAGGAGAAACAATGAAAGACTTTATGCTTTCATGGGTTTATTGTGGATCCAGTTACTACCTAGGAAGGAATCCTGCTATTTACTGAATATCATTTCTAAAAGAAGAGAAGTGCCTTCAGTAATTACACCAAAATTTTCCTCTATTTTGTGAACATCATCTCTAAAAAAAGAAAGATAGATGGTATGATTTCACCCTTGTGTCTATTTTTAGCTTATATTAGTATTCTATATTTATAAGGAACCTCCCCTTGCTGAGAGGAGAGATTTGTCTCATTCTAGCTATGGTTACCACATCCATTTTGCCATATAAGTCTCCTTATGTTGTGGTTGATATAACCATTTTACCATTAGCCAATTGATGACAAAATATTCACCCAACACCTATAATGAAAATTCCAATAGGAAAGGATTTTAAATAATAAGACTATGAGAAAAATATGTATCTCTCATTATACCTAAATAAATATATACTATAGTTGTAAATAAGGTAACTAAACTGAGGATGGGTTAGAATAATTATAAATTGAATAAGGTAATAATAAATGAATTGAGGGTCTATGAAATCAAAATTGATTTATGGAAAGTATAAGTAATCCTATAGCTACACCACCATATTCAATATATATAAGTCCTAATAAATTTTACACTTATATTAATTCAAAAATCAATAAGCTATATATAATAAACCAATTAAATAAAATAAATAGTATAAAAATAGAAATACTTACCTTGGGGTGGACCCATCGATGCTTCAATTTTCACCTTGGCTCAGCTGGAGCTTTGAAATATATGTTTTAGGTTTAAGACTCAAATGGTTGGATGAAAATTTAATATGTCCTCATCTAGTAACTTCTAATGATTAATCCCATTGAGATTTAAAAACACCACAAGAAAAGCCTACTCAAAATAAGTTTCTAAGATAATAACTCTCCAAAATGGTATTTTTAGGGTAGATGTGTGAGTGAAATAAGAGTGAATAAAATGGTATATGAAATGATATGAATGAAATATGAACCATTTATATATTGATTCAATACCCCATAATAACCCTAAACTATAATCTAATGATATTGACCTAACTAGTATAGTTTAAATATGTTGGCTAACACATAATTATATTGTCTAAGATGATATAATAAAAGTGTTATAGAACACACTCATAACCATATTTATTTGGTTGTTACATTATAGGAAGGGTGAAGGTGAAAGTTAAATAGTATTAACTAGGCAAATGCCATAAGATATATGGAATATAGTAAATATTTATACGATACATACATGAGAGGTAAAGGGATAGATATTTAGAGAAGGTAAACATGATATTATAAATGATGTAATCAGATAGAATAGAAACATCTCTCACAAATAACCATGAGCATTTCCCACCCCATTCCTAATATACCATTTGGGATTACACTCAGGTATACTTATATGTTGAAAATACTTGTAATATAAACCATCAATAAATGATAAAGTGAAAAATATTATGTTTATACATATTCCCCACTCAAAACTCATCATGTTTCATAATGGTGTAACATGGAATGGTTATTTGGGAAATAATTATAACAACACAAAATCATAACATAAATAGGAAATATTAAAGAAGTAATGATAAATGAATAAATGAAATTACCATATACATATATTGATTTACATTTATCAATAAATGGTTACATGAAAATAAGATATTATCAATCATGGAGGGTACTCTAACTACAGTTGATAAACCTTAGGGATACAAGGATAAAGTAGACAAAATAAAAGTGAGAAAACACAAGATAGTTGAATAAATGGATTAACATTATTTTTTTTAAAAATTGATTAAAACACTTGGTAAATTGGAAAGACAATATGACTAAGGCTATTTTAGAACCAAAAATTGAATAAATAAGATAAAAATAAAGGAAAACTAGTAAACTAAAAATCCAAGGCTACTTATGACTAAAAAACATGAAATTATATCCAAAGTAAGATACTAAACAACCCAAATCAAACAAGGGACACATAAAAATAATTTACAAAAAATAAATCCATCCATTTAAGAGGAGTAACATACAATATTCAAACAAAATATGAAAACATGAAATGGAAAAATGAGGCCAAATAACCCAAAAAGGGTGAATATAAAACTTAAGGTCTCAAACAAAACTAATATAAATCCTAGAAAGATAATTCAATAACTAAGAGAGAACCACATAATAAATCAAATATTCACCTTATATTCTAAATATTTTAAAAGCTAAAACTATCATATTTTTACCATGTCTAAAATAGATGGAGAATAGGAAGTGAAACAAATGAAATGCTTTAGAAATAAACCTACTTGTCAAAGGGGGAATTAAAATAGGGTAAATGGGGCATCACCCAGGAAAAAACATTATCTTTACTATAAACAAGACACTCAATTCAAGTTGTCAAGACTAACAGTTTTCAAAATCAATGGCCATAGAGAACCTTACCTAGCAAACATAAGCTTTGGCTAGCTAGTGGTGTATACATATCATCCAATGAAGGATAGATGAATGAAAATTAAAAGGGTCCTACCATCCCATAATATGTTAACCCCTCCTTATAACCCTTTACATAGTTTCCAGCCTATTGTGATTATTGTATACATGTGTGGGAAATTAGATGGCACTAGTATGTAAGAAGATATAATGATATAATGAGACATTCTAGCCTATTATACTATCCTAGTGAACCCAAATGAACTTTGGATATATCATGAGGCAAAATTTGGAGTTTTATATTTGACTATAATAAAATATGTGCCAAATAAAGATCTCATATTTTGGTGTGATATGACTTTTAAAATTGAATTTGTCTTTTAACATATACTTTTATTACAACATGGATTTTAACTCCTTGGATTTTTATATTCTCCTCCTCCATATATATTTTTAAAAACCAAAAATTGGTGTGAAATATGACTATATTAGGATAGCTTACACTTATTCACTATAGAGGATATAAAGAACATTCTATCTAAAGACTTCTATACTTGCACATTAGAAAATAGTGTAATATTAAAATCTACCTAGGAGAGCCCAAAATGAAATGAAAGATAAGGAATGATGGAAATGATAATATAAATATCAAGTTTCCATAATAAAAAAATGTGTAAATGAGGATGGTAAAATGATAAGTAGGTATAAATAACCATCATAATAAATGGTAAAATGTGAATGGAAAACATAAAGATAGATTGTTATAGTTTTACCAAAAGATAATATAACTAACTCTATGTGAGGAAAAACACTAATCTTGATCATTTTCTTATATTTATAATAAGATAAATAGATAAGGATAAAATTAAAATAAATATATGGTGTAGGATGTATGATGATGGGTATTTTTTGGGAGGGTTTTGTTCATTCCCCATATCTTACCTTAGAACTCATAATTTGAAAATCTAAGAGGCATAAGTAAAATATAAATATGATATAAAATACATGAAAGGTGTATGAAATAACTAATTAAATCAAAAAATCATAAATTAAATGATGGTTTAATATATAAGGATGGTAATTTATTAGGAAGGCATTGTTGATTCCCCAAGTGATATAATACAACTCACAAGCTGAAAAATTAAGATGTGTGAAACAAAAAAAAAATTAAAGGACCAAATATAGGTACCAAGGATAATGTGAAAGGAATATGTGGAGGTGTAAATAGAGGAATGTTAATATTTAATACAAGGGATTCAAAATATAACCTATATGAAATGTTACATCTACAACATATATTAAAAAAACTAAAACCATGCATGTAATATGCAATATAAATAATCATGGTGGTAATTATTGACCAAAATTTTACCCTAGGTTAAATAGGGTCAACCCCCTACATGTTAAAACCTTTCATAAGGTCCTATAGGTTTTAGAATGGTTATCATGGTCCTAAATGAGGTCAATCCATACTTTGAAGGTCATGCAACATGTTTTAGTGTTGTCATATTTGTCCATTTTTCTTAATATCCTCTTATGCCACCTTTTGGTCATTTTAAGGAATTGTACATGAATATAATCAAAATGAAAAATGTTAAGAAGGATAATGTATCTAATGTAATATAAGGGTCAGAGAAGGCTTTGAAACTAAAATTTTATAGGTTCAATGTAAAAAAATAAGATCATTTGCAAAAGGTTAGTTTTAGAAGTTTGTATGAATTGGGGTGACTAATTTGTAGGTTTGAATACTTCAATAAAGTGTATTGGCATCCCAAAGGGTAATTTTTAGGCTTAGGTAGCTTAGACAGATCCGAAATTGAGAAAAACTATTTTCTCTCTCCTATCACTCTCTTGGATAGATAAAACAGTCAATAGTTTTTATTTGGTATGGATTGTAGAAGAGGAGTTGGAGTGAGTGAACTTGCAGGATGTTATAGGTACTTATGATCTTACATTTCATGGTCATATTTTATATATTATTGGTATGTGATTTATGAACAATATTTAATATTTTTAGTCCCTCCAAATTGCCTATGCAATCCAAATGGATCAATTTTTATCATCTAGTTGCACTTTGGAGATTTATCTATGTGAACCATGTAATATATGTAGACTTGTAGAGCATATTCATCTATTTAATGTTAAATTTAACCTTATTTGGCATGTGTGGTCATGGAAGGATATGAAAAACCATCTCCTTATGATAGAAGTGAATACCATGGTCTGTAGAATAGTGTTTGATAGTTATATATTTTATTATTCTATGAGTAGCTTCAAGTCAAGTATAATATACTTGTTCTCAACCCATGAGATCATAGCTGGTCAAATTATCCATTGAAGGTTTGTATTGAAGAGCATCATTGATGGAAGGTAAGGTGTAGGACACTTGATATAGTCAAGTAACCCTAAAAAGGCACCTACATGATGCTAATAGAAACTCAATTATGTTCAGACCTAAAGGTGAGACTAAAGCATGTTTGGAAGCATTTAAGATTATTTTGGCATCTCAAATAAATTTATGGATCAGGAGAAGATCACTGTGTGAGTGGTGAAGACCTAAAACTAGAGAAACACAATTAATAATCCTAAATGAACCCCACAAAGGACTAAGACATTGAGAAATTTGAAATATATTCAAGAATGAGAATTTTGGGTCTAAACACAAGATAAATCTCATATATATTTGTTGAAATAGTAAGACATCTTGAGACCTCAACCTAGGATCAAACACTTGAATTCAATGTTTATAGATTGGGAGAAAGGTGTAAGGTACAAATTTGGATAAGTTTTATAAATGGGAAGGTTTACCTTAGTTTATTTGAAAAAATTATTATCCTCTAATAGTGTCAAGAAGCCAAAAAAACCTAGAGCAATGCAATTTGCACACCTATAGTGCATTAATAGTAAAGAGAGAATTGCATGGTATCAAGGTAAACATGAGTCTATACAGGTATGAAATGGTCATAATGACATTAGGGTAAACAAAAAGTGTGAAACATATCTCTCAAACATATAATATCACCTACATAAATATCTTGATTTCCCTAGTGAACACTTATAATTTGACTCAGGAGATAAAGTGGCCTTAAGCTAAGGAAAGATATAGGTTTGGTTGGTAGGCAAAGGTTTAGGATGGATATTACCATGTATAAACCACTCTTAGAGTGATAATATCACATTTAAATGTGATTATCAAAATAAATATGAATAAAGTAGGGTTGGTCAAAGGTTATTAAGCTTATTGAATCTAGGAATACACTAATAGGCCTATAATTAGTTCTAAGAATTTGAAGTGTTAAATTCTCTATAGAGGAGATAAAGATTTGAAAATTTATATAGGGGGTAATAATGGGTTTAAAAATACATATATGGTATCCTTTATGTTATAATAATATTGGAAGTGCTCATTATTTTGTCTCAGACCTAAGACACTCCACAAGTAATGTAACTTGCAGACCTAGTGCATTGATGGTGAAAGGATAAATGAAATAATATTAAGGAACTATGGGATAATTTTTAGGACTGAATTGTAGTTAAATTAGTGTTTAAAATTTACTATATTAAATGTTACCACTCATAGGTGGTCACATACTCAGGAAACCTAGTCTATGCCTTTGAGGCCTAGAAATGGACATGAACCTCGTGGATTATAAATTCAATCATATGATCATGTGATATTCCCATGAAATGTGAAAGATTTCATGGGAGAATGGATAGTTTTAGAGACTTAGTGGTTTGTATAAGATAACTCAAATTGTCCATTTTTGGCCTTAATTATCTCAGGGTTGTCCAGAATACATAACATCTACTCGAGAGACAACTTATTTCACTCCCATCTATATGGAAAAGATGCATGGGGTATTGATCACTTAGTAATAGTTGAGGGAGGTCATGTACTTAAATCTAGTAACATTGGTTCAAAGGTTAGGGGCCTAACCTTTGTTAACCATTGCTAAGAACCTAAACTACCTAAAACCCACATAAGAGCCTGATGAGAAAGAGATGACAAGAAATGAATATAAAATGGGTCAATTGGTCAATAAAGTGATTTATATCTACTTTTAACTGTCTTAATATCTTAACCACTTAGTTATTCCATACCATAACTTAAATTTATGGGTCAAGTTTATTTTTTTCTATAAGATTTGAGGTGATTTAAAGGTGAAAAAAGAGATAGATAGGTAAAATTCATGGTGAAAGGTGTGTGGAGATGTATTATAACTCCTTATATCCCATTAACACCTAATTCATGTATGAAAAATCCTATACTAAGCTGACTATTTTAGGTAGTCTTGGATAGAATGGTGAGAAGCAAGGCGACTACTCAGTTGAATATGAAAAGTGTGTTTTTGAGTTTTATTGAATTGTATATGATAGACCATAGGAAAAATAATTTATAAATATGTGTCTAACATCCCTAAAATTAACTCTCTTGAGTATGTTTAGGTCACCCAAGTGATAAGTGTAAGAGTTTAGGCCTAGAGGGCTAGTGAGTTACTTCAAGGAAGTAAATAATAGGTGGTAAAGAAAAGGTTATTAGTTGAAGGGGTGTATAATTGCCAAAACCAATCATGTTTCCACCTTCTCAAGTCTATATATAGGTTTTAATGACCTCTAAGGCAATTCAGGATAGTTAGTGGACTCCTCATGAAGAAGAGTATTTTTAAGAAGGATAATAAAGTATCCATATGTGAACTTTTAGAGATGTCATATTTTAGATTGACACTTATTCAAGAGAAATTAATGATCTATTTTATAATTTTTTCTTTTACATTGTAACTTTTCTTTAATACTTGACACTTGAAATTGTGACTCTCTAATGTCACTCTTTCTCTCTCTTACCCTATTGCTGTATATATTGAAGCCATTTTTGCACTGTAAACTATATATAATTGGTATGGAAAAGCTCTGCTAGTTTGACATCTTTTTTTGCCTTTGAATAAAGTTTTTAAGATAGTTTAGTCTATAAAATTCTTACATAAGTATGTCAAGTAGTCCATTTAGATGACAAGTGATGCTTGTTTCTCCTTACTTCCATTATGCTCTTGTATGCATTGTGTAAGTAATGTTTATTCTAACAACTCTCATAAAGTGTAAATGTTTTTTGGGTGTATTTTAAGTGTGAAGAATATTAGTAGTGTCTTAGACCATACCTCCTATTTAGTCACATTTAAAAATGAATAGCAATCTACCTCTATGTAGAAACACTTTTGTTAGAAGAACCTTGAGTTGAGATTGGTTTTAACAATCTTCCTTCATAATGAAAGTTCAAGTGTGTTTATGGAGATATCCTTGGTGTATCACCTCCATTATTGTAGGTTAATTTCATGTTTTCTTCTACCATTTTTCACCCCCAATAAGTGATTAGCCTATTGTAGTGTGTGAGCCTAAATAATTAAATCAAGGGAGTTAACCCATCATCTAGAAATCTATCTCTTATATCAATGTGTATATACTTAGAGATAGTTCCATGTTATCCAAAATTTGAGAAGCCCTGATTGACTTATCTAGGGTAAAATTTTTGGATATAATAGTTATGGCATTCTCGGATGGGGTTAAATAAGATTGTTCAAGGTGGATGTTGGTATTGATAATAAAGAGATTGTAATAGTCTACTTTATGCAGTATTTGGTGACTCCAACAACTAACTCTTAGTGACAGACTAGTGCATTATTTCATGCCTAATGTAAGAAAAATATCTCATACTAAATTCATTATTTTTCGTTTCCATGATCTTCCTTATTATTGAATCAAATCAAATATATTTTCTAACACTCATCCTTACCCAAGTAAATTCTACCTTGCTCATAGACCTATAATAAAGTTTTTGATTGTCCAAATATTGCAAAATCCTAAGGCTATCATGTCAAGGAACCTACCTTTTATTGTTTAAAAAGGATATATTCCTCTAATACTTGACCATTATTATTACATTCCCATATCAAACCTTAAAAGTGTCCTTACATAGGTAATACAACCACTACTCCTACTGAGCACATTATAAAAAAATGCTAACTCCTACAATATACATCACATCATTGAGGATAATATAGCCATTAGGTTGTTAGTTATTTATTCAATGGGAAGGCTCTTGATTGGTTGTCCCATAAATCTATCACCACATGGGATGAATTAGGTGATGATTTGAGGAGAAGGTTTGAGGACAAGAGTTACAACTCATCATTGACTAAAAATCTGACCAACATAAGGGAACCACCTCAATAAGTTATTCAAGAATTCAACATGGGGTTTTAGAAGACATGATACCAATCTTGGTAAGACCTACTACACATCATACTTTTGTTTATTACCTTAAGTATTTTTATAGTGATATTTCTATTATGATACAATCTATGGGAGGGAACACATTGCCTAATGCTTATGAAGTGGCCATTATGGCTAATAACTGTTTGATTCAAGATGGGAAGATTTTTACAACACCCCCTATGCTTCTATTCCTTAATTTTCAAAGCCCTACACCTAATTTTTCTCCCATCCCTACATCAAAAAATAAGCCAACTACCCCTAATTAGTCAAGTAATTATAATGAGGCAAAAAGAATGAAGGATCTTAAGCAAGATATTTTAGGTCTCAAAATTATCATATAATAGTAGTAAGGGAGACCTTTCTGAATCCACTATCAACATAATTAGTCCTATCTAAACTATCAAGGCAATAGACCACCCTTTCAAGGTTATCTTCAAGGCCAAGGGTAACTTATTCAAGTAAAATCATATAATGGTTATAATCCCAATACTTACTCCACCTCTTGATCCATATACCTATGTTAGTGAGTCCTTCAATCAAGCTTTCATGGAAAATTTGGGAGTAATGTTAGCCATGAATCAAGCTGAGGTACTTAATAGAGGAGATAAAAATAGAGAGATCACTAAAGTGGGGTCTACTTTAGTCAATTAGAATCAAAATGACTCATGTGATATGAATTATTGAGGGAAATCAAGTAAAGATTCAAGTCTTATACCTATAAACACAAGGTCAAAGAGAAAGTTAATTGAAAAGATTAAAGGGGATGAAAATGTTCCATAAATGAGATTTCAAACATTCCAAGGGGAAGGTATATCTAATGTAGTCCCAAATTCACAAGTAGATCAAATAATTTAGAATGTTATGATTTATTTCACACCTCAAATTTCTCAAGGTATAGGTAGCACTATTCCTATTAGTAGAGAAGCTAAGGTTAGTAGCTCTTTCACTAACATTATAGAGAAGATGAATAAGGCTCATGTAAGTGTATCAATGTGGGAAATACTCTCAATACCTAGACAAGTAGACCTACTTCAAGAATATCTATTCAAACTCAGCATGACAACCAAGTAGCCTAGTGGGAAAATGCAGCCTTAACAAACACATTGAATCATAATGCGGTACTACCAAACAAAACTGACAAAGTAGATAAAAATCCTCAATTTTATCTCTCTATAATCATTGGAGATTATTTGTTTCATAATTTTTTGATTGAAGGTGGATCAATTACTTCAATGATGCCTAAACAAGTAGTTGATAAGTTAAATTTGAAGTATGATCCTCATTCGAAGGGATTGTTATAATTGGATGGGTGAGTTTCCAAGACAATTGGCATGATCAAAGTTTTGAAACTTGTTCTTCATGCTTTTCATACTTTAACTATTCCTCAAGATGTGGTTGTGGATGTGCCACCTCACTTTTCCCTTTACTTGTCAAGATATTTTATTGCTAAGAATGGAGGATACTTGACTTCATATTGGTCTTATATGGAATTTAGGACTAGGTATGGTGATAAATTATCAATTAAATATGAACCTATATCTTAGTTTCATATATAACCATATGTAACTTATACATCAAAAAATAATTGCAATATTAGTGATGAAGAAGATCATCCTAGTGATCGATAATATCTAACACCTCTTGATGGCATATATGACTTATACCTTAATGAATGGGGAGATGAGTAGTATGGATTTGATCCATATAAACATATTGAATAAATAGGCCTTGGTACATAAATCCTTTATGAATATTGTGATGGGTCTCTTGAGGAAATTTATAATGACACTCTAAGACAAGATGCATGGGGTAACTACCTTTTGTACATGGATGATGATGTTTGTATTCTAGAAATAACAAAAAATGGTAGTCTTAGTGAGAATTCAATTCTTCTTGCCAAATAAGTGAGTATTAATGAGAATTAACCTTAAGAAAATGTGGAAGATATGTGGAAACAATTAAATACCATAGAGTAAAAGTTTGAATAAGTAGGTAGGTCTAAAAATCTTCAAAAGGAATATAGACTTGATGATGAGGGAAATCATGTTCCTAATGAGCACAAAGAATAGCTTGGGGTATCTACCAAGTAGAAAACAAATTTGGTGGATCATAAAGTGTTTGGTAAACTAGATGAGAGCCTTGATGAGTCCCAACAACAAACATATCATAATTCAAACAAATTTGAATTTGGGAAGGATTTCATGACTTTCAATGATCATATTGAGGAGTACCAAGTGGACATGATAATGGTTAAAAAAATTTCAAAGTCAAACAAGCCTCTAGGAAAGATATATGGATTGTTCATGATATTTATAAGTGATAAACTTGTAGTTAGAATAAGCTCAAAAAATGTTAATTCATTTTAATATCTTCATAAGAAAGTTTTTATTGACAAAAAATCATCATATGATGGTTTGTCTTCATGGAGAAGTAATGATTCTAGGAACATGGTCTTTAACCCTAGTTGAATTAATGAAGAATTTTTACTTCACCTCAAGTGTTTTGAGGTCTTTTATATATTAGGATAGGTGTTTGTTTTCTGTAAGCCTTGAGGCACATTATTTGGTGTGAGTTATTTGTGTTTTTTCCCTTAATGCTAAAGAAAACACATGTGTGTGTTTTCTTGTCTTATTTTGTGTGCTTATTTGTTGTTGTGTTTGGTGTGAGTTTAGAGTCTTTTTAGATGAATATTAGTGTCTATTTTATTATATGAGTGAATCAATTTCTTAATGGGAGGTCAAGGCAATTGGTCCTTAGCATAACAAGTATGCTACCCCTACAATTCACCAAAATGTTGAACAAAATTTTACCCTAGATCAAATTGGGTCAACCCCCTACATGTTCAAAACTTTCATAAGGTACTCTAGGTTTTAAAATGGTCACCATGGTTCTAAATTAGGTGAAGTCATACTTTTAAAGTTGTGAAACATGTTTTAACTTTGTCATATTTGTCTATTTTTATTAATATCCTTTTATGCCACTTATTGGCCAATTTATAGATTATACTTGAATATCATCAAAAGGATAAATTTCAAGAAGTAGGCTAATGTATTTAATGTTAAAGAAGAGTCAAATAAGGCTTTGCAAATAAAATATTTCAGGTTTAACTTAAAAAAATAAGAATATTATCTATAAAATGACAGTTTCAAAAGTTTGTACTGATTGGGGTAACTCATTTACAGGTTTTAATGATTTAGGAAGGTTTCTTGGCATTCTAATAGGTAATTTTCAGACTCAAGTGGCTTAATTAGATCAAAAATTGAGAAAAATAATCTTCTCTCTCCTATCACTCACTTGGATATCTTAAAAAAGGTCAATGATTTTCATTTGGTATGAACTGGAGAAGAAGAGTTGGATTCAGTGAGATTAGAGGATGTTATAGGTCCTTATGATATTCCATTTCATTGTCATAGTTTTAGGATTGGTGGCATGTGCTTTATGACCAATCATTAATATTATTAGTACCTTTGATCTACCTATGCAATCCTAATGGCTTAGTTTTCTCATCTGGTTGCACTTTTGAGATTGATCTATGTGAACCAAGTAATGTATATAGACTTTTAAAGAATATCCACCCATTTCATGTTGACTTCAACCTAGTTTTCTAGGTGTATTCATGGAAGGATAGGCAAAACCATCTCTTTGTGATAGAAGTGAATGCCATGGTCTATATAAAAATGTTTGATAGTTACAGAGTTTATTCTTCTATGAGTAGCTTAAAGTCAAGGATAATACACTTGTTTTCAACCCTTTATAGCATGGATGGTAAATTTATCTAATGAAGGTTTGTATTAAAGAGGGTAATTTATAGAAGGTAAGGTTTAGACACTTGATATAGTCAAGTAACCCTAAAATAGGCACCTATAGGTTGCTACTAAAACCTACTATTTTTAGACCTAAAAGAGGGACAAAATCCTATTTGGAAGCATTTGAGATTATTTTTGCATCTCAAATAAATTCATGGATTATGAGAAGATCATTGTGTGAGTGGTGAAGACCTAAAACTAGAGAAGCATAATTAATAATCCTAAATTAATACCTGAGAGGCTTGCTACATTAATAAAGTTGAAAGAGATTCATTAATGAGAATTCTAGGTCTAACCACAAGACATATCTCATATCTACTTGTCGAGATGGTAAGACATCTTAAGAACTCAACCTAAGGTCAAACAACTAGATTCAATGTTCATAGATTGGGAGAAAGTTGCAAGGTATACTGTTGAAGAAAGTTTAAAAATGGGAAGGTTTACCTTAGTTTCTAAAAAAAAAGGTATTTTGTTTCTATAATATCAAGAAGCCAAAATGAACCTAGAGCAATGCAACTTGCACACATATAGTGCATCGATAGTAAAGAGAGAATTGCTTGGTCTCAAGGAATAAATGAGTCTATCTAGGTATTAAATGGTCCTAATGACCTTAGGAGAAACTAAAAGTTTGAAAAATAGTTCTCAAACATATAATATTACCTAAAAAAATCTCTTTATTTCCCTAAATAACACCTACGGTTTGACTCAAGAGATAGATTATCCTTAAGCTAAGGAAAGATATAGGTTTGGTTAGTAGGTGGAGGTGTAGGATGAAGATGACCATATGTAAATCACTCTTAGAGTGATAATATCACATTTACATATGGTTCTCAGAGGAAATATGAAAATAGTAGGATTGGGTAAAGGTTCTTAAGCCTATTGAATTTAGAAATGTACCAATGCCTATAATTAGTTTTGAGAATTTGAAGTGTTAAAACCTAGATAGAAGTGATTGATATTTGTAAATTTGTACAAGGGGTCATCATGGGTTTAAAAAATACCTCCATGGTATCCTTTAGGTTAGACTAATAGTGAAAGTGCTTAATGTTTTATCCCAGACTTGAGACACTCCACAAGCAAAGTAACTTGTAGACCTAGTGCATTAATGGTCAAAAGATGAATGCCAGAGTCTTAAGGCACTATGGGATGTTGTATAGGACTAAATTATAGGTAAATGAGTGTTGAAGAGTTCCTAAAGTTACTTTGACCACACATAGGTGGTCACATACTCAAAAAATATAGTCTATGCCTTTGAGGCCTAGAACTAGACATGAGCCTCATGGATTCTAACTTCACTCATATGATTATGTGATCTTGCCAATAAATGTGAGGGATTTCATGGGATAATGGAGAGTTAAGGAGACTTAGTGGATTATAGAAGAAAACTCAAATTGGGAATTTTTGGCCTCAATTTATCTCAGGGTTGTACAGGATGCATGTGGTTTTGAGAAATTATAGAGAGTTGAGTGAGGTCATGTACTTGAACTTAGTGGCATTGGTTCAAAGGTTAGGGGCCTAACCTTTATGAACCATTGATAAGAACCTAAACTAAATAAAGCCCTCCTAAAACCCTCATAAGATCTTAATGAGAAAGAGATGAAGATAAATGTATCTAAAAGTATTAAATTAGCCTAGAAAGTTATTTTAACCTACTTGACACTCTCTTACACTCCTCACCACTCAGTTATTACATACCACCACTTGTACGAATGGGTCAAGTTTTTTTATTTATATAATATTTGAGGTGATTTAAAGGTGAAAAAAGAGATAGATAGGTGAAATTCATGGTATAATGTGTGTGGAGATGTATTTTGACTCTTCAAACCCCATTCTCACCTTAGTCATGTATGGAAATTCATTTTCTAAGCTAACTATTGTAGGCAGTCTTGGATAGAACATTGAGAAGCAAGGTGATTACCAAGTTGAAGATGATAAGTGTGGTTTTGAGTTTTATTTAAGTTTATATGATAGAATATAGGATTAATAAATTCTAAATATGTGTCTAACATCCCTATAATGAACTCTCTTGAGTATGTGTAGGTCACCCAAGTGACAAGTATAAGAGTTTAAGCCTAGAGAGCTAGTGAGTTACTTCAAGGAAGTAAATAACAAGTGGAAAAGAGAAGGTTATTAGTTGGAGGGGTGAATAAGGAATTAAACCAATCATGTTTCCACATTATTAAGTAAATACATAGGTTTCAAAGACCTCTAAGTTAGTTATAGATAGTTAGTGGACTCCTCATCAAGAAGAGAAGTTTTAAGGACAATGAAGTATCCCTATACTGACTTTAGGAGGATGTCATATTTAAAATTGACACTTATTTAGGATAAATTCATGCTATATTTTCTATATTTTTCTCTTTAATTGTAACTATTCTTCAAGACTTGACACTTGACATTGTGACTCTCCAACGCCACTCTTTTCCTATATCATCCTATTGATCTATATATTGAAACCATTTTGGCATTATAAAATATTCATAATTAGTATGTTGAATCCCTACTACTTTGACATATTTTTTTAACTTTGAACTTATTTAGCTAGTTTAGTCTCTAAAATTCTTGTTTATCTTATTTGGATGATAAGTAGTTAATTTGGATGATAATTGATGATTATTTTTCCTTTCTTCCATTATGCTCTTGTATTCATTGTGTAATAAATATTTCTTCTAATAGGTCTCATGAAGTGTATGTTGGAATAGAAATTACTAAGATTTTTTTTTTTGCAGGGGGGGGGGAGGGTGAATTAGTATCCTTATAAACTTTTAATTTCACTTTAATAGATATTATAATCATTCATCAAGCAACATCATCATATGAGCTATATCAACTAATCTAGAAATATAGTAATGAGAATATACACATAACAAGTAAGAACACATCATATAAGTGGGAAAATATCATGGAAAATAAAAACAAATAAAAATAACTTGGAAAAATAGTCTTATAAAATAATGAATCAAATTTATTTGAGTACCCACTCAACTTGGAACACTAACCCCAGTCTATCAAGCACTAACTTGACATAATCTTTAGCAAGCACCCCCTTACAAGGAAACACCAACACCCTTAATGAATCCAAAACAAATCAAAAAAATGAAACACTTGATCATATTTATAACACATTTTTTCCCATATAATATATGATCTTATTCAGCTCTTCACACACTTCTACCCTCTCAAATTGCCTTTTAGGCTTCTTCATTCAATTAACCCTCTTATTGACTTGATTAGGTCATATGACCTTGATTTTCATACTAAAACCTCATATTAAATATCAATTAATAAATATTTACACTCCTATAATGGTATACATGACCTCATTATTCTCCTCTTTGTTCTTTTTTATTCTCTTGCACACTCTCTTTTCTATAACACTTTTAAATAGGCCTGTTAGGCCTGTTCTTATACAAATCACTTGCTCTCACATACCTTGGTAGGAAACACAATATTTAAAACTTGGAAAAATATTAAAATACATCTTAGAAAAAAATTAAAATTTTAATGAACCAATACATTAGGTTGGGCACAAATTAGTATACTAAATTCTCTTTTAAGTCTTAAAGAGACCTAATTCAATTAGGTTATCATTAGAGAACTATACACTTTGTCATTCTTAGAACACAAAAACTAAAAAAATAGAAGTATCACTTTATATATCACTAAAATATACCTTATAAAAATTAACTTTAGGTCCAAATCACCTTTTATGTCCAACCACCACTTTAACCCCTTCTCAAAACATTGTTCACAATAGGCATGTGCATACACAAAAAATCTATCTTGAACAATTAAAAAATTAAAAAAATTATAAAAAAAATGGAAAATATAACATATACAGAAACCTAATTAAATTAATGTCATTAAAAACTTCATTATATGCTTCAATTTATGATATACAGGCTCAAACTTTTCTCTATAAGATGTTGATTGTGAACTACCACCTAGTCTCAAAACCTAGTCATGGAAATTTGAACTTCTTCCATGTGAAAGAACATACTCAATGGATTAAAATTAAATAATATGATCTTAAAAAATAATTATAACAATATATAAAAAAAATATCACAATATATGATGGAAACTACTGGTCTTATAGACTAATTTTTTGACCTTCTCTCTCACAGTCCTTACTCAACCAGACAAGCCATTTTGGATTCAATGTTCCAAACTCTTACATTAAATTAAAATGTTATGAAAAACATATATAGTACATAAAATTAATAAAAAAACAACATAGTTTTTAGTATATTAATCAAATCATGGAATATGTTCCCAAACTTATCACTTCAACTTGCTTACCCAGATCTACTAGTTTTCCTTGAAACACAATCATGGTGATAATGATCTTCAACACTTATGTAGACAATTTTATAGAATTTAAATATATTTATATCATCCTATGAGATAATTATAAAATTATTATATAGTTATATAATATTTTCATATGGAAATATTGGTTTTATAGACCAGTCTCATAACCGTACACCTTCATTGTCTCATCTGCACTAGATAGGTCAACTTATGAACAACATTTTCCTCATAACTACTAACATAAAAAAATCATATATAACATTAACATGTATTAAAAGTATATATATATATATATATATATATATATATATATATATTTATTAATCCCTAATCCATGATAACACATTCCTAATCACCTTCTCACTTATGCATAGCTTTTTTGAATGTTTGCACCATTAGGCCTTTTAACAATAGATAAAATTGTATGACTAGTTTAGCACATATGAGGGTTATAACATACCTAGAAACCACCATATATATCAAATAAAAGTCTCAAACTTTGTACTACATCCATTTAGAAAATTTGACATGGTCAACTCTGACTACTTCAATAAGTTTCCAAGAAGTAAGGCCTTTCTTATAGGATCCACTCACTCACGTGACAACCAAAACACACTTGCAGGTGATTGGGGGAGTTTAATACATTATTAAATAGATTAAATATCCATAAAAATCCATTTCTATCACTTTATAATTTTTTTTCACATTGGATCATTGTTAGGGTTCTTTGAGGGTTTAAAGGATCTTCTAGTCTTAATGATCATTCATAAATATTAGCTCCTCATTATAGAAATAAATGATTTTAAATTTCATATAATACACTTAAAAATAAACCATGAATATATTAGGTTACCATGTATAGTTTACATGTGCCAATGAATACTTGAAAGTTCTTCTTAGGTTGAGAACCCTTCATTTTGTGCATACGAGAGACCTCAGAACAATTTTTCTTGCCTTAACCTTAAAATTTTGACCTAAAAATTGGTAAAAATACTTTAAAAAACATAAAAAACTTATTTAAATTCTCACATACTAACATTTTACTTATAAACTAATCTTGATACCCCATCTAGCCACAATATGTCTCTTTTCTCTTTAGGCCTTCACCTACAAGTCATATTAGGCCTTGAAACTAAACTTCTAACCACTATAAAATATATAAAAACCTAATATACATGTCATAAAACATATTACCATGCTCAAACACTACCATAAATTATTCACATGCCTTGACAATACCTTATGACACCTTAGTAGGTCAGGCAAGATCTATAACTAATCTAGTTGCATGTTAGGTCTATAGGTCCTACCCCTATAGGCTCACTCTAAGACTCTCATGAATGATAAAATTAATTCTCAAACAATATAATATATCCTCTTATTCCTCTATGAATTCATCTCACTAGGAAACCAACCTCATATCTTCTCACAGGGTATCTTTATGTTATGACTAGTGTCATGATTAGGCTTTTCAAGAACTTGAAGCTTGACATCTGGCCTTGAAACACTCAATGATTTTAAAAATTTATCACATTAATTTAATGATACCTATAAAATATCATACCTATTTACATACTTATACATGCTCATCATGCACAATATCATGATATGAGTATGCTTGTTATGACTAGGCTTCTCAAGGCACCTTATACTCAAGGATTAGTATTCAAAACATACTTACCTTGACTTAAATATTAACATCAACCTCATAAGAATCATTATTTTGAATTTAAATTCTATATTAATAGAGATACATGAGGTTTCCTTCAAATTATCTTTTTTCACATGGTTCATAACTCATAGATCACTCACCATGCATCTTTACCAGATGCACCTTGACATCAATGACATCAACCTTGAACTTGACATCAATGATAAAACTTCTCAATAGTGTAAATATTTTTTATGCGTATTATAAGTGTGAATAATATTATTAGTGTCTAATATTAGACCTGATATTTAGTCACCTTTAGAAATACATAGTAATCTACTTCCATGTAGAAACACTTTTCCTAGAAGAACCTTGAGTTGATATCAGTTTTAGAAATCTACCTTCATAATGTAAGTTTAAGTATGTTTTTGGAGATATCATTGGTTTATCACCTCCATTATTTTATGTTACTTTTATATTTTATCATACCCCTTTTTCACCCCCAACAAGTGATTAGCCTAGTGTAGTGTGTGAGCTTAAATAGTTAGATCAAGGGAGCTATCCTACAACATAGAGATCTATCTATTGTAAAAATATATTTATACCTAGATATATTTCCATGTTTTTACAAATTTAATAAGTTATAATTGAATTATTTATGGTGAAAATTTGTGCTATAATAGTAATGTCACTATATATTCCATACAAACCTATAAGAGGTATAATACAAGCACCAATATAAGGGATATTAAAAAAATATGCGGTATAAAAAAGTGGTGAAATAATAAAAAATAAACTACATCAAACTTAGTAAATGGTAAATATATTATAAATAAACATGAAGGTGATACCTAAGATCTACAATAAAAGCTAAGGATGTCTATAAAATGTTATAAAATCTAAAGTTTATATCTAATATCCACAAAGAAAAATGACTATAAAATGATATATACCCTTGATGTGGTACCTAATATTCAAAAGGTAAACTATGTCCAACTTATAAATTATATAAACCCTAAAGGTGATACCTAAGATCCAAAATTGAAACTAAGACCGACTATACAATTACCAAAAAACCAAAAAGGAATCAATTGTGTAGTAAAATTGATGATAAGAAAGTAAAATTCAAGATATTAAATAATATGAGACAAAAATAACAATCAATATCTATGCTAATGACTGGATCAAAAAAGATAATGTGAAATGTGAGCATATTTTTCTTAGAGAGTTTATTGAAGCTTTTTTTTTAAATTGTTTTTTTAAAGGATATTAATTTCTACAATATGGTAAGGATGAGAGATCAATAATATAAGATAATGAGTATGGGAATTATAATATACCCATAAATTTTGCTTAAATTTAAGGATTGAATTAATTAAAGGGTGGGTAGTGTAAAGTTCCCTAATATGTGTTGTAGCAAAAGGATGAGCATTGCAATATGCCAAACATGTAGGATATAGAAATATTAGATTTAAATTAAAGATTGATAGGTTTTTTAATGATATAAAACTCTATGTTATAATATAAAATTTGGAACCTATGGTTATTATAAAATCTTTAGGAGGTGGTAGAGAATTTTTATGTATAGTATTGGCCAAGATGATACAATCTAAAGAAACATGAAAGAAATGGACTGACTATATTATCTATTTGATAAAATGTAGTGGAATAGGAATGAAATGGATTGTATCAACCAAGTTGATATAGTATAATTATACATGATTAAAATAGGTCGTATCAGTCAGGTTGATAAAGTATGGTTAAATTAGATTAAAAGGAACTATATTGGCTATGTCTATAGAGACTAATAAAATATGAATAACTATATCAACACATTTCAATTAATGAGTGGTGTAGTTAGATGAAATGAAAAAAACTATATAGATGCACTCTAGGTCATATCTAATGTAGATGACTATATGTGATTGTAATTCAATTGTAATAGGTTGTCTAATATAATTATAAATAAATGATTTTAGTGGTGATTTATGAGAGGTTGAAGTAGGATAGTTATTAATTTTCACATAAGATAAAGGATTATAATCACGTATAATGAATAATATAATAGGCATTTAAACTATATTTTATTAATAAGATAATGAGTAGATAAAATTTGGTTGAATATGAGTAAAGGTTTTACAAGTCATCCTTCTAATGCCTTTCAAGGGTTGTGTAGAGGGTGGGTAAACATTAAAAAAACCATGTTCAACATTTCTTGATTTTAGTACAAGATTTATAAAGATGGGTAAATCATAATAGGGTTTTTTTTCATGTCATAACCATTAATATGAAAATTATATATCATGTTAGGGTCTTCACCTCCATCATAATCATGATCATATATGTGAAAATATTGATATTGATTATAAATCATATCAGAAGTGGTGAAGGTGGAATCATCAAATATTTAAGGAACATAATAATAATTTTGGTCCCATTATAAATGTCATCATTAATATTTTCATCAGTATATTCATACATGGGTGGACAATTTTAGTAATTTTTCATCCCATTATAAGTTTCATCATTGGGATTTTTACTCTGGTAATAAGGATCATCAAGACCATAGAGTTAAATAGCACCATAGGGATATTCATCAATATCAATAGTTTTAAAAGTTATTGATATGATCTTGATATGATTCAAATATTCAATATATGCATAAATAACCTTAAGGAAGGAAAAACCATATAATACTCCTTTAGGAAGGAATAACTCCACAATGTCTCTTCAAGGGGACAACCTCCAATATCCTCTTACAATAGAAGACTCAATGCCTACTTGATATCTTTACCATGATAATCATCTCCTATATACATACATACATACATACATACATACATACATACATACATACATATATATATATGTATATATATATATATATGTATATGTATATGTATATGTATATATATATATATATATATGTATATATACATATATATATATACATATATATATATACATATATATATATATACATATATATATACATATATATATATATATACATATATATATACATATATATATATATATATATATGTATACATATATATATATATGTGTATATATATAATGGATGGGTAACCTCCTAATCCCAATGTAGGCCAACCATTACCCACTATAGTAATTCTATAAGTTACTCCATTATCCTAATATATTGTACCCATATAACTAAGGGGATGTGTGCCACATGTCAGCATCTCCATCAACCCATATACATTAATATATCATATCCCTAGGTACATAGCATTACTTCCCTCCTTGACATGTTTCATCCCCGAAACATAAGAAGAAACCAAATAATGAGTGTGCTTCAAATCATTGCACACTTGTCTCTAATTTCGATTATCTAGCCATCCATATGTGATCTTGACAGGTGATAGTTCTCCAAGCTTATTTCCAAATTCCATTATGCTCATCTAATTTTGTTCATGATCATAATTATACTTCTTTGGTGTCCAAGCATAATTATTCCTCTTTTTATTCCATGTACCATATTCTATTGTGCTACTCTGATTCCAACCATGACCATAGTAGATATTCCTCCATGCATAATCATAGTGATTTCCCCATTCATTCCATGTTCCATAGTATTTTTTCTTTGGACTCCATGCATATCCATAATGATTGGAAATTTTATTTCCTATATAGACAAAATTATTGTTGTTATGACACTTCCTCGCCTGGTTCCATGATTATTTCCTCTCATGATGATGTGGGTGTCTATATATCTCATAGTTTTCCAATATTTTGACCTTATCCACCTTTTCTTCTACTTATTCCACATTTTCCTTCTTTGTCTCTTTAGTAGATGAAGTGTTAATTTATAGTTGTAGTGTGTTTTTATCTATATCATCTGAATCTTCATCATGCTCTTCATCACCTGTTTCAATATCATCCTCATTATCTACTTGGATTGTTATTGGTGCCTTTTTAACTATGATATCTTGTAAAGTGATCTTCTTTTTCCTATACCAAAACTTCATGAAATTTTTTGAACATTAATATTCATTGTTCCCAAATTCTCTACCATGGATATCCAAGAACTATATCCACATCATCCATATCCAAAGCATAAAAATTCGAATGCCAAACATATTTTTCCATAATGAGCTTCAAATATTCAAACATTGAAATATTATTACCATCTACTTGAACCTCCTTGACATCATTTTATTAAACATGTAGATTCTTGTCCACATTCATGTTAATGAAGTTATACTTATTGGTAGGGTTTATGGACACAACCACCTTCTTATTTTTAATGCATCCATGAAATTGAAAAATTGACTCAAATTTCTTTGGAGCCAACCCTTATCTTCTTCTTCTTCTTCTTCTTCTTCTTTATCATCATTATTTTCTTCCTCTTATATATCCTCTTTTTATTTTATATCCCATAGATCTAGGAAGATTTGTTCCATTGCTTCCCATAAAGAATACTTTTGCACAAATCTCAATTGATTAAACCACCAATGTTGTGCAGGCCTAGATAAATAAAGAGATGATTCTATTTTCCATAAAATTATTTTAGTATTATTCTCCTTAAAAATGAGCCACCATTATCTAGCATCAACATCATCTTCCCCTAAAAATTTTTACAACTTCATGATCCACAAAAAAAAAATTAGGGTTCATGAAACCCTAAAATGTCAATAACTCATACAAAACTGATCTAAAAATTCCCAAATTTTTACTGTATCTTAGCCTTATGATATTGGAAGCTCACTAAAACTTTTGTTAAAAAATGTCACAAATTTTTACTTGTAGATTGAATATATGAAAAACCATAAAATTGAAACAAATCACTCAAAAAAACTCCAAAAATTCTAAATTTTTTTATTTGCTTCTATTATATATTTTTACATCTCCAGTAACAATTTAGAATAAAAATTATCTATATTGTGGAGGATATAGATAAATTAGTATAAAACCTAAAATAACAATAACTCCCTCAAAACTAGTAAAAAGATCTCTATTTTTTTATTGCAACTTATTTAAAACATTCTCCATATCTAGTAATAAAATTGTGGAAAATCAACAATCAATAACAATATATTGATGATTAAGAAAAACTAGGGTTTTGTTTCACATAAATTACCCAAATCAAAGCTCTGATACCACTTGATATGATTAAAATATTCAATATATGGAAAAATACACTTAAGGTAGGTAAAAACCATATAATACTCCTTTAAGAATGAATAAATCCATAATGTATCTTTGAAGGGACAAACTCCAATATCCTCTTACAATAGAAGACTCAATGCCTACTTGATATCTTTATCATGATAATCACCTCCTTTATATAGACATCTATCTAAGCAATGGATGGGTAACCTCCTAATCCCAATGTAGGCAGACCATTACCCAATTTAATAATTCCACAAGTTACTCCATTATCCAAATATATTATACCCATATAACTAACTAAGGGGATGTGTGCCACATGTCAACTTCTCCATCAACCCATATACATTAATATATCATATCCCTAGGTACATAGCAGTTATGCCATTATAATCATCATAGGGATCATTATAAATTAGAATACCATATTGATAATATTTAGTCTCACTATAATATTCATCATAAGTGTGAAAATTATCATTATTATCTTCAGTCATGAGAAAATGTATCACATAATTTCACCATGAGGAGTTAGCTTAAATGGTGTTCATAAAAGGTAAAAATGAGTTACCTGTGAAAAATTGGAATAGGTTAGGGCTCAGAAGAAATATCCTAAGAGGAAACATGATGATAAAGAAAAAGAATATGATGTAAAATAATTTTGGTTAAAACTAATATCTATGGTATCAGGTTGGATAATATAGTTTGTTATTAGTTTGGAAAAATAGACTACATCATAAAAGATGATAGTCATCTAGAAAAATATAAAATATTAGGTTAGCTGATATATTATATGAAAAACCCAACACTACTAGTGGCTTGATTAAATGAATTGTATCAGCTTGGACAATGTAGTTATAAATACTCAAAACTATATTGGGTTGGTTTATATAGCCTAAAAACACAAAACATGACACCTTGATAGTTAGTGCCATTCACATGTAGACAAATAAAGGCATTGGGATAGATGATACAATTAGACTATAAAAGATATGTTGGTTTGGAATTTTTTCTAAGAATCTAGAAGACAAACATGAAACTAATACAACTAAAGGATGGACAATATTCACCTCAAGTTCACTAAAATTTATGCATGTGATAGGATTAACCTAAAAATATCCTATTTATCTCAATAGAATAGGACTAAGTAAGGTCAATCAAATCAAGTCTATGATTCTTTGACGATTGTGTATGTAAAAAATGAGTTCCATAGATATAATATATTATTACCTACAAAGTGAATACCAATATGAAATAGTTATAGATCCTAATCATATGTTTTAAGGACGTAGATCTCACTATACCTCAATATATATATACTATAGTTTTAAAGAAAATAACTAAACTAAGGATGGGTTAGAATGAAAATAAAAGGGGTAATGTGTAATGTTAAACCAAATTGGAGTCTATGCAACCTAAAGTGATTCATGGAAACTAGAAGTAATCCTATAGCTACCATGAACTAGGAATTTAAAATAGAGGAGAGGTTAGTCTTGTGTTAGTATGATAAAATAAATGAAATTAACACACTAAATGCCTAACACCTCTAGTCTAGACACTAGTGGGAGATTAGTAACAAAAACTAAATGAAAGCACACCAAAAACATAAAAGAAACAATTCTTTTACCTTCCTTGGGAGATCCAAATGGCTTTTTTGAATGGCTTGATCAGCTTGTGCATCAAGAAGTCTTCATAAATGGAGGTTTATTGGATCCTTTTCTTCTTGAAATCTTGGATTTTTGAGTATTTGCCTTAAAATCTAGGCATTATAACACTACTTTCATGAGTTCTATGAAGCAAATCTTATAAAATAACTCTATAATATCTAAGCTTTAAAGTAATTTGTGCATAATAGTTTTGTACTAAAAAATAACGTTATCTCTCCAAATTAGCATTATAACTTTGGATTATGAGAGATTAGAAATGAATAATCATGGCCTTGTATTTATAGCCTTAATAATTAACTCTCACCCAAGGTGAGTTAAGGTTGAGTTTATGCTTGGGATGGGTTCAAACTGAACCTAGGTGAGTTAAAACTAACTTTTGAAGAGTTAATAATTGTTAATTAATTATGATTTGTAATTACTAGGCATGGCTCTCAAATTAAATATTTTAGGATATTTTTAAAGAGTTTAACAACTCATAAAGGTAATAATGAAAGGCTAGGATATTTTGAATTTTTGAAATTAATTTTTTAGATATTCATTAATTTCAAATAGGTAATTTAACTAGGAATTTAATTTGGTTTATATTGTTAATTGATTTAGAATAGTTTTTTTTATCTCTTTCAAGATTTATTAAGTGTGCAAGTGCCCCATTTGATAGGTCCATAGGCTGAATTGGTAGTTGTGATGTCACAAGGTGACTAGGGATAAATCTATGAGAGGCTATTATTAGATATGATATAATACCCCAATTACGGATGTCTCAACATGATTATGAGCTTTTATGAATGATGAATAAGAAAATTTAGGATGTTTAGTGATTCATAGGCTTAATTTGTAATAGTTGGGAGGAATTGGTCTGAAGTCTAGTTGAAATCTAGTTGTGGTTATTTTTAGGTGTTTATAATTTTCCCCTATTTTGGAAGGCATTTAAATATATATGTACAATAACATCTCAAATAATTAAAAGGTTTTGTATGCTTATGACTTTAATATCAATGAACGAACTATAGGTACCCCCTCGATAGAGAAATGGGCAAAAGGGTCAATGGTCAGTCCCTCAAAAGAAGGAAACAATGGGACAAAAAGGTAAAATGGGGTGGAAAAGACTAATTTTCCCATAGGTGGTTATAATATATGGCATATGGAGTTATCATAGTTGGGTAGATAAATAGGATGATTTTACCACCGATAGTTATAATCATCAGTAGAGGTGGGACAAAAAAGGTAGTGATTTTTTGAAAGGTGGTTATATTCATTGAAACAAGGATTAGGGTAAAAAGAGAATGTTTTTCCCAAAGTTATTTATAATCATTAAAATTAAAAAATAATGATTTATCCATAGGTGGTTATAATCATTGGTAGGATAAAAACATGCCCCAGTTAGGTGGATAAAGATAATGGTTTGTCTAAAGGTGATTATAAGCATTATCAAAATTAAAATGTTCCCTAATTGGGAAGAATAAAGATAATTATTTTCCCAAAGGTGGTTAAAATCATTAACCTTAAAATATATTGAAACACAATGATATACAAATAGACATTTATAACCATTGGATTTTCAAGTAGAATGATACATAATGTTTTGCCTAGAGGTTGTTATAATCAATAAGAGTCTAATGGAAAATTATAATATAGGGCCTTATGTAATTAATTCATACTCAAAAAATAAGATTATGTTATTATAGAGGATAAATATGAATATCGGAGACCTACTAGTGTGGAGATACACATCCTAACTAGCAAAGAAGAAAATTTGTTTGTGATTTAATTACTCTATATGTGGGAATGATTGGGGTAGATTGGGAATTTTTTTGTTGCTAAGGAATGCCATGGATTAATTTTTATAAATATTTACCAAGATAATTTTTTTGTATCACATGATGATACACATCATGATATAAAACACCATGATAACTAAGTCAAAATATGCATAAGGACTGACACACGATCTAATAAAGATTGGAAAATAAGACACCAATAATAAAAACCATGATGAAAATGTTGACATATAAATATGGATGGATTAAATAATAATTCATAAGGAATCACCTAATGAATTCACATAGAGTGAATCAAGGTACAAAAATTAAAGAAAACAAACAAATAAATAGAAAGACAAAACACCCTAAAACAAAAAGAAAGGTAGAAAAAAAACAAAGAGAATAAAATGTGACAAATAGAAATAGTGGTTAATCCAAATGTTATCACAGAAAAATGACACAAACAAAATAACATAAAATGAACCTAGGCTATAGGAGACAATGACACAAATAAAATGGGGAAATAAAAGAAAAACAAGGGGTAGCCAAGCTAACTCCAAGTGCACTAGGCAAGTGGAGGATTCCTACATAGTTGTATAGATGCAAGGTATAATATAAACTTCAATCCAAATCTAGTTAGCCTAGGATATGGGATATAAGAAGATGATGATCGATAATAAAGATGATTGACATGCTAGAGAAAACATGGGACATGAGGCCAGTAAGGATGGGGAAGCTAAATGACAAGTGGTTTATTGTGAAATAAATAGGGATCCCAAAATCGTTAAGAAAAAGAAGTGATAGATGTGTATATTTTTAGAAAATATTTAAATGTTTTTGAAATTTTATATGTATCTCAACTCAATGAAGGATTATGAGATACTAAATAGTCCAATATCACAAAATGGAGAAAGCATTCAAACTTGAATTGCTCAAAAAATGGAAAGATCATGGCAAAGGGGTGATTGAGCTAACCTCAACGTGAATTGAGAACTACCTACATAATCCTAGGATGGGACCTCAAGTCACTATAGTTATACCTTATATCAAATAAATCTAATCAGGTAGTAGTAAATTCATAAACTAGGCAAAGTAGGCAAATATCATTGGAATGGTAAGGTGGTAATTTAAGGCATGATAAATGTGTTGTTTTTAATTTGCCCATATGTAGTTGTAATAAGTAAATAATGAAATAGGTAAATGATACTAATTTTACCATAAGTGGTTATAATTAGTGGCACAATGATGGTACTCTGATTTCCCCAAAGGTGGTCATAATTAGTATAACTTAAATGAAATGAAAATATAATGAAGGATGCAACTACCAAACCAATGTGATACTACTCCAAATATGACCACTATCTAAAATACTAAATTAGTGGCTAAAACTTGATCTAAATCTTCTTACTAAAAGTGGTCATGGAATGAACATCAAAGGGGTTTGGTAGGGAGTGTTAAAAAAAATTAGTTGATAGAAAAGGTATGGAAAAATGGTATAGGGTAGAATGGTATGATATAAAGAAGAATGTTAATACAATACTATGGAAATGGGCCTCATAGACAATACTTCAAGTCTCTCAAGCAAAGTAACACAGGAGGTGTATAATGTTCATTGATTCATCAAGTTTATCCCCATCTAGTGTAGCGAGCATATATGCTCTAAAGCCATAGTTTACAACAATGATATATTGGCATATCTAGTTAGGTTTGATATTTCCCTTGTGATTTTTGGATATGGTATTCTATTGATTTTAATTGAGAATAAGATCACCAAGTTAAAATTATCTATGTTTGACCCACTGATTATAGTTTCTACTAAGTCAATTTTAGTATGCCTAAAATTTATTAACTACAGACATGCATTTTTCATCAAGTAACTCCAACTCTTGTAGGTGAGATACTTAACATGTTTAAAATAGATACATAAAGAAGGTAACTCAACCTCAATGGGAAGAATGAACTCAGTGCCATAAATGAGGGAACATGGAGTGGCTCTTATTGGGGTATGGTAATTAGTGTAGTATGACCAAAGCATAAAAAATATTTAGAGGTGTAAATCATGGCCAACATCATTGATAATCTTTTTAAAGATATTTACAATGGTTTTATTGGATGCTTCATCTTGGCCATTACATTATGAGTAAAAAGAATTAGATAAATGCTGTGTAATGTTGTACTTGACACAAAATTATTTGATATTTGTTCTTGAATGATTCATAATTATTAGATATAATGTTAGATGGTATACCATAGTGATAAATGAGATGGTTGAAGATGAACTAGGAAATTTGTTTTTAAGTCACATGAGGGGTATAGATTCAACCCACTTAGTGAAATATCTAGTAGTGGTAGGGATGTGTTTATGGACATTTTATCTAGTAGTGGTAGGGATGTGTTTATGGACATTGTATGAGGTTGGGTTAATATTACCAATGAGATCAAGGCCCCATGTAGAAAATGGCTATGGTATAAGCATTGGTTTCATATTCTTGGCTGGGGCATAAATCAGATTGGCATGTCTTGGACATTTATTGCACTTTTTAATGTAAATAACTACATCTAGATCTATATTTGGCCAATAATACCTAGTACATAGGATGATATACCATTATTAGATATAATTTTAGATGGGATACCATAGTGATAAATGAGATGGTTCAAGATAAACTAGGAAATTTGTTTTCAAGTCATGTAAGTGAGGGGTATAGATTCAACCCACTTAGTAAAATAATTTAGTAGTTTTAGGGATGTGTTTATGGCCATCATATGAGGTTGGGTTAATATTCCCAATGAGATAAAGTCCTCATGTAGAAATTAGCCATGGTATAAGCACTAGTTTTAGATTCTTGGCTGGGGCATAAATCAAATTGGCATGTCTTTGACATTTATTGCACTTTTTGATGTAAATAACTGCATCTAGATCTATAGTTGACCAATAATACCTAGTACATAGGATTTTTTTAGCTAAGATGGTCCCACTATTTTGGGATCCACATAATCCTTCATGAACTTCTCATAATTCTAATGTTGATTCAATTAAAGTTAAAAAATGAAGTAGAGTTCTATCAAAGTTGTGATAGTGAATTGTTAGTCTAAGTAAGGTATATCATGTGGCATGGTGAATAAAGGTTTTGGATTGTTGTCAATATAGGTTAGGTGGAATTATATGGTCATGAAGGTAGGTAAATTTTTTTTAATAACATATGGAGAGGGGACCAACAATATCATAGATCATTATAATAGCTGACAATTCATGAGCAAGCACTAGAAGATTTTTAATGAGGAATTGATTTTCTTTTGCCTTATAAGTATGATGAATCAAAGAGCCAATGGTGGCCATGGCATCTTTTATTATATTACTGGACCTTGGTATGTGTTCAAACTATACATTAGAAATCTATTAGTTGAGAGTGTCAATCATGGGCTTGTATGGCACCAACTTGTCATCTTTGGTCTAAAAGTGGTCTATACCCTGATTTATGATTAATTAAGAATCACCATAAACCTTGAGATGTTGAATATTCCATTATACTACTTGGAAAAGCCCTAAAAAAAATGCTTCATATTTAGCCTTATTATTGCTATAAGTAAAGTTGATACATAATGTTTTAGGGATAATATCCTACTATGGTGTAATAAATAATAGACTTGCTCCTAATCTATGTGTTGTGAATGATCCATTAAAATATAGATTCCAATGCTACTCTCCAAGAGGTGTTTCAATGATGGTAATAATGGAATCATCTAGGAATTGAAAAGTTAGAGGTTCTATATTTGTAAGGGGAGATTTTGTAAGCTAAACTACAAGTACTTATCCCTTCATGGCCTTCTAGTTGATGTATTCTATCTCAAACTCACTCAAAAATATGATTCATTTATTCATGTGGCCTTGTAAATATATATTGGATAGTATATAATTGAGTGGATCTAGTTATGAAATAACTATGGTGTTGTTGTTTAACATGTAATTCCATAGTTTTTGAGATGCAAAGACCATAGCCAAATAGGATTTTTAAATGGGTGTATAATTGTGTTCATACATAACTAGTGTATAGCTTAGATAATAAATAACATGTTCTTATATTTTATCATCATGCTAAACTAAAAGTGCCCCCAAGGCTTTGTATATGGCTGATAGGTATTGTAGACACCTAAAACTAGCCACAACTGGCCTTTGATTAGACTTCAACCTAATTTTTACCAAACATTTCAAATTAAGCCCAGGAATCACTAAATGTCCTAAAATTACTTATGAATAATTCATCAAAGCTTAAAATAATGTTGAGACATACCTAATTAGGGTATCCTATTGTATGCAATCATAACCTCTCATGGATTTATCCTTAATCATCTTGTAGTATCAAAATATTCAATTTGGACTATGGACCTATTAAGTGGGGCACATAAACAAATTTCAAATCTTGAAAGATCTAAATAGAGAATAATAATTAATTACAAAGATAAACCAAATTAAATTCATATTTGAATTATCCATGTGAAATTAATGAATAATTAAAAAAGGAAATTCAAAAATACAAATATCCTATCCTTTCATCATGACTTTTGTGAGTTGTCAAACTCTTTGGAAATATCTTAAAATGTTTATTTTTGAGACCCATGACTATTCATTAAAAATCATAATTACTTGACAATTAAAAATTCTAATAGGGTTAGATTTGACTCACCTAGGTTAGGTTTTAACCCATACCATGTTTAAAGTCCACCTTGACTCACCTTGGGTTAGGGTTAGTTCCTAAGCCTATAGATACAATCCCTTGCATATTAAATTATAAGCTTGGATATTATAGAGTTATAAAGTAGGTTTTTTTGAATGATATTCATAGAAATAGTGTTATACTACTAAAATATTAAGCCAAGTTATATCAAGCCACATCAAATCTAATGGTGCCAAAGAGAGAAAGAGCCAATAAGCTTCATTTTCTAAAGACTCTTTGAAGCACAAACTGAGTAATCCACTCAAAAATGCATTTGGAGATCCTAAGGAAGGTAAATTATTTGTTGTATTTTTATTTTAGTTTTAATTTCATTTGTCTTTTGTTACTAAGATCTCCCTAAGTTCTAGTATTAGAGTGTAATTGTTAGTGTGTTTTATTTGATTTTTATTACTTAAACTAACACTATACTAACCTCCTTTCTTGGATTCCTATGATCACAAATGGCATGCCCAATGGGACTTTGAAGCATCCCATATAACAAAGAGACCAAAATGCAGCTCTTATTTTTATAATGAATGCTTGACCATCTTTGAAATTTGAGTTTTTACTTTGTTTTTTTGTATTCTATTTTTTGGTCACATTTATTTGTACATATAGATCAACATAGATTTGGAAAAAATTGATGTCGATCCTATTAAAATTTATGTCAATGCAATCAAGATTGACATCGTTCCCTATGTACAAAATAGGGCATGGTAAAAATGTGTTTGACAAATTGTTCTTGATCTTTCTTGTTTTCATTTTATTCCTAACATCTTTAAAATTATTTGACTGACTATTTGCCTACAAGACTTGGTCTCATTTATTGGTTTATGATTATCTTTATAACCATATTATTATTGTAAAATGTATTATATTTTCCATTTTTATATAAGAAAGAGGGAATCAACATCTATTCCTATTGACTGATGTCGATTGATATAAATCGACATCAATCCCTATGTAGATCAATACCAATCTCTGTGATAAAAAAATAGAGAAAAATTGAGATCAATGTTTAACAAATGTTTTATAAACTCATGAAAGTTATTTAAAGCAAGAAAAAACCCTCTTAAAATTTTAGGAACTAGGTTATTAAAGGGCACAAATTTGGAATTTTTTAAGTCTTAAAAGATTTCGTTTGGTGCCTAAAAGGAATCTAGTTGTTTTTATACTTAGATGTTTGTGAATTTTTTTACAAGTTTTCAACTAAGGCCAAGGGCCCAAATTTCATAAACATTTTGTTTTGGTGCATTAAAATAAACACTCACACTTAGATTAAATTCTCTTAAGAGTGTTTTGTTTTTATGCATGTTTTTTCAAAGTTGTTTATTTTTTCAAAATGATTGATGCATGTATGCTCTCCCCAATCCCATTTAAGGAACTTGAGAAAACAAAAGTTCTCTTTCTTTGCATTTGTGCCCTATCTAAAGGCATGAAAAGAATGTTTTTAAGGTTCTCCTCAAATCCATATGGTTTGAGTTATCTAAATGTGACCTTAAAGTATTTTCATTTTTACTTTATTTTTATGTAATTTGGCTAGTTAATGGGGGTTCATAGCTTCCTCACAAGTTATCTAGGAAAGCACTAACCCAAGAATTCATCTCCTAACATAACTTCAACCCCAATCCATGATGGGGTATAAAAAATGAGTTTTAATTACTTGGATGTTTTCTTGAGTATCTAAGGAAACTATGTTAGTAAGATACTACTTTAGACCATAAGAAAAACTCAAACATTGCATTACACTAAGCAAGTGATAGATGTAGTGGTTGTGAAAATGAAATGAACTTTTCATAATAAGATGGTTGATGTAGATCCAAATGATGTTATCATACCTTATGTTATCCATACTTAGAACCATTTAGAAATGCATGAAAATTTAGGTTTATAATAACTGCACTTGTCGTAGGCATACTATTGATGCAAGGTGAGAAGCCTAAAGTTCCATGTCATCATACAATATCTTCAGAAAAGTGGGGTGTAGAAACCTTATTTATTCATGCACTTTTATTTTTAGATTAACACTTAAAAATACTATCAATAACATGTATATATGGAATTTGATAGTACTATGCAACCTTCTCAATTTTAGGATCAAGGATGTTATACTTAGGTGTTTATCTCATTTTATCCTTTCTTGCTTGGTTTTGAGTCTAATCTATCTATTTTTGTTTACCATGCCACGTCTAATGTTTTGTATTTATAGGTCACTCCTTTATTTAAAGAGGATTTACATTGGCCATTTTTATCACATGCCTTTGCCTTAGTATTTTGATAAATCTTTGTATGTATGTCTCACTTGATTTAAAAGGGTAACGTTATGCTTCCCAATTCATTTCAATTTTTCATGCCTTTAAGTCTTGAAACAAACCATTTATTACATCTTTAGATCACAATAACAGGATTATGCTACTCGATTTATTTCATAAACTTGTTTGCCTTGTGCCAAATGCCAATTTTTGAAACCAAACCATTTGTGTCTTTTGGACCTTTGTCTAGTGTTGTTATGTCATTCAATTTTGTCTAGTTTGTTTATTTAAAGAAGCCTAATTTTTATTATTATTTTTTCCTTTGTTTGGGAAAAATATCCTATCTTTCCATGTGACTTTTGTTTCATTATTTATACCAATTTACCAATTTAATGTCTAAATTTGAATTTGTAGTCTATGCCAAAGTGTTTCAGATTTGTTAGATTAAATCTTAGCTTATTTTTATGTCTAGATTTTGTTCTCATTTTTACAGAAGTCCTAACACATGCCTGTTTTGAGTCTATATTTTGACATTGCATTTGACCAAAAGACTTAACAACTTTTTTTTCTTAGATTAGACTTGTTTGTAACACTTTGTAGAGTTTGGCATTCCAATTTTATTTTATCAGATTGACCTTTTGTGTGAAAAATTTGATGTTAGACTATTTTATAAAATGTGTTAGCACATACCATTTTGGATATACATCTCCCCTAGATAAAGTTAGACCAAGTTTAAACCATTTGTGCTTTATAAATTATTTTTAAGATTTTATATAACTCTATGCCTTTTTATGGAACATTCATCATTGATGTAGATATGTCTCACTAAAATTATGGTGGATCCATGTAAAATAAAAGTTATGATAGAATGTATGCACAAATTAACTTTTTTCAAGACCCCTATGTTGAATAAGTAGTTTTTGAGACATATAGATATCCTCCTTACAATCCTTAATCTAGGGAACAAATCCAAGTTCCATATTAGATTGTACATTCTTTGGGTCGATTGACATATGATGTTTTACATCTCACTGAACATGATATCTAATCCCCCACCTATATAATTAACTCTCCTTTGGATTTTATAAGCAACCAAGCTCCACAACATCTAATGATTACCATTCTAAGACCTCATCCTTTGGATCATGATAAAAACAATGATTTTTAATGCCCTACCATTTTTATACTAGGACCTCATCCTTTGGGTCATGATAGAAACCATGCTTCACAATGCCCTACCATTTCTATACAAGGACATAATCCTTTAGCTCATTATAGCAACCAATATCCAAAACACCATACCATAATAGGACCTTATCCTTTAGCTTATTCAAGCAACCAAGATTTTTAATGCCTTACCATTACCATTCTAGTACATTCCACATATGTTAACTCATTATCCCAAAAATTTTATCCAATAACAATATAATAAGTAAAATTTACCATCCTAAGCCATAAACCAACCTTTGTTAAGCCTACCATTATCCAACCACCATCCATCTTTCATCCATTGCCAACCATTCCCCACTTTAGAAAACCCTGCTAATTGTCAATCCAAAACCAAGCCAATTACTGCCTCTCTAATAGAACCAATCATTCAAAGACCAAGATATGTTCAGAAATAGTATTTTATAGTTGATTTTAAACCAAGGCCAAGAGAACCAACTAAGATATAATTTTTTTATTTAACCAAACATTTATGTTAAGTCAACCTATGATGAATGACCTTTTGATCCTTTAGTCATTGTCAAGGAGTCTCACTTTGACAAGCTAGTCTTTGTTGAGTCACTTCTTAATGATTATAAACACCTTTAGGAAAATCATTACTTCAACCATTGTCCTACTTTTAAAGATCTTTGCTTTAACAAGCTAGTTTTTATGGAGTTGTCTCTTAACCTTTTTACCCTTATAGAGGAGTCTCACTTTGATAAACTAGTATCTATGGATCCCATTATGCCATCATCGGTTGTTACTTGTCCAATACCAAATATTAAATAAGATATCATTGTATTAGCATCCACACCAGATGAAGAATCAACATTGAAGTTAGGTTATATTCTTGAATTGACATCATATTTAGAATTAAAAGTAAAATCAACATTAGTCTCAACATTGGATTTAGAGTGATTTAAGTTAGACTCAGCTTCATAATTAGAATATGTTCATGATTGTTAAAATATTGGTTATGCATGATTTTTAGATCAATTTGAATACATTTGTGATCCTTATATGATTTTCAAGATGATTAATTCAGCTTTGAGACAAATTATTGTAGTATCTACAATGAGGATTGTGCTACCTCTTCCCATTCCATTACCATTCCACATGTCATTACCATCAACCAACCTAGCCATTTTATTGACCTTATACCTCTCACAAGTTTCAATTACGATTGAAAGAATCATACCTTATTAAACTACATCCATGGTGACATATCAGTTGCATAATATTATGGGGACCAAGACCAAATTAATTTAGAAGAAGAAAAATCTCCTAGTGAAACCTTTCCTAAGGTGCTAAGGGGAAATCAAAGTCCATAATTATCATCTTCTAGTGAAACATTTTTAGAGGTGCTAGAAGACAATCAAATTCAAAAGTCAACATTCCTTAGTGAAACATTCTTTGAGTCACTATGGGACAATCAAGACAACTTCATTGCTAAAAACCTCATCGAAGTACCAATAACTAAGAAAAATATCTCTTCACTACTTGATGAAGATAAAATCAATGCTAAAATTAACATAGCTTCCAATCTATAATATAATCAGATCACAGCTACTCTCAAGCCCAAATAATAGAAAAATACACTAGTCCTATCAAGAGCATATTTAAAAGTTTTTGGCCCTACCACATCCAAAATTATATCAAACCCAAAATGAGTAACATTGTGTGTACCTAAAAACACTAATCTTCATTTGTCATCCAACCACTATGCATTCCATTACCATCCACCTTTACATCACCAAATCAAACCTATCATCCAACATTTATCCATATTTACCATCTTTGGATATATTTTCCTTTACAAAGTCTACAAAAATAACTTATCTTAACATTTTAAGGAAATATAATCAATAACCAATAAAGATCACAATAACATTCATGGCATCTAAATCTAAAATAGGTTCTTGATAGAGGGGCTAGTTAAATGAGGTATGGGTTATCAATTTACATGATTAATTATTCTGGTTGTGTCATATTTTGGTCAAGATGTGCATCTTCACATCAACAAGAACATTAGAATCATTCACCTTGTCCAAAAAAATTTAACTTTCCCTTTCCATTTGCCATTTACCTTACCTTTTCACTTGAGGGCAACCCTCCTACCGTTATAGCCAATGGCCATCCTATCATTTTTCCTTATGTTATATCATATGTTGTTTTATCATATCTTTATTATTGACCAAATCTTGATTTTACTCATCCTACCCAAACATTTTGATCTTGATTCCTTTGATTTTTAATGCAACTTTCACTAGGGTATTTTGATCTAGTTTCAGTACTTTTAGAATATCGTGTTTAAATGACAGTTTATGGAAGTAGTGTAATAGTGGATATGATATTTTTTTTTCATTTACTTTTGACTATTGCTACTAATTATAAATACCTATGGTCAAATTAGTGTCCCACCTTGTGTTACTAATTATAACCACCTATGTGTAAAATAGTAACACAAACCTATTCCATTGTTTCCTAATTATAACCTCCTATGGGAAAATTAGGAACAACACCTTTTACCATGTATTTTTGAATCACCTGGCCATTACTATTATCATTTTCCTGTATTTGTGAAATTTTTGTGACCTGGTCTATTCTCACCACCTTTCATGTTGGTATAAATACTATGACTTGAGTTCTTAATGGGAGTACATAGGCCATGCTTGATTTATGTTAAGGTTAGCTCAGTCCCTCTTTTCCATACACTCTCACCATTTAATGAACAACCTAAGCCAAGGCTATCACCATTTTGTGAGTGTTATTTTTTTAATCTATAATGAGTTAAGATACCTAAAAATTCTAAAAACATGCATATAGTTTCAAAATATAAAAACATTTTTCCTTCTTAAGGGGCAAGTGAAAAAAGTTGAGGAAAAAAAAGTGGCCTGCTCATGGACATGATTTTTTAAAACTTTAATAAATTTAAAATTTTGTAGATAATTTGAGATATCTACACTCAAAATTTGAAGATGATGTAAAAACATGAAATGTAGAATTTTGAGTCTAGTTTCCAAAACATTAAATTATTTTAAAAATAGTTAAGTATAAATAGGTCAAACATCTAAAATTTGAAGAGAAACTGCTATTTTTTCAAAAAACATAGTACATAGATGGTCGTGACATGTACCATTTATTGAGTAGAATTTAATATTATTTGAAACCCTTTGGGGAAAATTTTGATAATAGCTTCTAGCATGTCACCTATATTTTTTTGTATTTTTTCAATGAATACATTTTTTAATGAATTTTTCAAGTAAATAAATCTTAAAAACTGACAAAGAAATGGATAGTCATCCATGAGTCACACTTAACTACCTCAAGAAAACAAAAATCATTTTTTCTTAATGTGTGTATAATTATGCTACTAAGTCACCATATAATTTTTTTTCACTTGGATCAATGAAAGATAAATTACATGAAACATGTATAGGCATGTATGTTTATGGCATGTAGTGGCCTAAAAAAGGCATATTTAAAAATAAATACAGTTTAAAACATTAAATTATTAAAAACATTATAGGAATCATATTTTTGTAAAGAGGAGAGCATGCTCAATGTGATGGTATCAAGTTTTTGAATTTTCACATTAAAATTATTAGTGTGTTTGATAATCAAAGTTAAAATTTATTGTTTATTTTCATACATTTCAAAACTCAGCTGTACATTAATAGTCCAATCCTTTGGCTCAAGAATCTAAGCCATTCCCAAGCCAAAAGGTGTAAGAATTGAATTCAAATTCAAATACCTTGATCACATTAATAATGTGATCACATTATTAACTATGTTAATAATCCAATCACAATATTTAATAATGCAATCACATTAATAATGTGATTGAATTATATATTCTCAACATCTTAAAACTTGAATAGGAGCCATTAGGATTATTAGTCTTAATATCAAATATTGGTTTTAAATTAATATTGTTGTATAGGAATAATGTTCTTGTCAAGAATTTATAGCATTGAATGATAATTTGAGATGTATTGACCTAGGAATCAATTTATTGTTCCTTTGATCCTAATATGGTGTGTAATTGGGCCAATAGATCCCAAATTGACATTATATGGACATATTTCCTTGGATGGATCTTGGTTGGCCCCAATTATGTATCAAAATAAACTAAATACTTAGTTTTTATAATATGGTGTGTAATTAGAGACCCAATTGACATCATTGGACATAATTCCTTTTTCAAGGTTCATTTAACCCCAATTGTGTATTAGATAGAAGTAAATATTCAATTAGTTTAATATGGTGTGTTATCAAATCTTGAATTGACATTATATTGAAGGAATTCCTTAGACACAGACCAATTACTCTTAATTACAGATTATATAGAATAAAATACTTTATTGGTTAAATATAATGTGTAGTTATGGTAAAATATTCACAATGGACAAATTAGATGGACATAATTTGTTGCATGGGGTGAAAAATGCCTCAATTGATATTTTAAGTAGAAGTAGTTAACTACATAGGACTTAGTTGTCCTCAATTGTGTATGGTATTGAAAAAAATATCAATTGAGTTAACATGGTGTGATTAAAGCCCTAAATGACATTAGATGGATGTAATTCCTTACTTGAGGATTGAGTGGCCCCAATTACATATCATATTGAACCTAAATACTCAATTGGTTTAATATGGTGTGAAATCATGGATAATGGAACCCAATTGGAACATTATATGGAAAAAATTAATTTCATGGGGCTCAGTTAGCCCAAATCATGTATAAGATAAAACCAAATACCTAATTAACTAAATATAGTTTACAATTAGGGACAACAAAGTTGTAATTGACATTAGATGTATTTAGTTACTTTCATGAGACTTAATTGACCATAATTACATATTTAAATGAACTAAATACTTTGTTGATTTAATATGTTATGTATTTGGGACCAACAGAGCCCCTATTAGTAGTATAAGGATGATATTTCTTACACAAGTCTTGTTTGGACTAAATTTCATAAATCATACTAAACCAAATATTCTTTCAATTGAATTTGGTGCATAATAAAAATCTTGATTGTTATTAAAGATGGATATAATTCCTTATAGAGGGTTCAATTAGTTATGATTTCATATCAAATTTATGATAACACTAAAATATTTAAATAAGGTGTACAATTAGGTCCCTAATTAAATTTATGTTGACACAAATCCTTGGGCAAGCCTCGACTAGCCCCAATTATGGATCATCCAGAACTGAATACTTGATTGGTTTAATATGGTATGCAATCAAGGCTTAATAAGACCTAATTTACATTATATATGAATTTAATTCCTTGCACATGGCTCCTTTGGACCGAATTGCATATAAAATTGAAAAAATACTTATTTTTTTAATATGGTGAGCACTTCAATCCCCAAATGATATCATATGGATGAAATTCCTTACATTGAGGCTCAATAAGCCCCTAGGATCAATTTATCCCCAATTAACATCATTTATATATAGTAAGAAATAGGCTCATAGGGATGAACTTGGTTACAATTGCATCAATCATTACCGTAATTGACTTTGTAGGCTCAATCTATGATGATGTGGGGAATAATTGATCCCAAATTCACATTCTTTACTCATAGATCTATGTTTAAGGAGCTCAAATTTTCCCCAATCACCATCATGATTGTACCTTATATACCCAAAAACCTATACCCTAAGCCCTAATCCTTGAAGTTATTAATCCCTAAACTCTATTTACTATAAATATAAACTATTTAAACCTTGAAAAAATCATTTTAGCCCAAATTAACATCATTTAGACTAAGAATTAAGTTCACATGGCTCAATTTAGCCTAAATCACATGACTAATTTCCTCATTTGAATAATTCACTCAATCTACATGATGATATCCATGGTGTAATGACAACCCAAAAACACATTCTATAGTCACAAATGGTCCAAGTGATTCAAATTATCCTCAATTATATTTATGACTAACACTTTATACCCTGAACCATGTATATGCATTAAAGCCTAGAAGCCATAAACCATAAACACTATACCCTAAATTGTAAACCACTTATTTTCTAGGTATTTATCAACTTCAATTTAGTCCCAAGTAAAATCTTTTGTAGTAAGAATCCAATTTGAACACATGACATATCTAGTGGTTAGACATTAATATACATGTCCTTAAACCTAAAACTTATGCCCTAATCCTTAATGATCCCTAAAACATAAATTATAATCCCTATGCCCTAATTCCCACTACATGCCACAAACATACATGCCTTCTGATATCATTGATTTTATCATGAGATGTCATAAAATGCACTTTTTAAACCTATGGCTAAAGCCTTTGGAGTACCAATCTAGTTGTACATTTATTCAATAAATTAGGGTTATTTCAAGCCCCTTCAACCTAATTAACCAAAGAGGAGGAGATATAGTTTATTATTTTAATCAAGGAGGCATTTGAGGTGAATTTAAAACCTTTCAATAGCAAGATATGATTTGGGGAAAAATCAAAACATCGATCTTCTATCATGAATTGATCTAATTAGTTCATTTATGTAATTTGCTATGTGATCTGGTCAAAATTGAGCCCCTAAACTAAATTTATGGCTTAATCAATTGTATAACATGTATATAAAATGTACATGGCATAATTGACCCTACTTTTATTAAAAATGCAAACATGAAGGTAGTCAAGTCATAAATAGGTGTCACAAAAAGCTCAAATGTTCTTCAATTATCTTAGTGATTAGACCCTATATCTAATATCTTAAAACCTAAAATACCATGTACCATTTAACCTTAACCCCAAACCCTATACCATTTACATTAAACCCTAAGCCATAATCCCTAAACCCTAAACCCTTTAAATTATATACCCTAAACCCTAAACTAATAAATTTAGCCCTAATTAACATCCTTTATATATATCTATATATATATAGTAAGAATTAGGCTCATAGGGATGAACTTGGTTAAAATTGCATCACTCATTACCACAATTGACTTCATACACTCAATATATGATGTTGTGGGGAATAATTAAACCCAAATTCACATTATGTAATCATAGATATAGGTTCAAGGCTCCCAAATTTGCCCCAATTGCCTACACAATTATATAAATATACCCTAAAACCTATACCCTAATCCCTAATTCTTAAATTTATTAATCCCTAAACTCTAAAATATAAATATAAACTCTTTAAACCTTAATTTCAATCATTTATCCCAAATTAACATCCTTTCTAGACTAAGAATTAAGTTCATAGGGCTCAGTTTGGCCTAAATCACATGATTGATTGCCCCATTTAACTAATTCAATCAATCTACATTATGACATCTAAGGTATAACGACAACCCAAAAACACATTTTATTATTAAAGACTTATTTTTTTATGGCTTCAATGTGCTCAAAGCTTCTTTAGGAGAAGAAAAAAATGACTTAAAAAGTAATACCATTGCATTTAATGAACTTTGGGAAACATATTGGCTAGCCACTTAAAAAATTGAAAATGCAAGTGATATGGCATTTAATTCACTTTTGGAAATATGCCCAAAAACATTTTCATGCCATATATGTCATAAAAGCATGCTACCTACTATTTTATTAACTACACACATCATTTTAATTTATAGGGAAACATTTCCCTTTCATCATAATGTCAATTCAAAACCATGGGCTTTAGCATAGGGAGAGGCATGAGTATCCATAAAGCTAAGCCATTCTAGTGAAAAGGTCCTAGTATCTATGCACCTTCACTTTAGAACTTAATTATAATCCCAAATCCTAAAACATAAATTGTAATCCCTAATCCATAAACCCTATGCACTAATGCCTTAATCCCCACTCCATAATCCATTATCTATATTAATTATAACATGATCATGTTATTATTAACATAGACAACACTTGGTCCTCATCGCCAATTTCCAATCCCAAATCTTATATCGATAATAACACGATTGAATTATTATCGATATGAACTTTTAGATGGGTTGGATGGGCTAGGACCTTATAGAAAACATAATGCAATCACATTATGTAATAAAGTTATCACATTATTATTATTTTAATGATAATTTCACTTAGCAATGACTATTTTTATCCCAAATGGAGACTTCTATCCCCACAAACATTCTTTGCATATTTTTATGAGATCTACGTACTTGTGTACTTGACCCCACCTTTGAGAAGTTATCAATTATACCTTATGATGGGTTCTAGATCACATTAAAGGAGGAAGAGGAAGTTGTTGAAGAAAAAACACCAGAGGAATTAGAATATTTCAAAGAGAAACACAAGCTAGTAATGTGAAAAGTTCATGGTAAAGAAGGTACAAACCCTAATCTTGATGAGTGAAATTCCATAGATAATGAGCCAATTGATGATAATGAATTAAAAAATGATGAAATTAACTATAATCAATTGAATAATGTTGAAATTAACCATAATTAAATGAATAATAATGAAATTGACCATAATGAAATGAATAATAATGAAATTGAAAATAATGAATTTGTTAATGTTGGAAATTAAAATGCAAAGTTACAAGTTTTTGATTTTGTTGATGATGAGTATATGTATGATGCTTCACCCCCCATGAATGAATAAAATTTGATGGAAACAAATAATGATGAAATTAACCATCAATAAAATCTCATGGAAACATATAATGAAGAAATTAACAATGAATAATTTAATGCCATCCCACCTTTAAACAATGAAAGTAATAATAGTTTTGAAAGACCATCTCAACAAATTCCACCATTACCAAAACCTCCAAGAATTGTGCATATAAAAGACAATTACTTAAATTAATTCGATGAAAATATTTTAAAACCAATGCATAATAAAATTTCTAATTGCCATTTAATAAGATTGGCTCAACAAATTTGGGATACTTTTTTTCAAAATTTGGAGCATGATAGTCAAAGATGTCAATTATTTATTTCATTGATAAAATTAATTAAGATGAGACCTATAATATACACATTAATACTAATAACATCTAACATGGATGATGAAAATGATTAAATTGTTGAAAATCTACATGATGTATATCATATTGTAGGCCCAAGATCATGCAACAAAGATTGTAATGATGCCTGACGTATAATGACAAATTGTGTAGTAAGTGCTGAAATAGTGAAAAAATGATTAATTTAAAAAATAATCCAAACACTTGATATAAACAAAAAACATTAATGAAATCAATTTCAAGATGTGAAATACTTAATGAACCTAATACCAATGAGCTCTAGGCATTCTTTGGTAGACTTCTATGAAAGGACAAGGCTATAGCTGATACTCTCAAAGAGTTACTTGTTCAATTTTAAAAAGAAAATACAAGAGTTTTGCCCAATTTAAGAGATGTGAAAATAAGAGTTAGTTCTCATAACCATGAACCGTGTCCAAAACATTTACTAGATATGACTCAAACACAACTTTACTTTAAATGTTCAGAAAAACATACACAAATTTCTATTTGTCAAAGATATTTTAAGATGGCAAAACCTTTTTATGTTAGTTTAAATCACACATGGACCACTTTTTGTTGTAGACAACATGTTGAATTTTTGATGCACTATGATGTTTTTATTCATATTCATTGTAATTTGCATACTAACATTTTGTAGGAGTATGGCATTGAATTACCACCAAAATTATCTAGGGAATTTATTCCAACTATCTTATGCAAAATACCAGATGGGAAATTATTTCACAATAAATCATGTTTAAATAGAAATTACAGCATTTGTGGTAGATTTTGAATTTTTTTTTTTAAAAAAAACCATGAGGAGATTAGAAGTGAAATTGGATAGGAATTAGTTAGTTTAAGAAATTATAAATCAATGAATTATCAAGTAAAAGATGGAAAAGAATCTAAAAGGTATGAGCTTGTTACAAAAAATATACCTGTTTCAAAAAAATTGGTCAAATTTAAGGAAGATATTGTTTATGACTATGCAAGGCACACACATATGGATAGATGGTTGGATAAACATTTCAAGATATGCAAGGATACATTCTCACTTGGATGCATTGTTTTAGTAGTTGATTCTGCAAATAATTACACATTCAAACCCCAAATAGAAGCTCAATCACAATATTAAAACTCATCACAAGTTACCATATTCAAGCATATATGATTCATGCATGCACTTGATAGTATAGAGAAACATCATAAAATATTAAGGGAGTACCATTTATATATCACCAATGACATATAAAATTGTTCAAAGTATGTGCAAGGTTATTTTAAAAAAATTTATGAACAATTGAGCTAGAGGAACATTACTTTCAATCAACATTACATTTGGTAATACAATTACACATCATAATTAAAAATGCATGGGTATTTTTTTGGTTGAGTAAGATGCACATTACCATAGGTGTATAACACATTTGGATTTTTACCAAGGCTAGCCATGGAAAAGGGGAGCATGATGATGATTGAACATGATTAAAAAGAGATATTTCAAGGGAGGAGTTAAAATTTGAAGAGGGTGTTCATTTGATAGATGCAAAAACTATAGTTTAATGGTTTAATGAGAACATGTGTCATGGTGCTGAACCAAATTATAATTTTCATATACATTTATCATTAATGGTGGAAGAAAACTTGGCAAAGTATGAGTATTGTATGACTCTAATGGGTTCAAGTGACCTCCACTCATTTCATAGCTCAAATGTAAGTTTTTAGACTATTTATATGAGACACTTGACATGTTTCTATTCTACATGCATGGACATTATTTGGAATGAGTGTGAGTTATAAAAGTGGGTGGATGATTAGAGTTACAAACCTCTAATTCCAATCAACACATATCACATTTTGATAACATTTCAACTTATAGATATGACAACATCAGATGACTTTGACCATGTATTTGATCTAGTACAACCAGATAAAATATTTTTCAGTATGCAGAATTTATTCTAATTATTTATATATCTTCATATTTTCACTAAAAATTATTTTTTGTGATGTAAATGGCATGTTTTTTTAATTATTATAGATGAGGATAATGAAGGAGGAACTGATTACTACATGTGTCAGTGTGTAGAGGGATTAAAAATTTGACATCCCTAGTTACAAATGGAGAAAACATCGACTATTCCACTAGGTTAGTGGTAGTCACTGGAACCTGGTATTGATTATATCCTATAGATTTTTTTAAGATCAATGTTTTTTTGAAGAGTTTGAAATGCAAAAGAAGATACTGCACTATTCAAATTTAATTCTTGCAATGAATATTCAATTACAAAAATATCATGAGAGGCCATTACACATGAAACTATGAAAAGTTTGAGAGTCAGATCATGAATATATTCTTGATACTATCAAGGTTAGATAAAATCCTAGTGGTTTATTGGATTGAAATATGGAGGTATGTTGACTTTTCAAATGTAGTTGTAATCAATTTTACCAAATGTTTTATATTTTCTAGGTAGTACATATATAAATTTCATTTTTAGTTAGTTACTAATAATTTTTTATAGGTTAGTGATGTCATATAAGCTTCCAAATTCACATGGTTTGAAATTTTATTATATAATTCTATATTATTGAAGCTAAGAGAAGCTTAATTTTTATGGGTATTTGAACTTAGGCTAAAAAATTGCATTTTTATTATATTGGGTAAGGTGTTATTAAGGGTGGAATATGTGGTAGGTTTGTCAATAGGGCTTGATGAGAGGCAAATAACCTATTAATAAACATTATCTACCATTATATACATGTTGGTGGTGTCAAATTTCAATCATGAAGCATCAGAACTAGAGTTCTACAACCACAACTTAAACTTTGACAAAATTTGTTGTCAATATTTCCACTCTCTAGAATGGTAGTGAAAATGCACTTCTAGAGGGATTTGATTGTTTTGGTAATATTATAACATGTAATTTTCCTATTTGGATGTGATCAAAGTAATATATTCATAGGTGGAGGTCCCAAAGGTAGAAATTCCAATTAGATCTCGAGAAGTTGCTTGTTTACTAATAAAACATGCATTTTTAAACCCATCACTACAACTTGTCTAATGGATTGATCTCAAATATTACACCCAAGTTATTTAGGATGTAATTATAGGGCTTAATGATTTATGTGATGGATTAAATATTTCATGGAAATGACTTACATTTTTTTTTATGCATGTTTGAACTTAGGCTAATTAATTGCATTTTTTTGTATTGAGAAGAGTGTTCTTGAGGCTAGAATGGGTGGTGGATTTATCTATCAAGACTAATGAGAGGACAAGAACCTAGTATTAGAAATTATCCTCCACCATATACATGTTGGAGGTACCATTTATTACTCAAGAAGCATTGAAACTAGAGTTATATAACCACAACTTGAACTTTGACAGTATTTGTTGTTAGTGTTTCTACTCTCTGAAATAGTAGTGAAAATGCACTTCCAAGTGGATTAAAACATTATGGTAGTGTAAAAACATGTTATATGTGATAAAATTAATATATTCACAATTGGAGGTCTTAGAGGTATAAATTCCAATTGGAGCTTGAGAAGTTGTTTGTTCACTGACAAAAACTTGCATTTTTGGACCCATCACTGAAACTTGTCTAATAGATTGATATTGAAGCTTCCACCTAAGTACTATGGGATATGATTAGAGGGATTAATGATTTATGTGAGGGATCTAATGGTTTTTATAAATGACTTATATTTTTCATTTTATGTGTGTTTAAACTTAAGCTTAAAAATTGTATTTTTCTTATATTGGGAAGGGTGTTCTTAAGGCCAAAATGGGTGGTGGGTTTCTCTATCAGGCCTGATGAGAGGATAATAACCTATTCATAGATGTTATACACCCACTTGGATGTTTTTTGTGTGTCAATTTTCACTCAATAAACATCATAACTAGAGTTATTCAACCAAAAATTAAATTTTGACAATATTTGTTAGTGTTTCTAGTCTCCAAAATGGTAGTAAAAATACACTTTTGGGTGGATTAAAACATCATGGAAGTGTGATAGAATGTAATTTTAATATATATATATATATATATATATATATATATATATATATATATATATTATTAAATTTATATATTCATATTTGGAGATCTCAGAGGTAGAAATTCTAGTTGGAGCTCGAGAAGTTGCTTGTTCACTAAAAAAACTTGCATTTTTGAACTCATCACTGCAACTTGTCTAATAGATTGATATAAAATATTAAACCCAAGTGATATAAGGTGAAATTATATGGATTAATTATGTATGTGAATTATTTTATGGTTCATTAAAAATGAATTAAATTTTTCATTTTATGCATGTTTGAACTTAGGCTAAAAAATTACATTTTTCTTGTATTGGGAAGGGCGTTCTTGAGGCCAAAATGGGTGGTGTGTTTGTTAATTGAGCATAAAAAGAGGATAAAAACCTAGTATTATATGTAATCCATACTCATGGATGTGTTGGAAGTGTCAATTCTCACTCAAGAATCATTGAAACTAGAAAACTGCAACCATAACTTAAACTTTAACAACATTTATTGTTAGTGTTTCTACTCTTTGGAACTATAGTGAAAATGCACTTTCGAGTGGATTCAAACATCATGATGGTGTGATAAAAATTAATTTACCTATCTAGACATGATAAAATAGATATATTCATAGGTGGAGGTGTCAGAGGTATAAATTCCACTTGGATCTTGAGAAGTTGTTTATTCACTAACAAAAACTTGTATTTTTGGACTCATCACTATAAATTGTATAATAGATTGATATCAAGATTCCACTCGAGTGATATGGGGTGAAATTATAAGGATTAATGAGGTACATGAGGATTTGATGGTATTTATAAATGACTTACAATTTTTATTTTATGCATGTTTCAACTTAGGCTAAAAATTTGCATTTTTATTCTATTGGGAAGGGTGTTCTTGAGGCCATAATGGGTTGTGGGTTTGTCGATCGGGCTTGATAAGAGGCCAAGAACCTAGTACTAGACATTATATACCCATTTATACATGTTGGCAGTGTCATTTTTCAATCAGGAAGCATCATAAGTAGAGTTATGTAACCATAACTTGAACTTTGACAACTTAAACTATAGACCTAGAAACTTAATGAGTAATTGATCTATTAATCTATTGACAACTTTGACAAGTTTGAAAATTTTGATAGTTTTGTCAACTTTGACAATTTTGATAACTTTAACAACTTTGACAATTTTGACAACTTTAACAACTTTGAAAATTTTGACAACTTTGACCTATTGATTTATTAGGTGGAATTGAGTAATTGAACTATTGACCTATTAAACTCTAGAACAAAGAAACCCTATCTATACCCTATTTTGGTTTAACAGTCACATTATAAAGGGAATTAAGAGTTATTTATTAATATTATCAAGTATTCCATTGAATATATATGGACTTTAAATATTTTACCATCAAAATAGGAGGTTTTGTAGCTTTTATAAGATGCATGAGATATTTGAAAATAAACTAATACTCCATGTTGATGTCACAGGATTGTAGGGTGCCTTGTTGTGCCCTATATGTGAAATTGAATGTCAAAGTGTGTTTGAGTGCTTGTAATAAGTTAAAGTGGGTGTTTTTTTTCCATGTAATAACATCTATGATAAAATATTGAATCTTTGAGACCTATATCAAGTTTTGGTAAGTTTGAAACCTAAGAGGATTGCTTAGTGAGAAGATAGTGAAAGAGTGAGAGGAATTTTTTTGAATGGAATGTATGAAATGAGTTAGAGAATTAATGTGAGAGTTTTTTAAGAGGTTTAATGACACCAATAAATGTTTCCAAAGTTTAAAAGAAGGTACAAATAGAAGAAGGCCATTAAGCTTGAGTGATAAGAGTGTTATTAGTCATTTCCACTATACACAATGAAAGAAAAACTTAAATTTAAAATAATATATAAGATATGAGATACATAACATTGAAAATAATAATTTTTTAATCCTCACTTGTGCATGTACTACATTAAATATGAGAAATTATAGATAATAATTTGGAAGATCAAAATAACACTATACAATAACACATAATGAAATAAAAACTATATATAACTTAGATAGATTGCCATGATAGGCATACAATATAGAAACATACATGTCCAATGTCAATAATACATAGATTACCATGATAGTCATACAAAAAATTATATATACCAACATAGTATCTAATGTTGGTTGAATGTTCACATATACAATGCCAAAAATAAAGTAATTTCCATATAGGCATACTAAAAAGTACATCTTATGTGTAAGACATCCTATTCATCAAATAGCCTCCCTCTCTTTGCTTTCCTTAAAGAAGACTCTCCTTAGGATTCCCTACTAGTAATTGGAGACCCCTTTAATGCCTTGGATTGCTCCAAGGTCTGACTACAAGTCCTACACTCATAGCTAGATTGTAGTTGACCCTATTTTAATACAATAATTATTACATAATTAACATAAAATACATTCAAACAATTGTTAATAATTTAATTTTAAACTAAAATAAAAAAATCATTTAAACATGTGCACTTACTTCAAGCTTACGATCTTACTCAATCTATTATTCACACTAAATCAATTCAATTTTAGGCTCAACTATATGAATATGCATCTCAAATACAAGAAGAAGATGAGAAGTTTCCCCAATTTCCATTTGACTGGGACTATCAACTATCATAAGATAACCCTGCATACATAATACATTTACATAAGTTAGATTTTCCCCAAGTACATGTACTAAAATTATTAAAATAAGTCTATCTTTACAATTACTTCTACATTATGATAATTTTGTGAACGTTATTTTGATCTGAGTGGTCTGATTCTATGTCCCATGCTAGGGAGCATTATCCTCTTTTTCATTCCAAACTTGAGAATATGACTGATATGATTCATTGGTCCATGCATCTCTCTCCTCACTCCCTTGTACTCCTTCATTATCTAGATACTATCTGATTCCTCCATGACTGAATCCCAATTCATGGGAACCATTTGATGGTAGGGGGTTCCCATAGACATAGTTAATATATACCATGCCACCATATAAATCCATAGTGAATATAGACTAAGCCCCTCTCCTTACCCCCCTCTCCCTCTCCCTCTCCCTCTCTATGGAATGGGGATGGGGATTCTAGCCCCTTTCCTAGATAATATATACCTCTATCAGTGCTTGTGAAGATGACAATGTATCAATAATGCTTATGCTTGTCTCAGCTCATAGAGAGGGAGGAGTGTCAGTACCAACCATCAAATATTCATGTAAACAAGGTCTCACTTAGTTTTATATAAAGTACATCAAATTTTATATATGGAAACTAAAATGATCAATAAAATCACTTGTATATAAAATATCTATCTATATAAGTACATGAATGCAATGCCACATTATAGGAAAGAAGAAGACAAGCATTCACATGAAAATACACTTAGATATGAATTGATAATCCATATATTAAATCGTTAGAGCTGTAGCCTTGTACCAAAACCAAAATTAGAGGATTAAAACTATGAAAGGAAATATATAATATACTTTTTAAAAAAAATGATAAATATAAATATATTTGGGTCAAGATCTTTAATTTATGCTATATTACATGTTGGACTATACTGGGTGTTAATTTATTACTTGTGTAAAAAAAGGGGTTTTACTTAGGTAGGACCCTTGTAAGTACTCCCTTTTCGATGAATTTTCAATATTAACATAGAGCATTTAAGGATATTTTAAATTGTGTTTTAAAGGCGGGACCACATTTGATGGACTAGAATGATGAAGTATGATCAGCTAAACCTAATATTATAGAGAAATTAATGACTAATAATCTGGCCACACTATATATAATAGGGATACTATGGATTGTATAGGTGGGGATGGTTGTCCCATCGAGTAGATTCCTTTAAAACTTATTCACCAACTAGGATGTTTCATGTAAAATAGTTTAATTTTCCCACAAGTCCCTTGATAGTGGACTATCACTTTCAAGGTTGTGATTAGGATACTAGGCTTGTCAGCTAAAGATAGGGTTATGGCCTTGTTAGGGGATTGTGATAAAGGTAAGGTTGTTAATTGGGTGTAATACTTTGGTGATGTTGATGTACATAACATAATTCTTAAGTATGGGGTAATATTAGTGAGGGTGGAGTGGGTAATTATCCTAACCCTCTAAAATGATATTAAATATGGATCTTTTCCTCCCATCTTGTGGGAGACAAAGGGATATATTTCCTTTTATATAGATGGGCACCTATTATTAGGATTATTGAGGAGAGAGGATGGAAATTTTCATGGGTCTAATTGGTGTTAGCGTATGCTTAATTATATAGTTAGCCTATAGGAAAATTCATGGTTGGTTTAGAGTCTTAGGTGAAGACTCTTAATGAGATTGTCAAGGCTAGGGGAGGTTAGGCTCCATCTAGACAAAAAATAATGGGAGGTACATCACTCATATAGGTATAAACAAGAAACACAAAAGTAGAAAAAACATATCCCACATCACTCATCAAAATTGGAACATTATCATAGGAGTAAGAATATGATCCCTAGGCACAACCTCTATATGGGAACAACTACCTTTAATAGGACCTTATAGTCATACCATTATATCTATTTTATGGAATAGGATAAAATAATTCCATGAATGTGATTATGAACATAATGCTCATCAAGAGAGAGATACCAATACAATAAATAAAATATCATCCACTTGGGGAGCTCATTATAATGGTGACACATATCCAAGCTTGGATGGAATATTTGTTAGGGAAGCTAACTCTTGGCTAATAGGTATGAAAATGTGCTTTGAGATCATATATTTTTCAATAAATAGTATATACATGCTATTTATTTTACAATTTTAAATGAAGCAGCCTTATGTTTGGACTATCAAGAAATAATTATGAATTTATATATGCCCACAATCACTTGGGTGATGTTTAAGGAAAGACAACACTACTTGTTGGATATCAATGATCTGCATTAAATGCATTCTATAACCTTTATAAAAATGTCAATATTGAAAAGTAATATAATTCAATTTTTTAACCTTGCTTTAGTACATGGCATATATGTAAATAACTTATTTTTAGATATAGTATTTTTTTTTGCATTAATTCTTGAGAAGATAAGTTACAAGTTAGATGCAAAGAGAAAAACATATATGTAAACAGCTGTAATCATAAAAAATGCAAAGAGAAAAACATATATGTAAATAATTTTTACCTATGTATAGGTAAGTGGTGTCATCCTAATAGAGGCAGATGAAGTCATGGATGGCCCAACATCTGAATCCAAATATGAAAATAATAGTTGTAAGAAATTGAATGCTATAAATTCTATCTGTGATGATGAAGGAACCATCAACTCTTACGACATAAAAAATGACATATATATCATAATAAATTTTAATGTAAATTAATTGTTATCTTAGAAATTAAATTTGAAAATATAACTTAAAGTTAACAAGACATTTATATATAATATACCCATATTTGTGTGGTGACTAATGTTTTCATGCCAAATGCATGGGCTAAAAACTCATTACTCATAAGATTATGGTCTAAGCCATCTGAACAACCAACACCATCATCATCAAAAGGTCCCATGCACATAGCTCCACTTGAACTGTAATGGTGGGGTTAGGGTCAAGTAGCCTATTTCATATTTATAGCATCACTTTGTGAAATCTTACTTGTATGTTGAATGAGTGTATTGGTAAGTGAACTAAGATCATGTAGAGTGTCTATCTCCATGACCTAATAAACCATAGAGGGGATATCAAGATCAAGAGGCTCTTAGATATGAATCCATGTAGGCTAATTAGGTGCATGAAATGAACCTAGTTAATCCTATACATAGCCTTTCATCAACCTTGAAACTCACTAAAATCAAAATAATTGGGAATCTGGTTGAGGACAAACTCACAGTAGAGTTTCCTCAGAAAATATAATAGGACCTCATGGTTATTACATGGTAGATAGTCAAAGACCATACACCATCAATCCCAAAAATTGGCCATGATTAAGTTATGTACATAGAGATGGATAGGAAAATGTTTATTGGTTATGAGAAATGGGGCATTGGTGGTTGGGTCGATGAATAGGGAACAAATGTCAAATTTTAAAATATCTAAATTCTTGACCTAAAGTAATGACAACTTGTGATCATAATATGCCCTAAACGTATCCCTATATGAGCTCCAATGGTCAATTTGACTTGTTATCTAGTCACTATGACATAATAAGGTCTCTACGGAACTAATTAGCTAGGTGCAATGGGGTTTGGCCAAACTGGGATCCCTCATTTTATCAATTAATTCTTCACTTTTAAGTTTTCTTCCCAAAATGTTTTAAATTAAAAACTCTTGACTTTTAGGGGGTTCTAGGGAACTATAGAAGGGTTAGTTGGAGGGATAGGAGGAAAAATATGGTTTTATAGAGGGTTAGGAGGAGGAGCAACCAGATGGTTTTATGTAGGTTTGGGAGGGTTAGTAGGATGGGCTATAATCAAAAAACAAATTAAAATTAAAATCATGGGTTAAGGAATGAAAATTATGAAAAATTAGGGTTAAATAGGGAATATTTTGATCACTTACCTCTCCTATGTGGTGGCATCATCGATTAGCAGGTTTGTGGGGAGAATATGGTAGCTTCATAGCACCGTTTAGAGTCTTTTGAGAAAACACAAAATGAATTACACATAGTCAATGTGTTTTAGGTTCCCTTTTTTTACACATAGTCAATGTGATCATGTTATTAATGTGATCACATTATTTTTATGTTAATAACATGATCACATTATTATTTAATATAACATGATCATGTTATGACTTGGCAATCCTAAGCTTGGATTAAAGTAACATGATTGTGTTAAGTTAAATAATTTTATCATGTTATTAATTAATGTGAATGTGTTATGGGGAATGCCCACTTAATTATCCCCAAATTTTGTGCACTTACCCTAAGCCTAGTTAGTCATCCTCAAGGTGCCCTACTGGGGTAAATCGATTGTTAATATGCTTTGTTTTGATTTTAATTTTAGGCTTTTTATGTGTTTATTTTCATAGTTTTTTTTGTTTGATTTCCTATTTTTTTGATTTCAATACTATGCCTTAAATTATTCTATATATGTTTATTGGGTGATTCCATGTGCATTATTCTTGAGTCTATCTATATTCATACATCAACATTGTCATCATGGTTTTTATCATCGGTGCATTATTTTCAATTAATTATTATAATCAAGAGTCATCTGTTATACATATTTTGGCCAAGTTCTCATGGTATTCTATCATGATGCATATTGTCAAATGCTATAGCAAAATTTAACTCATGAAGTCTTACAAGTAATAGAGCCACAAAAGTTTTTCCTTGGTTACCTTGGCAAATTATCCCACCCTTGATCAAACCAAACCATTGACCATTATGGTTATATCAATACTAATAATGATGAGAATATTTGCATTAGCAAGTATAATCAAATCATTTAAATTTATCAATTCCTATTCATATATTCATCTCTTTCATCACTTTATGCATCCACATATGCCTAATTATTTGTGGCTTCTTTAGTCATTAGATTATTACCTCTACATTTGCATTCGCTCATCTTTAATACATAAAATAGGTTATATCTTTGAGTTATGCTTTCCAATATAACCTACTAGGGCATAATCAAATCATTATTTAATCTTGGTCATATTAATTATTATAACTTCCTATTCATCAACCCAAACTAGGGCATATGCCATTACCACTTATTATAACCACTTTTGGGCAAATCAAAGTCTCAACCTTTGTTAGTGATTATACCCACCTTTGGGTAAATAAATAATTTTTAAATCAATGCATGCAAGCATTTTCTTAATTGGATTTAATTTCATTATTTTTCTTTCTTCTTTTTAAGGGACTATCCATCAATCATATGTATCAGCCACTCCCTCAAAGGGGAATCATTTATAGGCTTCCCAAACCTTGTTTGGAGATTTTTATTCAATCACTATCTTATTTTTGGCTTGTTTCATTAGTTGAGAAGACATTACTATTCTTATGATTGAAACACCTTACCAAATAGGGGCAAACTCTAAACACCTAAAACTAGCCACAACTAGCATTCAACCAAAATTTAGACTGATTCCTACCAACTATTATAAATTAAGATTAAGAATCATTTAATATCTCAAATTTTCTTTTGAACCATTCATTAAAACTCAGAATCATGTTAAAACATCCATAATTTGGGTATCCTACTATATGCAACCATAACCTCTCATGAATTCATCCCTAATCATCTTTCATCATCACAACAATCAACTTGGCACATGGACCTATTAAGTGGGGTACATGAATAAATATCAAATCTTGAAAGGGATAAATGGATAATCATAATTAATTAACAAGCAAAACCAAATTAAATGCCTAGTTTAATTATCCATGTTTGATTTATGAATAACTAAAAAGGGAAATTCAATAACACAAATATCCTAGCTTTTCATCATGACCTTTTTTGAGTTGTAAAGCTCTTTGGAAATATCCTATAATATCTATTTTTGAGACCCATGTCTATTCATTGAAAATCATAATTACTTGACAACTAAAAAATCTACTAGGGTTAGATTTGACTCACCTAAGTTAGGTTTGAACTCATTACATGTTTAAAATCCACCTTGAATCAGTTTGGGTTGGGGTTCATTCCTAAGCCTATAAATATAAGCCCTTGCCTATTGAATCCAAAGCTTGGATATTACAAAGTTATAATGTAGGTTTTGTTGCATGAGTCTTATACCAATAGTGTTTTAATGCCAAAATCTTTAGTCAAGCTGCATCAAATCCAATGGTGCCAAGGAGAGAAGGATCAAACAATCTTCATTTTCCAAAGACTCTTTGAAGCACAAGCTAAGAAAGCCACTCAACCATGTATTTTGAGCTCCTAAGGAAGGTAAAGGATTTGTTATGTTTTGAATTTTAGTTGTGTTTTTCATTTGTATTTTGTTACTAAGCTCTCCCTACATTCTAGGCTTGGAGTGTAAATATTAGTGTGTTTTATTACTTGAAATAACACTATACTAACCCCCTTTCTTGGATTCCTATGATCACAGGTATAGTAGGAACTGCTTTCCTTACACAGGTGGAAATAAAACAAGCAGATTGGAAAGATAGTCCTTTAAATAGTGAAAATATTTATGATATTTTTCATCCCAATTAAATGTGACACATTTATTCAAAAAGCTTTTAAATGGATGGATTTTTTTGGATAACTAAAAAATGAAACATATGATAGACTAAATATTTCCTTGTTAACTATGGAGTTGTTTCAAATTGAAAGGTGGTGGCATCTCAGTAATGGCTTATACTTTAGATGAATCAAATTTAATGAATCTACAAGACACAATGAAGAAAATTAATTTTATAGAAGTAACACCAAAAACACACATCTTAGGATTGAGTCTAACCTTATATTCATGTAGTCTCTCAAATATTATTTGTAGTGCAACTGGATGATGAACCCTAATCTTTTATTTTCCCAATATGTCTTCGATGTAGTCTTCAATAATTTCATGAAACATATCATGAAATATAATGGTCATGGATCATTGGTATTTGTACCTAATGTTCTTGAGACCAAATGTCATAACTTGATTAAAAAACATTCCCCATGGAGTGGTGATTATTGTTTTATGTTGGTATTTTGGTGTAATCTTGATTTGGTTGTATCTTAAAAATCCATCCATCAATGAAAGTATTTCATATTTGGTTATGAATTTGATAATCATGTCAATTTTTGGTAGAGGTAAGTCATCCTTATGGAAAGACATTTTTATATCTCTAAAATCAATGCATATTCTAATTCCTTCTAGCTTATTTCTAACTATCATAACATTTGAGATTCACTCTAAATAGTTGATTGATCAAATACATCTCACTTCTAAGAGTTTTTTCAAATCTTTATTTACTAATAAATCAATATGAGGTTACATCTTACACAATTTATACTTCATAGGTTTTGGCATCAATATATACAACAAGGTGGTGTACAACTAAGGTGGGGTCTAAATCTGGCAAGTCTGAGTAGGCCCAATCACATATGTCAACGAACTCCCTCAAAAGGGTTGTAAAGATTTAATGTTCCTCATAAATAAGGGATGTTCCTAATTTGATATATTTTGGGTCATTTGGAGTCCTGATGTTTAATTTTTTAATGTCCTCTATGAGGAGAGTCAAACCATCTTCTAGAATGGTTGACAAAGATTTAAATTGGCCTGCAATGGTAAAGTCCTCTATTTGGACTAGCTCTTCAAGGTCCCCTAGACAATATGAGTTTAAATATCTCAATGGTAAGTATGGCCATGTGACAAACACTTTTAGAAACTCTTGGATTATTTAGTCGAAGGCATGTTGTTCTTTAGAAATAAACTCAAACCTATAAGCAAGTTAATCATTGGTGGTCTTCTATGCTTCATTAGGGTAAAGGTGAACACCTCTATATAATGGCACTTGAAATAGGTTATCACCAAAATATTACCTTTTTCTTTACTTTTAACCTAGTGAAAAAGTGCCTCACAGAGGTTTTAACTTTGGGACCTTAATGTTTTATTTAATTATTTGTGGCTAAGGGTGTTCACCCATTCTCCAAAATAGGCTATATAATCTATTTTGATTAAGAACCCTTATTTGTGGTCTCTAAATGAAAAACTATCTCTAAGGCCTAAAAAATTGTAAAAGGCTTCATCATTCTCAAACTCATCTACAAGCATTGTAAATTATTGTTATTCCTAGGCTATAAGTTGAGGTTGATATAGATGAAGTTGATTGTGTTGGTTAATCAGGATAAGGGTAAAAATGGTATGGGTATCAAACATATTGGTATTGGCCAAGCCTTCATAAAGGATATGATCAAAATATACTTCAATGTTGACATTATAATCACTATTCATTAGTGTTAGAACATGAATGATAAATTTTGGGTCACCCCCAAGTGGTTTAAATATAAGACCATAGGTTCTTTTTTTATAGAGTTATAGATATTAGCTCAAGTGTACCCTACTCATTTGGCCTGAGTCCTCCTCCTTGATAGGAATACTTCTCCATGATCTTGTTAGGAATAGGATACTTGGAATTTTTATAAAAATTGGCCAATTCATAATTGTAAAACCATGATTCATCATTTTCAAGTGGGACCTATTCTTGGCCAGTGGCCAATGTGAAAATGATAGAAGATGGATTATGAAGTTTGCCTTTTCCCTTTTGCTACCATTATATGCACGATGGCTTGACTTTAGGTCTTTCATAGGAATTGAGGTTCTATGTAAGATTGACAATGTGGAATGTATCATGGGCTAAACATTATCCTAGGACATTAGTTATGATGGTAAAATGGTTAGACATTTTAGGAGGTGGCATATGGGAAGATGAATCAAGGGTATTTAGGTTAATACAATTAGCCTCTAGCAAATCGACTAGTATTTATTTCCCATTATTCTTCTTAGGAACCAAATCTAAGATAGAATAGTAGTTATATATTTCCTACTCAACCTCTAAATTCTTTCAATGTTCATAGGGCTAAAAATTTCTATGAATGGTGACATACATGTGAGAATGAGAGAACTTGAGACATTGATGCAATGTTAAATGAATTTCATAAATTTCATGTATCTAAGGTCTACCCAAAAGTAAATTGTATTACAAATTGATGTCTAACACATGGCATAGTATATCAAGGTTCAAAGGCCTAATGATATCTGGTGTGCTAATGGTGCCTTGTGATTCCCTCTCTTCATTACCATAGGCCTTGATTGTGATCTTTTTTGGCTAGATATCAGTTGTATATCTAAGAATCTTGATGAGCTTCATAAACATAATATCTATGCCTAATCCATTGTTTATGTGGATAGGATTTACTTTGTGCCATATTATGACAACTTTAATGTACAATAGATTATTGTGGAGAGGGCCAAGGGATGACATATCACTTTGGTCAAAGGTTAATTTATTACTTGAGGCTAGATGTCCAACCAAAGCTTGGAATTTTTCTAGGATTATGTCATTTGAAACTTGGGATTGGATATGGAATGTTCTTAAGATATTGTTATGGATGGTAGATGTATGCAACAAATCCAATATAGAAATTTGTGTAAGCACATTCTAAATTTATTGCATAATATCAAACATATTTTCCTTCACAATGGTATATATATTTTTCCTAGCTAGAATGGTGGGTTGAATGGGTTCAATGGTAGATGGTTGTGGGCCTAGGATGGTAGTCTATAAATACCAAGTTATGATTGCATAATCAAGATTAGATATAGGGCCATTATTTCTAGCAAATGATAGTGGAGGGGGACCATGTAGGAGAAGTCTTGATTATTGGTACACTTGTATGTGGTCACAATGTAAGGATGAATTATTAGTATAAGGTACAAAAGAAGTAATCTCTACTTGTTGGTATGCCTATATGCAGTCCCATGTTAAGGAAGGATCACTAGCATAGGTTGATTGGTTGGAATTATTTATTAATGGTCTTTTTTGGTTAGAAATTGGTTTTAAATTTCTATATATGGTGGAAATACAACCTCTTATAATATTTATTATAACTTTGTTATAGTCATGTGTAATTATGTGGTAAGTTTATTAGGTATTAACATCATTCTAGCTTTGGTTCTATCCATTTGGTTGACATTATTATTGTTGTTTGACTTATTTTTATTGTATTAGCTATTGATACTATTTTTGTTGTTGTTTTGGCATGTTTTTCTATTGCTATTAGTTGTTGTTATGTTGTGAAAAATGGTTTTGATAAATACCTAGGTTTCTATCAGATGTAGAATTTTTATTATCCAATGTTATCTCCCCATTTTATAACATATTTTGAATGAGATGTTTGATTTTCACACAATAGTTTAGGTTATGTTCATTAACCCAATGATATTAAAAAAACTTATTCTCCTTATACCAATATAGATAAGGAATGCCCTTAGGATAATGCCTTAAAATTGGCCAACTAATCAGATTAATGGTGGCTAGTTTATCAAACACAACTTCAATGGATTCTTCAAGGTCACCAAAATCATGATGGGTAGGAATAGTTCTCCTTAGATGAGGGGTTTATAATGGTAAAGTTTGTTTCACTTGCTGAGCTAGTCTAGGCTATTGTGAAAGTTACACTTGTTGAATGGATTGTTGGTGACTAGTAATTTGTATTTGTAGAATTGTATGAGTAGATGGTGTTTTCACCATTTACACATGTCATGAATTAGTTACTCAATTGCCAATAACATTATTATTATGATTAAGCTACTTATATTTTTCATAATTACTGGCTTGGGCTGGTGTCGATGCTTGTACTTCAACTTTGTTTTAGTTTTGACCATTTATTTGGTTTGTATTCTACTTTTTATTTGAAGAGATAAGCTTGATAATCCCTTTGTTAACAAGGGTCTTTTTTTATCAATAAACCTTTTTCAATAATTTCCTTAAAGTATGTGCACACTACAGCTCCAGTTAGTAAGATATCTTTTTATGCAAATGTTTGGTAAGCACAATGACTAACTATTTATCTATTAAGCTATGGGTGAAGTGACTGATAAGTGATATCCATCACTATAAATATCTTTTGAAAATTTTAGTAGCCCTTTTTTTGGCTTGAATCAAATCTATGAACTAAATCTCATGTTTGAGATTATAAGATAAATGTTGAACAAACTTGTCTAAAAGGTCATCAAAATTAGATACTGAGTTCTTCAACAATTTAAAGAACCATTCTAAAGCTTTTCCTATTGAACTCTAAGGAAATAAAATTAGGAGGTATATGTCACTATAAGCAACTAGTTGGAAAGTAATAAATAATTTGCTTAATGGGCCTTAGGGTCTTCTTTACCCTTGTATTTCTCATAATTCAATAGTTTATACCCTAGAGAAAATGGTATTTGCATATACTCAATGTTGAATAGAAGGAACACATGTCATCTAACTTAAAATTCTTGGTTTGTTTCCTATCTTGGATGGTGGTAATTACGTCATTCATTTTTTGTAGTTTCTATGCCAAGAAACTAGATAGAACATTAGCCTGAGGTGAAGTTTGGGTGGTCAAAGGTGGATTACCTTAACTGGGGTATAATGGAGGCATGGTTCATTATGGAACATTATTTTGGTTAGGTAATTGACTAGGAATATTCATTCATTGATTAAAATGTGAATATTAGAATTGCATGTGTTGTGCAATATTCTAGTTTGGATTCAGTATATAGGTGTGGTTTTAGGGGAATTATGTTTGAGATGGAAGGATGTGGATAGGGGTGAAGTAATGTGCCTACTAAAATTGAATATGGAATTTATACCAACTAGTAAATATTGGTTGATTAAGGGAAACTTATTTTGAAGCAAGGTCATATCTTTGGATCTATGACACATATGGAGTAAAAGGTAATTATTGCCTAATTGGTACGTATGGAATAATATAACCTCTTAGTTGTGTGAAAACTTGTTAGGAAGTATATGCTTATTGGACGTTTGAGATTTTTTACTAGACAAGAAACATACATTGTTTATTAGAAAATATTTATGAGTGTGAAGGCATGTTGGTCTACAATTGAAAAGGTATACTTATCACTACTTGATGAGGTGGAACATTGGCTACCCCTATTGAGGTGGTAGAGTGTTTAGTCTATATTATGTTGGCATATTGGATTATGACTATTTTGTGTACTATTATTCATCACCTATTTTGGTGGAGTAACATTCATAACATTTTTTGAGGCAATACATTGGATATCATTTGACTAATCCTTGTGGTTGCATGCTTGATGAAGTAGCTGGTTGAGGATTAGAGGTAGCTTGTTGTGGTTGGGGGTAGAATTTACTACCCCCTAATATTATTTGGCACTCATGGTGTTAATAAAGGAATTTATTATGGACTATTTTTTTGTGTAATTAAACCACTTCGGCCTAGATTAGATGACACTTGCATGTTAGTGATTATGTTTGGCACATTTGTATGTGTAGAAGAATTAGACACTTCTTTGATAGATAAGCTATTGAACATGTATCCAAATAAAGTGATTTCCATAAATGGGTCTATTACCACATTTTATTGGCCTATAAATATGATTAAGACTCATGTTGAAGGAGCTAGCTTGATAAGTAGACCATTTGACATGGTCATGTTATTAAAATTATGCATTAAGTTTAAATAGTTTTGATATGTTATCTGCATTGGTATAAAATGGTCCTCTATGAGGCCCTTTTATATGAAAATAATACATGGGTATTGATATGACATCATCACTAGAGCTTGAGGATTGATAGAAAAGGCATGTTCAATTTTTTGATTAAAAGACATGTTATAAGGCACTCTAATTGGACTTGCCAAATTTTCATGGGGGAACTCTATTGGATACTTAGCCCGTACCTTCACAAAAATGATTATTATTTTTTTCTTATTTTTAATCAAGTGATGATCAAATAAATAGGTTTTCTAGGTTAATGGAATTATAATGTATTATAATTATTGTTGAACTTGGTTCACAGCTGATGGTATACTAGTTAGGTACTATGTTATTTATCCTTGGTCCTGATCTAAGTATGGAGGCATGTTGATAAAATAGTGAGATAAAATATCTTGTTTTTGTTCCCTTAATTTATTTTTTATGTGTGGATAGGGATCCATCTCACAAACTACATCATCACAATAGGGGTCTTGAACAAAGTCTTCTTGTATGACCATATTATCATATCCCAGATTGTACATGGCTCCACTATGAGTATAGTGAGACATATTCAAATCAATTATGAATGATTCATGAAATAGGTATAGAGTTATATAAACTCTTTAAAATAAATTTACAAATTATAAATGGTTAGAATTTGGTCTAACTTGGTTACAAAGTAGAGTTGTATCTCCAAACAGTCTATGTTAAAACTTGGTAAAAAATAGTCTAACATCAAATGTCTTACACAAAAAGGTCAAGTGGATAAATAAAAACTAAAATTCCAAACTCTATGTATAAATGGTTTTTAAAAAGTATAATATAATAAAATAAAAGTTTCTAGGTTTTTCAGAAAAGGCACAAAAACTAGGATCAAAACACACATGTGCTAGGTCTTTTGGAAAAAGCACAAAAGCTAGACTTTAAACAAAACAAGGTAAGAGATTTAATATAAAAAATTTAAAACACTTTTGCATATATTAGGAATTAATATTTTAAACATGAACTTAGTCAATTGATATAAGGCATGAAATAATAGCCACATGGAATATAGACCATTTCTCCCAAATCTAGGCACAAACAATAGTTTTCAAATTGTGTAAAGAATTAACTTAGTTACACAACCCAAAAGAGAAAGATTGATATTTAGGCCAAAATTACACAAGGCATAGGTATAAATCAATCAATGTTTGGATTTTAAATTGTGAAGGTTAATTTTAAGCTCAACTTGTAAAATTAGTCTCTTTTAAACAAACAACAAGATAAACAAGAAAATATAGTATAACGATACTAGGTAAAGATCCCAAAGGCACATATGGCTTTAGTTTCAAAACTCAAAATTTAGACACAAGGAAAAAAAATCTATGAAATTATTTAAGTAGTGTAATGTGTTACCACACTTTAAAGATATGATCAAAGGTTTTTTTAAGACTTAAAGGTAAAAAATTTTGAAATGAATTGGGTAGTGTAAAGACACCCTTTTTAATCAAGTGACACACACAAACAAGATTTATCAAAATACTAAGGCAAAATTAAGGTGTCAAATGGGTAGTGTAATTCCTCCTCAAATAAAGGAGTGATGTATTAAAAAAGACTTATTTTGATGTGGTATAAAAAATAAAATAGATAGTTTGACTTAAAACCAGAAAAAAAATGAAATGACAAAAACACATAAGTGTAATGTCCTAAATCCTAAAACTAACAAGGTTGAATAATAATTTTTAATTTCATAAATATGATTAATCTAAAAAAGATTTTAATTATTAATTCAAAAAGTAAAAGTACATGAAAATTAGGGGTTTTTAGGCCCCCTCTTCTCTCAAGAGTTTGTACTACAATATGGAACTTTGGGCTACTCACCCTACATCAATAATATATCTGTAGTAAGTGGGGTTGTTCTAAACTATCAATTTTTGTGAATTTTTATATGTTCCTGAGTGTGGATAAAGCAAGAGATGATCATATAAACTAGATCTATGTCAATCATCTTGTTGTAAAAAGGTCTTATCTTTTTCACAACCACTACATTCATCACTTGCTCAGTGTAGTGTGATGTCTAAATTGATCATATGTTTTGAGGGCAATAGTCACTAATAGAGGTAGTTTAACCAATCAAAATACCATCCCAATAGCTAACATTATATCCACACCATGTAGTGGGGATGAAATGATGTTGAGAGATGAATTCTTGGGCCAACTCTTCCCTAAAGAACCCATGAGGAGGCAATGAAATCCCACTCATAACCCAAGATGCATGAAAAATAAAAGATAAGTAAAAAGACTTTATGGTCATTTTGGGGTCACCCAATCCATAAAAATTTGGGGAGGGCGTTATCAAAATTATTTTCATGACTTTTTTATAAATCAATAAAGACAAAGAATGAGCATTTTTGGTCACCCGAGTTTTCTAAAGAAGATAAGGGGGAGAGCATACATGCATCACTCGGTCTTGCTTAAACAAAAAACATTCAACAAACAAGAATAAAATTAAAAACTCTTAGGAGTATGTACCTAATGTTAAATTTAATTTTATTTCACCAAAATGAACTATGTTGTGAAATTTTGGCCCCTTGGCATTTGTTGTTGAAATCTTTTAAACAAAAAGATTATTAAAACACCAATTTAAAATGTGAAAATTTCAAGTTAAAAGTGTTTTAATGGTATCCTTTTAGTCTTTGGGTATTTAAAAACATGATAGAGAGTCCTTGTGCATATAATAACTTCATGGATGAATAAATCACCTCCCAAATCTTTCTCTCAAGTTTACACACAATGAAAAATTGTAGAACATAGAGCAAAATCGTAACTCATTCTTCAAAATCATGATTGTAAGCACAATACCACAAATGGTGGGAAAATAGTTCATTAAATGAAAAATATATATAGTTAAAATAAATTAAAAATCACTACTTATATATTTTTGAGATTGTATTTAAACCTAAAATAGTCATCTTAAATGCTAATAGTTAAGGGCAAAATTGCCAAAGTTTATGCAAAATCATAGAAATAAATGCAATATGGCCACTTTCAAAGTGGTGATCTAATAATATCACTATTTTTATGGAAATATCATGAATCTTAGAGTGATGATATTACAATATTTAGAAAATCCCTATAGGTGAAAAATATTTAGAAAAACCTTTGACACTTAGATGCAAAAATGCCAAATTATTGGTAAAACTATGATTGTGTGAGCTATGATATTATGATAATATCATGATTATATAGAGAAGAAATATGAATACACAAGAAAACTTCATGAATTACATAAAAATGTATTTTAACCTTAAATTTTTATGTGTTTTGGTTAGCAAGATTAAATTTTTACATGAAAATCATTAGTAGAATGCTCTTAAAGGCTTTAGGAGCAACTTTATGGGGTAAGAGTCCCACCAAGCATGCCAACATATAAACCAGGAATTTGACATAGAGAGGATGTTATTATTTTTTAAGTCTCATAAAACCAATGAAATGAACAAACTAAATTCCTAACACCTCTGGCCTAGATACTAGGGGGAGCTCAATAACAAAAATTAAATGAAAGCATAACAAAAACATGAAAAGAAACAACTCTTTTACCTTTGTTGGGAGCTCAAAATGGATTTATTTAATGGATTTATTGGCTTGTACATTAGTAATTATTAATAAATGGAGGTTTATTATCTCCTTTTATCTTTAGCACCTTGGCTTTTTGATGTTGCTTGGCTTAATATTCAGGCATAATAACACTATTTGCATGAGTTATATGAAGCAAATTTTGCATAATAACTCTACAATATCAAATATTTTAAGTAATTT
>JARHVA010006324.1:310000-342500 GCA_037957365.1 Torreya grandis
TGAGAACACTCAATATATTGATATAAAAGTCATATGTAACCATGCAGTTTATATGGTCATGATATATATATATATATATATATATATATATATATATATGAGAAATAATTATATTTTTATTCAATATAAGTATCTCAATATGATAAAAATGTAAATTAGGAATGATATCACCTAAGATTCAATGTAGAAATGTATGGGGATAAATTTATCTATATAACATATATAATCTCATGATCAAATGCAACATATATAGCTTACATCTCACCCACTAAAAAACCATAAGAATTATTTGTGCAAACAAGTATATGTAAAAACAATAGTGCGTGCACACATGCACACATGCATGCACGCACGCATGCACGCACGCACACATGCACGTGCACGTGCACACACACACACACACACGCACACACACGCACACACACACACACACACACACACACACACACACACACACACACACACACACACACACACACACACACACACACACACACACACACACACACACACACACACACACACACACACACACACACACACACACACACACACACATGGATTCATTGATAAAGATAAAGGAAAATAAAAATTTGATATTATGTTTTATTAGTATTTTATTCATTTTTATAAGAAATATATCACACCAAGAAGAGGGCAAGGGGCACATACAAGAATAATAAATGAAATTTCAATTAAAGAATAAACTAAGACAAGAGGAAAAAATCAAAATAAGAAGGAAAAAATAAATTAAGGGGGTGCAAACTAGAAGAGATAAGAATTTAAGGATTCTAAACACCATACAAATTCAATAAAAAATTAATTAATGTTATAATGTAATATAATAAATTATCCACCCAAAAATGTATCCTATTCAACTAATTAAATACCAATTTTATTTTAAATTATTTTATTTTTCATTTAATGTTTCATTTTTTTAATAAATTTCAATCAAAAAATATTTTCCTTGACCACATACTTAATAATTAAATATTGCAATTACAAATTTTATTAATTAGTCATCCACTTTTTTAAAATCTAACCCCTACCTTATTTTTTAAATAATTTAAATATTGAGAAAATATTTAAATAATACAAAACTAAAATTTGGAAAACCCTATGAATAAATGATGTGCACCAAAATCTTAGAGGTAGTGTACATTTGTAAACTCATAGTAAAACATCTAGGTATTTTATGACATTTTTTACTATTTTTATTTTAATTAAAACCACAATTTTGAAAATCTAAGAATTAAGTTTTAATTTTGTTGGTATATTTAAAAAATTTATAATGTTGACCTCATATTTGAATTTTTTTCCATCATAACTATATATAATAGGCACAAAAAATAACCAAAGTCAAATCATATTTATAATAATAAGGCCCTAGCCAAATGGTATATGCATGGAAAACCCTAGGCATGTTATGGATTTTTTTTTTCATTTTTATTTTTAATGCAAAAATCAAATTTGAAACTGACATGTTTCATATATATTGTATATAACATGAATAACTTGTATGATGTCTTCTAGATCAATGGTATTATCTTGATCAAGCCATTCATCTTTATGTATGTATGCACACAGTGCATTGTTTGAATAACCATACCTATTTACCTATGGAAATGATAAAAAATAATTGTGTAGATTTTTTTTGTAAGGTTATTTATGAATTTAAGAACCCATATCCATTATAAAACTCATTGTATATTCAAATATCTTATATTTCCTTGCTTACAGACTCAAAATAGTATTTTTAGCCTAGTCTATATAGTATGGATCATGCACGTGCAAACCAATAGACTTTGGAGATTATTATGAGAGTTAATAATACAAAAAATACCATTTCATGGCCCAAAAATTTCATTATAATGCACATTTAGGCATATTTCTTCCATTGGGTGACTTTCAAGGTTTTACATGGGCTTTAGGGGTCTACAATTATTATCAATGATTCAAAACATACAAACCCCTGATGGAAAAAATATTACCATATATTTAAATTACATTGACCCATTTAACTATCCTTACCAACTCTATCTCCCATGATAAATATCCATCAAGATGTGTACATGGTGAATAGGTGCTTTGATTGGTTGTCTTAGACTATGCAAGAATAAAGAAAGTTCAAGAGCCAAAAGAATGATAAGTATATTTAATCATATTAAATACAAAAACTCATTTATTATTTTAAATTACTCTCCAAATAATTATAAATATCATCAATTTTAAATAAATACCATGGATCAGTTAAACATGGTGGCAGGGTTTCTTAAAGGCTTAAAGCATGTCTACCTATTCTAGCCCTTAAGGGCATATTTGCATAAAATCATAAGTTTTATCACTCTCACCAAGTTTTTTAATAATAAAAATCACCTTTAATTTCCTTATAAAACTATATATGGATTAAAACCCCCTGTTTGATCCATTAGACCTCCAAGCAATCCTCCTAGCTCTATTATTGATTGTCAACAGACAGAGGCATGATTGTGATAAAAAGTGGATGATTAAACTAATAATTTGAATTTACCAAGACAATTTATATTTAAAAAACATTAATTACCATAAATTTTACTAATTATCATAGTTATATCATGCCTATAGAGGCCCAAAAACTCATTTTCCCCAAAACTAGCTAGTGGTTGCTTGAGTTTCCAATAGGTTTATTACTAAATTTTATATCAATTTTTATATTTTTATTAGATATTTTTGATAAAAAATGATTGGGATATAAAAAAATTATTAAATGATACATATCCTCTACTAGTCACTTCTATATTCCTATTCAACCCATCACCACACCATATCTCTTTATTTCCTTTAATGTAACTGCCTTTGCCAATATTATTGTAGGTGTTGATTAGGAAATTGGAAGTGATTAATATAAATTCAACCATAAATTATCAATTTAATACCTCCCAATTCATTGGTAACCTATTATCATTTCATCCTTTAGTATATGTTCTCTTCAAGGGTGTTATTAGGTTCCCACAATTTTGATTTTGTACATAGGCCTATGTACCTTCATGAGTTTGCAGAATTTTAGTAGAGTTCTTGGTCTTGATGAAGATCGAAATATATAAATTTACCACTTTAATGTTAGTTACTTCAAAATATTCATCCTTGACTAAATTTTATCTTGAATTGCACCTATGTAGGGTATGTGGATATGCCAATCCAATTTACCCTAGTATTGGATGTGTGTGGCCATTTCAAAGCTGACCTTAGAATGAACCTTTATTAGGTAAATATTCTCCATATCCTAACCTATTTCACATTTCCATCATTCTCATTAATCTCCATTTTATCATATAACTCTTACATAGAAACTTTGCTCCCATCCATTTACAACTTGGAGATATATTAACTTACAAAGGCTGTAGATGTTCTATAATGAGATGAAAGGCTATGTTATCTTGTAATTTATATTTCATGTTTTATCATTAATAACCATCTTAATTGACTATAAAACTTTGGTATAAACTTCATTTAACCTAAAGGCATTGCAACACCTTCATCATAGTCTTGATTTGATCTAATATTGGCATACTTCAAGAGCCTTGAAACCCTATTGTAGGTGAAGATTCACATGTAAATAGGCCCTAATCTAAATTTGATCCATCTTTAGGGTCTACCTCTAATCCAAGTCTCATACTCATCACCTTTGAACACTATGTTCTCCATACTCATCACTCTACATTTTGAACATAGAACCTTCTTCATTATAATCTTGACTATGTATGAAAAATTGGCCCTTGTACAGATCATGTGTAAGTTTTAGGTCTTGAAAAAACACCATCAGACCTCCAAAGTCACTCTAATTATCTTACCTTAGAAATTATCATTTATTTCAACTCTCCCCTAAAATATCCAAGTTTCACCTTGTTTTCATCTTTGGTTTCACCTCTTCTTAGCATGGTTGTAGGTGATGACCATTATGTTGCTCGTATGGACTAAGACAAATATTAGGTGTTACAAGATATTAAAGAGGTCTTCACCATGACCATGATGTTATTCTAACTAAATGAGAGTAAAAAACTTTCTTGGTGACCTCAATCCACATACCTTCCTTGAAATTAGCCTTAAAAAGATATTGTAGATGTTTTATGACCTTGACTATAGGTGATTTTAACCTCTTAATTAGGGTTTTAAGGTTTTGATACATAGCTTCATGACCATAATTCTTCCAATAGTATTAAATCCTCAAAATAGTGGATTAATGAGGTAGAAGTGTATGAAAAGTTGTATGATGATAAGGGATCATGGAGAATGAGAATATATATGGAGTGGAAAGCTTGCAACAATGATGAAAGGCAGTGTATACACTATGAAAAAGGATAAAACATGATGGAAATAAAATAAACTTGAATTAAACCTCATGGGAGTCATGAATACCATGAGGGGAGTATAGGTATATATAACAATATAATAAACAATTTTGGAGGATTTTGATCTAGTATACACTGTCAAAATGGAAACCTAAGAATCATCAAATACCTTAAGAAATGCTAACTTTCCTTAATATCTGCTAAATTGGGACTATGAGGTTGTTTGAGAATGATTGAGGGTGATTGATAGGGAATTAACCTTGACAAACCTTTGAGACACTTTAATAAATTTGACATAAATGAAACCCTACAAACAAAATCTCTACAAATCTTGATATTTTTGGATCCCTCATGAACCCTACAACCTTCCTTTATTTACTTTCAGACTATATATTAGTTGTTTATTTCTTCTCAAGATAAAAATACCCTCACATGTGTGAATTAAGTTTAATAATTTCATGTAAAGGTGGTTCATACACTTGACAATCTCTACAAACTTCCATTTTTCTATCATAATGTTTAGAAGAGGTGAAAACTCATAAAACTAGTTGCTTGCTTGAATGAAGAAGGCATAATGAGTACCTTAACTTGTATTGGATTATTAATAAAGGAGAGAGAGATACAAACTCAAAACAAATGCCCAAATATAGAATCTCTCTTTGACCCCTTCCTCTGCCCAAAATTCTTGATCTTGAAATTCTCTCTCATGGTCATACCATCAGAGAACCTAAAGGTCTCTCTTAAGGTTCAAAGAAGCTTGGTGATGATTGAGGACTAGATTTTAATCTTTAAAATATCTTTTTACCTTGTTTTTTTATAACTCCTATAATGACTCCATCTTCAAACTCTTGATCTCTGATTTATGGAAAAGGTTGTACAAATCCATACTTCTACATGAAAACACATGAAAATGGCCTTGCTCTTGCACTCTCTTTAGAATTTAAGATTTTAACCACCAATTTTTGGAAACATTATGAAGATTAAAATTCAAGAGGGATATTAGAACAATAAATATATCTTTTGACACTAAAATAGGGGCATATTTCAAATGTGTGAAGTCTTGGAGGCCAAACTACACTTTATGCTTATATGAGGAGATATTTTCAAACCATAAGACATTTGACTGAAGGAAACTACATAAATATGAATGTGGTTAAAGGTATTATGAATGATTTATGGGCCTTTTGAGGTGTAATTTTTCCATTTTAAGACCAAAACCTTCCTTTTAGGCAATATACACATAGCTTCACAAAGGAGATTTTCCACTTAATGTTATAAAGAGCATATTATATCCTCACAAAAGGTTTCAAATAGACATATATATTTTTATCACACATCAAATCTTATATTTATCTCATACCTTTCATAAACTAAATATACTATAAAATCTCATAATGAGTCATCATCTGCCCTTTTCACCATCACCATCATGGCATTTTAGATCATAAGACCACTTTAATTCTTTATCAAAACATCATAATGACACATGAAACCATTAACATGAAACTAAGACATACTCCCTTGATTTGACCATTAATGAACATTATGAAGGTCAATGAAAATTTTGTAGTTGTATGGGTTGGCATTTGGTCTTGATAGGACAAATTGTCAATAAGAACCAATGTTATAAGATAAATTTTGGGATGTAATATTATATTATGAAATCTTGGTTATTCTAATGCCTCTATCATATTCTCTATTTTTAACATCTTTACCTCTACATGAATTATATCTTTGATCTCATGATGAAACACTCTTTAAAAATTAACCTTTAACCCCTTAAATTTGTTTATAAAAACTTTCAAATTCATCTTGTTACTCATGAACTATTTCAATTTTTCATAGTTTGGTTTAGGCTCCCTGAAATCATCATGAGCATTGGGTTCATAATGAACAAAAAATAGTATGAAAAAATCATCCCATGTGGATTTTGTATGATATTTATGACACTATTGGCATGAATAGTTACCTTCTCTAATTTAGATGAGGCAATGGATTTGTTATCTACCTTAATGTGCTGTGTAAGTTGAAATATTATTTGACTTAGTAAATAAATTTGGTTATGTATAGTAAAATTTTGAAAAGTATAATTTGGGGCCACATAGAGTGGTTTGGGATATAATAACGCTATAATGATGTCATTAATTTAAGTCTATTTGAGATAAAAATATTTTGTGAATTATTGTCTTGTAGACACTCATTCATCTCCATGATTCGAGAGTTAATCTCATCTCAAAATTCCTTAGTGATGTTCTAGTAATTTTTTATCACCATCACCATATCCAATATATATATCAGAAGAAAAGGTAGTGGTGATATATCTATAAATGAGGTACCTAGTGGTACTTGACAAAAATGTATCAGAAGAAAAGGCCACAGGGGAAAACATAGCCAAAATTTGTTCGCATGCACAAAATGTCCTAAATATTTATGGTAGTTAGATATAAACATAGAGGAATATAAAATTTCCATTCACCATACAATTAAGCACAGTAATATATCTGGATTTTTATTGTTTATAGAAAAGTAGGTAATCCTAATGCTAAATTAATTGCTAAGGTTATTTCGTGTGGTTGAGTACATATAGGTAGGCATATCCTTTTTCTAAATTTTACCTTCATCATTTTCATATTGAAAATATTTTTTCATATTGACCATAAAAATCCCTAGGTCAGTTCACTTGCAATGATGTTTGGAATTAATGTAGTATAACATTTCATCATAATTAATGTAGAAGAAAAAATACAAATTGAAATAATAGAATTAACCTTTTACCAAATTAATTCACAATAAAGAATACAAATCGTAGTGTATTGATATCCAAACAAAGTGAAATAAATCATGCTACTAGAATTTGTGGAAAGACAAAAAGGGAAAAACCAATTAGTTTACCAAGGCCACACATATACATTAGAATGTAAGACTCAGGAAAATAATCTAGAGATGCATGAAATATGCCAACCAGACAATAAAATTTAAAGGAAATTCATACTACAATTAGATACTATTATAGTCACCCAAGAACACAATCACACTACAAAAATTGTGAAGGTATAACCTGAGAAAATACGTAGAAATGTGAAATAGCAAACATCTACAAGCTTCAAATCCACAAAACATATTATTGCTGTAAATTGGCCATGACATCGAATGCAGTTGTAGGTCAAATCCCACCCATTACAAATATTAAAAGAATAATTTGTCATACCATAAAGGAAAAAATAGCTATGAATTCATTATCTATGGAAAAAATAGAAATACTAGAGCAATTCAAGAAGACTATGGCTGGTGAAGAATTCTTGTTGTTTGATAGTGTCCCTAAATATATATATATAATAATTTTTTGCACACAAAAAATTATAAAAAAAATGGCTGCCACTCTAAAATATTTTGTAGATGGCACATTCAAATATACACCACCATTATTTGATCAACTATACACCATCCATATTTTGAATAATCATATAGTGATACTTGAGATATACACTCTAATTCCAAAATAAAAAATGAAAACATACAAGAGAGTTTTTGGAGCATTAAAAGACATCAAAAAAATCCCTATAGCTAACAACTCTCATGATAGACTTTGAAACAACATAAATTAAATAATTTTAGTTTAACTTCCTCAAAAATATTTAGAGAGGATGTTTCTTCCACCTTACTCAATGCCTTTGGCAAAAAATCCAAGCAGAAAGGATCCAAAAATTGTATGAAAGAGATTCAAAATTTTCACTCCAAGTCTGCCAGTTAGTTGCACTAGAATATATTCTAGTGGAGCATGCACTTGAATCATTCCAAGATCTATGAAACTCTCCGTAATATAAACTAGATGGGCTAGATGGAGAAGTAAAAAATGAGTTTCAAGAAGTTGTACAGTACTAAAAGAACATTTAGATTTGTTAGACATTTCACTGTATAATACAAAGAAGAGGTAGATTTGAGATTAACCTATGGAACTATTATGAAGTTATTTCCATTGGTCTACCCCACACTAATAATTCCATAAATGGGTGGCATAGAAGATTCAACCAACTTCTCACATGCTAGCACCCAATGCCATGAAAATTTATAAAATATTTCAAAGAGGAACAAAGCCTCATTGATATCACCATGAAATAGTACATTGTAGGACTTCAATGACCCCCACATAAGAAAAAATATAGGGACACTACCACGATAATAGAAAGAGTAGTAAAAACTTATTCACTAGATAATCACTTGGAATATTTATGAGGCATTGTACACATCTTTCAATTACAACTCTATATTCATGAAAGTATATTTTATCTATTTATTTTTCACAAATTTGGTGTATTATGATTCTCACTATATTTTTTTCTACATTCTCAAATTTTCTATGTTTTTTACTTACTACATCTTCTCTTGTAATATTATGTATACACTACATTTTATCCCACTATGTTTTCTCTAGCTATGTTTTCACCACTTCGTTATCAAATTTTCTATGTTTTTTACTTACTACATCTTCTCTTGTAATATTATGTATACACTACATTTTCTCCTTCCATGTTTTCTCCTGATATGTTTTCACCACTTTGTTATCACATAAAGCTGACCAAGTTAAAAAATAGTCATACTACATTGCTATCATGTAGTATGATATTATGTTTTATTAGTATATTTATATATTTTTAGAAGAAATATATCACAATCATAATAAAAAAATTATATTATTTTTTATTAGTAATTTTATGTATTTTTAGAATAAATATATCACACCAAGAAGAGGCCAAGGATCACATGCAAGAATAATAAATGAATTTTCAATTATGGAATAAACTAAGACAAGAGGAAAAAATCAAAAGAAGGAAAAAAACAAATTTAGGGGGTGAAAACTAGAAGAGATAAGAATTCAAGGATTCTAAACACCATACAAATTCAATACAAAATTAATGTATGTTAGGATGTAATATAAGAAATTATCCATGCAAAAATATATCCTATTCAAATAATTAAATACCAATTTTATTTTAAATTATTTTATTGTGCATGTAATGTTTCATTTTTTTAATAAATTTCAATCAAAAAATATTTTCCTCAACCACATTCTTACTCAATAATTAAATATTACAATTGCAAATTTCAATAATTAGTCATCCACTTTTTTAAAATAATTTAAATATTTAAAAAATCTTTAAATAGTACAAAACCAAAATTTGAAAAACCCTATGCATAGATGATGTGCACCAAAATCCTAGAGGTAGCGTAAATTTGTAAACTCATAGTAAACATCTAGGTATTTTATGACATTTTTTGTTATTTTCATTTTAATTAAAACCTCAATTTGAAAATCTAAGAATTAAGTTTTAATGTTTTGTTGGTATAATTTAATTTTTTTTTAATGTTGACCTTATATTTGATTTTTTTTCTATTGTAACTATATATAATAGGCACAAAATAAAACCAAATTCAAATCATATTTATAACAATAAGGCCCTAGTCAGATGGTATATGCAGAGAAAACCCTAAGCATGTTATGACATTTTTTTTTGTTATTGTATTTCATGGAAAAATCAAATTTGAATATACCATGTTTCAATATATATATATATATATATATATATATATATATATATATATATATATCAATGTTATTTGTATTCCAAGTATTTCTTCATTTTCATTTAAAATTTATGATTTGTTTCAACTTTTTTAACTTTTATTAAAATCCTAATGAATATTTTGATGAAATCATCATTAATTTCTAACCATTTAAATCTTGTACCAAATCAATTTAACATTATTTACCATTGATATATTTTTCTATAGTTTCATTTTCATTTTTATTAATTTTTTATTTATAGAAAAATATAAAATGAACGCATGTTTTAAAATTATCCTTAATGTAATACTTTTATATTTATTTTTTTAATTAATCATGGGTACTAACCATTGATATTTTACTTTTGAACCATGTTACTAAGTAATATTTGAATATTTCATCAATAGCCTAATGGTAATTATTATTAGGCAATTATTGTCAACAAATTGTTTTTCTTATATTTTTACCAAGTTATTATAATGAAGCCTCAAGTTAATATTAAAATTAAATATTTCATGTAAATAATTTAGTATATATCATTTATAATATTGAGTATGAGATGTATTTAAATCTTGAAAACCATGTGAAGTTAAAAAAAAACTAAGTATTGATTGTTACACTACAAGGATTTATCAAACCTATCACAATGTAACAATATATAATTGAAAATATCTTATTTACATGGTGATCAAGAATTGAATTTATATTGTATTTAGTATTAAAAAATAAATATCCTAAATGATATATCTATATTTATTGATTTTTCTAAGTTGTAGTTATTAGATGAAAGTCACTACATTGTTGAGAGGTAATAGATGTAAGTTTTTGAGGATCAGACAAGCATAACAAAGTAGTAGTATTTGTTTAAAAATTTATTATTTACATGATTAATAAGAATTAATTGTATATATTGTTTATTATTATAAAATATATATGTTAAATGCTTCATTTGGACTAGTTGATTTTACTACGATGTAATTTTTGTGAAAAAATACTATATTGTTGAGAGTTAATACACATTACATTTTGAACATTATAAACACATAATACCATCGAACTTATTTATAATATATAATGAGTATAAATTTATAAGATATAATTTATTAATAGTTTTTATATATATTACAATTAAGATTACATCTAGCCATACAAACTCTTTTAAATATACCAACTAAAATAATATAATGATTGAAGGATCATCAATTAGACTCTATATAAAAACTATTCTCATATTAGATCTAAGACCAATAGTGTTGATGCCCTCAATAATGTTAAACATTTTATGAAGCTTTTTGTATAAAAATTATTATAACAACATAATATAACCAATATGCATTAAATGGAAATAGAATAACAATATTGTATTGAAAATGATAAAATGTCACTAAAAGTATCATTGGCCCCTTTTAGGTGGAAACCTCCTTTGAGAATAACTTAAATAATAATATTAAATAGATGATTTTTCCTATTATACAAATTCTCTATTTAAGCATTTCTATTCAAGAAGACTACTACCTTAGATACATGTGGGATATTTTAAAATAATAAATGGAATGACTTACAAAGCATATGAATCTGAGATTTTATTAATAATACATAGTAAAAACTAGAATGCTTAGGATGAGTGGGTCCTAACATGCCCTTCTTGTTAAAAAAATCCTCAAATATTGAGATGATGAAACTATTGTGTTAAATGAATTAAGGGTTACGACATCATGTTTTTGGTTGTATGTTATTCCACAAGACCAAAATCTTAGTGATAGTAAAATTTTGGAGCTAGAAGGAGTGCCTATTCCAATAGGATAGAGCCTTCATTATCAAATCTAAAAGTGTTTTTTGGGTCTTAAAATTCTTACCAATGACTTTATTAAAACATGATATATATAAAAATGGATTAATCTTAGAGGAGGGAACCTCCAACTTGTATGTTACAAGATCAATCTTGGAAATCACTTGATAATGACCTTAAGACTTGGGTATAAGTTTATTATGACCTTTCAGCTTTGAGGACAACTACTATTAAAGTTAATGCTAGATAAAAACCATGTCACAAAATGTAAAGTCCCATTTATAATTATCTTAATTCACCTATTTTATAATTTATCTTGTGCAAAATCAAATTTATCTTTAAGATTTTGAAGGATAATGACATATATACCTCTTTTTGAATCAACATCCTATACCTTAGATATGCCTATAAGTATGTCTAAATAGATGGTGGTGGCTGATAGTAAATAGCTTCTTATGGGGTCATCTTGGTGAAAATCTGGTATGTAGAGTTCTACCACCATTCTACAAGTGGTAACCATTTGACCCAATGAGTTTTTTGATTAAAGGAAAAATAACATAGATAGGTATCCTATTATTTGTTGATACTTTATGTTTAGCCATAATTTTATGGGTAGTAGGTAGAACTCATTGTATGTTATATGTCATAATAGTGGAAATGTTCCTTCCTGAAGTGACTAATAAAATATGAATCATGATAAAACACAATTGAATTAGGTCACCCATGAATGTGACTGATAAAATTGAGTTTTTTTTATAAGAAAAGTGGAGGTATTAAAATTATGTATAAGGGAATAAAAGTGGGAATTTTAAGAGAGTTGATTTACTATAATCAAATTCATTAATTTATTACCTGACTTGAGTAATCCCTCAAACAATTCCATATATATCTAACCATAACTAGTAGGGATATGCATGGTTATATAATTCCTTGGATATTGATAGTTTCTCCTTTGTTTCATTGGCATGTTTCTCATTATGATAAAAACTATTATATATATGTGTGTGTGTGTGTGTATATATGTATATATATATATATGTATATATATATGTATATATATATATGTATATATATATATATATACATATATATATACATATATATATATACATACATATATATATATATACATATATATATACACACATATATATACATATATATATATACATATATATATATACATATATATATATATATATATATATATGTATATATATATATATATATGTATATATATATATATATATATATATATATATATATGAATATGTATATATATATATATATTTGTGTATATATATATATATATATGTGTGTGTATATATATATGTATATATATATATATATATGTATATATATATATGTATATATATATATATATATGTATATATATATATGTATATATATATGTATATATATATATATATATGTATATATATATATATATGTATGTATGTATATATTAATTCCTTCAAATTAAAAAAATATAGAATATTTTTGTATAGGTTTATAAAAAACATGAGTGGTTGGTAGATGTAGAGGAATGTAAATCGAATATAATTTTTTTTCATAGTGTTAATTATGGTGACATAAAAAATCATTCTTTATGACTTAAATTATGATGATACCATTAATTTTATGCTTTATGCACCCAATATGGCATCATGAAGGATAATATACATAAGGTTGTCTATTATTCATATTTATGATATAATGCATTTGTAAAAACATTGTATTTATCCTTATTATATGTAATCTCATAATCACAACCCATTAAATTTTGTAGGAAAATTTTATTTCTTGAATGATGATAATATTTTATCCCTAAAGTAATTTATGTTATGGTGATAATTTTTGATGTAGAAGTGTCTCCCTAATATCTATGGGCACCAATGTTGGCTGGTATGAAGTATATTTATCATTTCATTCTCATATGTATAATGAGAAAATTATTCCCTATAAGAGCCTTGAAAATGAATTAGATGTGTTGAATATCCCACGCATTAAAAAATATCCAATGATACTTAAAGAGGAATCAATTTCCATGAAAAATGTTTTTGATAAGTTAGGCATATATAAAACATGAGTAGTTCTCATTGCATGCTTGACTAGGCCAAAGGATTTTTCTATTACCTTAGACCACTCAAAGGCATAATTTTTTAACATGGTTTTTAATGGAGTATAAATTTTTACATAGTCTTGTAAAAGATTTATATAGTACCAAATATGTCCCACAAACCTACAAAGTCTCTTGAGTCATTTGGGCTTAGTCCAATTTTTCATAGCCTCAATTTTTCATGATTAAATTATGTCTTCCTTAGAGACAATGTGTCCAAGATACTCAATTTCATTTTGGATAAAATCAAACTTGAACCTTTTCACACATAAGTGATTATTAGTGAGGATTTTTAAGGTATGGTCCAAATTTATTAGATGTTCATCCCATGTACCACTATGGAAAATAATGTCATCAAATAACACTAGTATGAATTTTCATAGAAGTGGTAAGAATATCTTTTTTATTGAGCCTTGACAAGTTAATGGAACATTGGTGAGCCCAAATGGAATGATGAAAAAATCGTAATGGCCATCATAAGTTTTGAAGGATATATTGGTAATATCATCTTCCTTGATGTGGATCTAGTGATACCCTAATTATAAGTTTATCTTTGATAAGAAGCAAACTCCATGAAATTCATCAAATAGATCCAATCACTAGAATGGGAAACATGTCCTCAATGGTGAGTTTTTTTAGTGCATGAAATTAAATTAAATGGTACCAAAACCCATATTTTTTTGGACCAAAAATATAGGATAAGAGGAAGGACTAATGTTGGGCGTAATGACTCCAACCTACTACACTTCTTGCATCATTTTTTCTATTTCATTCTTTTAGAGTAATTATTAATTATAATTACATATGTTTGGATACAAACATCCTCAACTGATCCTCAAATCTGTTGAATCATGTGATATTTAGGTTTTTTTGTTGGTAACCCTTTAGGTTCCTCAAAAATAATTATATTTTTTGAAAATTGTTTCTATAATTTTAGTGGGTGGTTAGAAGTTATGGATTCATTAAATTGGATTATAAAAAGTTGGGAAACAATCCCATGAAATCCCATTTTATTGATTTTTTCCATGCATTGAAATCTAATTATACTTATATATCTTAGAGTGACACCTTTTAATGTGTATTGATAGTCATTATCATTGAATTATATCCATATCTCTAAAAATTCCCATAGGATAAAACCTAGTGTTTGAAGCCACTATTATCCTAAAACTATGTCATAAAACTTATATAGGTAGATAAAACATGTTAAATTTAAAGTTAAATTCCTCCATTGAAATGGAGACATTATGATATTTTATTTTACAATGTAATGTGCCTCTATCAGTGATTAAGAATTGAATATTGAACAGGGATAAACATAACAATTAACTAGCTTGTCTAGACTCAGATTGATGAAATTATGTGTACTTATAGATTATATGAGAATATTAATGGGATGATTCTTATAATACCCCCTTAATCTCATAGTGTTAGGAGTGGTTACCCAAATTAAAGCATACACTAAAATTTCAAAGTATGACTCTATGATGCTAGGTTCTTTGACTTTAGGTTATTCATTAATGGAATCTTGGGCATCTTCCCATTCATCAAAATATTTGGGTCATTTTATATCAAACAATTAAAAATTATGTTCAATGTACTAGTGTCATCTACCTAATTTATCATCATAGTTGTAAAGCCATTTTTTGTGATGAACATACATTTATATATATATATAATGTATTTAACGGGGTAATTTTTTTTTGGAAGGTTTATGAATGACTATGGTGTTATATATATCTTAAAATAACTATCAATAACCCAAGTTGCACCATGATGAATTAGATTACTCAGATCTCCTTCAAACCTAGACAAACATTAGATTAGTCTGTAGGTTGTGGGATTCTTGTATCTTAGACCAAACCTATAGATTATGATTCTAGTTCATCTGATATATCAACTTTAATTTAGTAATAATACCTACTTTTTTTAGGGGTGAAAATAGTTATAAAGATAATTCAAAGGGAAAAATATACTAGTGATAGTGATACACCTAATGAAATCATTCATCCACTCAATTTAAACTCCTAATAACACTAATGAATCTAAAAATAAATTGAAGCATTGTATCCAAAGATCCCAAGAAAATTGTTTTCAAATAATTTCATGATGGATGACTTGAATTTGAGGTGAATTATGAGAGGCTTTTCCTGAAACACTTTCAACTAGATAACACTTCAAGTATGATCCTCAAACTTTGAAACTTCATACAACATGCATAAGACAACTAATCAGCATATAGGTGTGACAAAGATATTTTAATGAAATATATATGATATTTATACACATATAAACAATGATAAACATGATAGAGGCCCGTAATGGAGTAGTTTCAATACTTCCTTTATTAATTCAATAGGTTACAACATTCAATCTTGGTAGAGTTTCTTCATTCCCAAGAGAGAGATCCTAAAACAAGGTATAAAATCCTAAATATATATAAAATGAGAAGAAGAAAATAATATATAATGTAAGATAGGAGATAAGGTAACTCATTAATAATCATCATTAACTCATACATCACTTTAGTTACAAACTAGTTACCACTAGTCCTCCACATAGTATCTTCATGTTTTATGACCTTGCATGCTCCTTGAATGAGCTATAGGACATTGAAAAAAATTTGGTGGGACATAATAATAATATAAAAACTTAAAATTATTTTATAATAAGACTTAAAAAAAATATAAATACACCTTCTTTCATTAATACCATGGAACATGCATTGATTGCCACTTTAGGATCAATTAACTCATGATAAAGATCAACTATGCATGTAATTAGCACTTAAGGACCATTTGTGTATATAATTTACACTTTAAGACCATTTATACATGTTATTAACACTTAAGGTCAAATATGTGGCATGGATTACCTCTTATCAACTCTATCAATAGTCTTCTATGTCATTCTCATCTTTATTTGATTTATCAAGTAGGTCTTCTAGGCCTAGTAGCCTAATTACTTATACTTAATGGATGTGAAAGTTTTAATGAAAAATTTATAACATTAAAATATAGTGATTTTTATACAAGAATAAATTCCTCACATCATTAAATAGGTCCTCCTAAGCAAGAAACACCTACAAACTTGTCAAAATAGGTTAATAGGTCACCTTGTCTTTCACTCCTATAGACTGGCTTACTAAAAGAGACCCATAAAGGCATTTATAATCATGGTATTTATCATATAATGAATTTATTAGGTATAAAAAGTGTTAATATTCAATCTATAATGATTGGAACTTTATTAAACTTCCTTTTACCTCTCCTTCTACACTTTTTCTTCTTAAACCCCTATTTTTTGGTAGGTTCATACACCATCTGTACAATAAAATTCCCTGGACATGAACCTATCTAAGTTTTATATATGACCCAAGTGTTATTCATGTGATTTAAATTTATTTTTATGCATTATCCTTAAATTCTTCTCCATTAGGTTTATAGTAGAGTTTTGGGAGGGTTTAAGAGTGCTCAAGGCTCTTAATGATGATTCATAAAGTTTGAGTATTGAATCTCTAAACCAATGACATAAAAAATTATTATACTAGGTCCTATACCTTTCTAAAAGTGCCAAACCTCACATGAAAAATATTTTTACCATGGTGAGAATGTGAAGTCACCTCTTAGAGTAGAAAACAATCTTTCTGAGCATGTTTAGTGTTTCAAGGCCTAAATAACCAGTCATGTCACATCCCCTATCACTCAAATTTGACATAAATCTCTCTCAAAACTTGATGATGATGTTCATGAATATTTTAAGTGCCCTCATGAAATTATTTTGTCTTTCTCTGCCCCTTATGATGGCACTGCCTAAGGAAGCCAATACCTAGGCATATGTATATATAGTTTTCTTCAAGATTATTGACCTCATTATGAGTTGTAGGGATCATATCCACTATATATAACATTAATAACCTATATGAGGTCCTTTTAAGTAATGGTACTAGCTTTATTAATCCATTCATATTTATATATGTATGTACACAACTCTTTATTTAAATAACCAAACCTATCATCATGTGTAAATGATCATAAAGACCCTTACAGATGGTTTTTTTAAGGTTAATTAGGCATTTTAAGGCCCCATATCTCTTATACAACTCATTGTGTATATAAATACCTTATATTGCCTTGCTTACAAGCTCAAAATATCCTATTTAGCCTAGTCCATACAATATGGATCATGCACATGCCAACCACTAGCTTGTGGAAATGCTCAGGAGATTTAAGAAGAGTACCAATACCATTTCATGCCCCAAACATATAACTATAATTCATAATTAGTCATATGTATTGCATTCAATGTCTTTAAGGGTTTTGTAAGGGTTTTATGGGTCTAAAATTCTTATAAATTATTCATAACATATATACCCATGATGAAAAACCTCTTGACATGGATACTAAGTACATTAACCCCTTGAAATATCCTAACTATCTTGAGTTCCCATGCAAAGGATCCGCCATGATCTGTACGTGGTAAATAGGTGCTTTGACTGGTTATCTTAGACTATATAAAAATAAAAAAGGTTTAAGAGAAAAAAAAATGACAAGTATATTTAATTATATTCAATATAAAAATTCCTTGAGGATTTTAAATGAATCTCCACATCATTATATATCTCATCAATGTGAAATAAATCCCATGGATCAATTAAATAGGGTAGTAGGGTTTCTTAAGGGTTTATAGCTTGTCTACCTATTATATCCCTCAAGGGAATATTTGAATGAGATCATAAGTATGATCACACTCACTAGGTGTGTGAAGACTAAACATCACCTTTCATTTCCTTAAAAAATCTTGCATGGAGTTTAAACCCCCTATCTAATTCATTAGACCTCCAAGCATTCCTCCTAATTCCATTCTTGACTATCTATAGACTGAGGCATGAATAAGAGAAAAAATTGGATGATTCAAATATTTATGTGACCTTAAAAATAACATAAATTTAAAAATAATCATGACCATCACTTTTACCAATATTCATAGCTAGATCATTCCTATAAAATCCCCAAGACTCATTTTCCCTAAAACTAGCTAGTGACTGCCTAAATTTCCAATAGGTTTATGAATGAGTTTTATATCAATTTTATATTTATTTATAAGAATTTTTATAATTATTTATTATGGTATAAAATAATGATACATATCCTTCACTATTCACTTCTATAGTCCTATGTAACCCATCACCACACCATATCTCTGCCAATACTATCATAGGCATTGATTGGGGAATTGGAAGTGATTGATAGCTATTCCAAAATAAATTATAAATTTTATACATAAAAATTCATTTTTAACCTCTTATAATTTATTTATTTAGTATATTTTCTCTTCAATGATGTTCTTAATTTCCCACAGTCTTCATTCTGTGCACAGGCCTATGTACCCTCATGAGTTTGTAGACTTCTAATATAGTTCTTGATCTTGGTGAAGGTATAAAGATATATATTTATCATTTGAATTCATAGGATACTTTATAATATTCCTCCATTATTTAATTTTATCTTGAATTTTACCTATGTAGTGTATGTGGATATGTCAATCCAATTTACCCTAGTATTGGTTATGTGTGGCCATTTGAAAGTTGAATTTGGAGCAAACCTTTCTTGGGTTAATATTATCCATACCCTGACCTATTTCAAATTTCCATAATTATCATAAATATTAAATTTTATAAATGTATTATTATATAGACACTTTGCTCCCATCCCTTTACAACTTAGAGATAGATTTAACTAGGCAAGGTTGTAGATGTTTTTTATGAGATTAATGGTTATGTTACCTTATAATTTGGACCACATGTTTTTTCATTAATAACCATATTAAGTGAATCTAAAACTTAGGTATAAAATTCACTGATCCTAAAGGAATAACAACACCTTCCTCACAGTATTGATTTGATCTACTATTAGCATACTTCGAGACCCTTCAAACCCTACTGTAGGTGAAGATTCACGTGGAAATATGTCCTAATTTGAGTTTGATCTATATTTAGGGTCTAAATTTTATCCAAGTATCATAACCATCACATTAAAACACTATTTTATCCATACTCATCACTCTACATTCTAAACATATAACTTTCTTCATTATAAGCATAAATGTGTATGAAAATTTGGCCCTTATACAACTTGTGTGTAATTTTTAGGTCTTGGAACAATACCACCAGACCACCAAAGTCATTATAATATAATTAAATTCCTTATAAATTCTCATTTATTTTAACTCTCCCCTCAAACATCCAAGTTTCACCTTGTTTTCATCTTTGGTTTTACCTCTTCTTAGCATGGATGTAGGTGATGACCACTATGTTGCTTGTACGAACTGAGACAAAGATTGGGTACTAGAAGAGCTTGAGAAGGTCTCCACCATGAATATTATGTTCTTCCAACTAAATTAGAGTATAAACCTTACTTTTGGACCTTAATCCATATACCTTCCTTGAAATTGACCTTAAAATGATATTGTAGATGTTCTATGACCTTGGTTGTAGATGATCTTTAACCTCTTAAGTAGGGTTCTAAGGTTTGTATACATAGATTCATGACCATAATGCTACCAATAGTTATAACTCCTAAAAATAGTTTAAAAATGAGGTGTAATTGGATGAAAAGTGGTATGATGATAATGGATCATGGATAATGATAATAGAGATGGAGTGGAAAGCTTGCAATAATGATGAAAGGTAGTGTATAAACTGAGAAAAAGGATGAAACAAGATGGAAATAAAATAAACCTATATTCAACCTAATATAAGTAATGAAAACCATGAGGGGTTAATAATAATATATACCAAAAAATATATACCATTTTTGAGGCTTTTGAGCTAGTATACACTGTCGAAATGGAAACCTAGGAATCATCAAATACCTTAAGAAATGTTATCTTTCATTAATATCTACTAAACTAGGATTGTGAGGCTATTTGAGGATGATTAAGGGTTATTTATAGTTAATTAACCTTTAGGAACCTTTTATATACTTGAAAAAATGACATCTAGCATAAATGAAACCCTAAAAAGAAAATCTTAACAAATCTTAATATTCTTGGATCCCTCATGAACCATATAACCTTCCTTTATCTACTTGTAGACTACAAATTAGTAGTGTATCTCTTATTACAATAAAATTAACCTCACATGTGTGAAATAAGTTAAATAATGTCATATAAAAAAATTTAATACTCCTCAAAATATCTATAAACTTCCATTTTTCTGTCATGATGCTTAGAAGAGGAGAAAACTCAGAAAACTAGTTGCGTGCTTGAATGAAGAAGACATAATGAGTGCATTAAATTTTAAAGGATTTTTAATAAAGGAGAGAGGGACAAACTAAGAACCAATTCCAAAATAAGGAATCTATCTTAGACCCCTTCCTCTATCCAAAATTCTAGATCTTGAAATTCTCTCTCACAGTTGTACCATCTAGAAACCTGAAGGTCTCTCTTGAGGTGTAAAGAAGCTCAGTAATGCTTGAGGATCAGTTTTGAGCCTGCATCAAATATTTTTACCTTGAATATTTTTTATAACTCTTTTAAATACTCTATATTCAAAATATTGACCTCTATTATATATGAAAGCTCCTATAAATCCATAATTCTATATTAAAACACATGAAAATGGCATTAATCTTGAATTCTCTTCACACTTTAAGCTTTAAACCACCAATTTAGGGAAACATTATCACTATTACAACTTAAAAGGGAGATTATAACAAGAAATAAGTCTTTTGACATCAAAATAAGGGCATATTTCACATGTGGGAACTCTTGGAGGCCAAAAAAAGCTTTATGTTTGTATGAGGAGATATTTTCAAAGCATAAGACATTTGACTTAAAGCAATTACATGAATATGAAGGTGATTAAATGTATTATGAATGATTTATGGGAAATTTTAGGTGTAATTTTTCCATTTTCAGATCAAAACCTTCCTTTTAATAAATATATGCTTCACAAAGGATATTTGCCACTTAATGTCATAAAGAGAATATTATAGCCTCTTAAAAGATTTCAAATAGAATTTTATCTATTTTGATAAAACTTCAAAGATTATAATTATCTCATACCTTGCGTAAACTAAATATAATATAAAATATCCTGATGAGTCCTCAATTACCCTTTTCACCATCTCCATCAGGGCACTTTAGATCATAAGACCACTTAAATTCCTTGTCAAAACATCATAATGATGCTTGACACCATTGACATGAAACTGAGACATACTCCATTGATTTGACCATTAATGAACATTATGGTGGTCAATAAAAACTTTTTAGTTAAGGGGTTAGTATTTGGCCCTGACAAGCCAAATTTATAACGTTTTTGGTGACTCATAAGGGTTGACCAACTTGTTGGTCAAGAGAACCTACTGAATTTTCATGATAATGATAGTTTTTAAACATAAGACCATTATTTTAATTATTTTATTAGACTACCTAATAGACTTTGTAATTTTTGACACCTCTTATGACTACAAAAAAATACAAGACACAAATAGAAACAACAAAAGTAACACAAAATAAATAAGAAGAAAACACACCTATCTTAAGGAAATAACAACAAGACAAACACAAGAAGAATATATCATAATATTTATTTTATTAACCACTTATTAAAACAAGACAAAAAACTAAAAAAACTAACCTGAGAACAAAATCTATCCTCCAAGGTCAAATGAAAAACTTTATGGACCACTACGGCATCATGAGTCTAATTTCCACATCTTGATAGCTACCTTTTGTAACTAGGAGCATTATCACAAAATGATCTCTTGGGGAAGTAGCTTGGCCTCCTAGTTCCATTTTTATTTGCATGTATTATACATGTGAGTCCAAGACCTAGTCATACTCCTCCCATATCCTTATAATTTTCAATAATAATGCTAATTTTACCTCATTCATGGGTTACCAATGATTTTCCATGTTCTCATATTATGAATGTATTAGGAACTCAACTGATATGATTTGATTAGTGCCTCTATTATGATCATGAGGTTGAAAATGATCAACATTTTCTTGTGAATCATGATGTTGATCAGATATTTCCTACTTTTAGATATAGCCATAGCAAGGATCTTGATCTACTATAACTTGATCATCGTCATCTTCCATAGAAAATGGAATTTAATCTATCCACTCAAGCTCCAAGTCATCTTGTCTTGGTGTCTCTAGACTTGAAATATTTTATTCAAGATCCAAAACATTGGTAAAATATTCATGTGAATCTCCAATCTACTATTCTATTCCATCATCCAAATCTACCATACTAAGCTCTTGAATCTCATTCAATAACTCATGGTATAGGTACTACCAATTGTCATCAACTTTAGGAATGTTCTCGACCTTAACAATGGTTCCATGTGAGTTGTCTTCATGGCTTACTCCTAGTGAATGAGTTTTTTTTATCTCATCTTTATCAGCTTCAACATATTGTAACTCATCTTCATTAGTATTTTAAAATATTTAATCATACCTATCCTTGGCAAGGGGTATCTTAATAGCGATTTACTCTTTTTGTTAACTCAAGTCACTCTCATCTTCTATCACCTTAGTTGAATCCTCTTCATTTATCCAAGAAATGAGAGGCTCCTTCTCAATAATTGGCATGATGTATCCCTAAAACTATTCAAGAAGATGAGACAAATCCAATGGTTTTTCCATGGATGATTCTTTATGTTCATTAGACTTCTAAACTATGAAAACCATCAATTCCTCTCTCTGATGCATATTTCCTTGAATATACTTCCATGAAAGTAAGGTCTTGGGATATTGAGGAGAAAGGGTGGGGTTGAATGGTTTTAGGCTTGTCCTTGATTTCAAAACTTAATCTTATAATTAACTACTCTTCTCTATCCCTTGATTATTGTAATCATTTCCAAGTCATAAAGTTGGGTTTAGGGACTTCTTCTTTTACACTTGTTGCATCCATGGGTATAAATGGAGGAACCTCCCACTAGGATGAAGTTGTGTTTCTAGATAATATTGACTGGTATATGATTTGGTTTGCAAGCTCAAATTATTTATCAAGGTGAGTCTCAAAGTCTAGAAACATCTCATTAGAGACATATTCCTTATAATCAGAAGATAAGGCCCTTTCATAATCTATTTTGTGACATAAAACTGAACCTCCATCAATGTACACTTATTACACCTTTTGAGGTCTCTCTTGGATATATTTATTAGTAAAAGTTGGCAAGGTTTGAGAGGAATTTTGAGGGTTGTGATACATATTTGTTTGATATCATTGAGATGGGAAGGGAAGTTAAAATTAAGACTAATGTGGAATGACAAAGGTAATATGTTGCTATTAGGATTGGACTTGTTGTCTCTCATAGACTATCAAATTCTCTTCAATGATTTCAACTAAACCACCTATGTCAAGCATATCACCATTGAATTTTGAATGACCTTATCTTATGAAAGATGAGTGTACTGAATCTCTCATGCTTTCAATATCATGCCTAGGGATCTCTTGTCCATATCTATTTTGTGTTTCAATGCTCACCATGTTATTTTCATAGCCAAACAAGGTTGTTTAAAACTTGATGTGGATTATCTTGAAACTTGGTTGAGCTGATTAAGAATGTCATGGTTTTACCATGACTGATTAGATTGATAAAGAAGTTTCCAAGGATATGAATGAAGTTCATAAGGAGGGATAGAGTAGTGTCCTTGGTATTGAAAAATATTAGAGGGGTCATATTGAGATAGGTAAGGATCATATTGGATTTGGGATGGATCATAGGGATGTTGATAAGGTAGTGAATGATAATAATCTACCCCATATGTATCTATAGCTAACCATAAGACACATGTAAAACAATGAATTTATGAATAATAACTACTGATACTTCTAAAATGATGACCAAGATGACTATTTGAAGCTATTTGTGAAAACCAAAATGCTGATGTGAATGTTCCAATGCTTTAATTTATGTCCTATTAGGCATGCTAGAACTATTAAAAACCCATTTTGTACCCTACTAAAGTAGATTTTTCATATCTTCTTTAAACATAGACTAACATTGGATTGGTTTTCAGGTTGTGTGATACCTATATCTTAGACCAAACCTCTAGATTATGAGGCTATCTCCTTTGATAAAGTGAAAATATTTAGAAAGATAACTAAAAGGAAAAACTATACTAGTGATGGTGATGCACCTAATGAAATTATTCATCCACTCAATTTAAAATCCTAACAATACTAATGGATCCAAAAATAGACTAAAGTATTGTCTCCAAAGATCCTAAGAAATAATGTTTCATATGAAGGTCCTGATGGATGATTATGACTTGGAGGTTAAGGATGAGATGATTTTCCTCAAACACTTTCAACCATACAAAACTTGAATCATGATTATCAAACTTTGACATTTCATACAACTTACATAATACAACTAATCAACATATAGGTGTGATAAATAAATTTTAATGGAATATTTATACCATTTATACACATATAAATAAGCTTAAACACACTATAATCCCATAATGGAGTAGCCATAATAGTTTCTTTATTAATTCAAGATGTTATAACATTCAATCTTGGTAGAGTTTCCTCATACCCAAGAAATGGATCCTAAAATAAGGCTTAAAATCCTAAATATATATAAAATGATAAGATAATAATAGATAATGGCATGGAGGATATAAATTAGTTCATCCATGATTGTCATTAACTCATACATCACTTTATTTATAAACTAGTTACCACCAGTCCTCCAAATAATCTCTTCATGTTTGATGACCTTGCATGCTCATTAAATGAGCTATTGGGAATTAAAAATGAGTTGGTGGGCCATAATAGGTGGATAAAAAATTATTCTTTTGTCATAAGAATTAATTCAATATAAGGACACCTTATTAAATGAAGACCATGGAACATGCAATTATTGACACTTTATGATTAGTTAACTCATGATAAGGATCTGTTATACATGTGATTGGCACTTAAGGACCAGTTATAAATGGAATTTATAATTGAATAATATATATGAATGTGATTTAAACTTATGGTCAAATATTTTTCATGGATTTCCTTTTATCAACTCTATCAATAGCCTTATATTGCATTCTCAACTTTATTTGATTGACAAAGTAGGTCTACTAGACCAATTAGGCCTAGTAGCCTAACTAATTTTACTTGATGGATATGAAATCTTGCATGAAATGTTTAAAACATACAAATATAGTGATTTTTATTAATTAATCAATGCTTAAAATCAATAAATAGGTCCTCTTGGGTAAAAAAACACTTACAAACTTGTAAAATTAGGTGATTAGGTCATATTGTCTTTCACTCCTATAAATTGGCTAATTGGAAGAGAAACATAGAGGCACTTAAAGGAATGGTTTTGATCATATTATGACTTGAGTAGGTATACCAAGTGTCAAGATTCAATCTCAAATGATTTCCACTTTGTTAAACTACCTTTTACCTCTCCTTCTACACTTTTTCTTCTCAAACCCCTATTTTTTGATAGGTATGTACACCATCCATATAAAAAAGTTACATGGACATGAACCTATATAAGTGTTCTATATGACCCAAGTTTTAGTTAGGTGTTTTTAATCTATCCAAGTTTCTTCTCCTTTGATTCTTTTCCATGGGGTCTATAGTAGGGTTTTGGGAGGGTTTAAGAGTGCTCGGGGATTTTAATGATGATTCATATCGTTTGGTAATTTAATGTCTGAACAAATGACAAAAAACATTAGTATAATAGGCTCTATACCTCTCCCAAATTTCCCAACCTCCCATGCAAAATATCCATACCATAGTGAGCATGTGAAGTTACCTCCCAAAGTATAAAACACACTTTTTAAGTATGTTTGGTGTTTTAAGTCCTAAATAACCAATCATGCGACCTCCCTTATGACTTAAATTTTACATAAACAAATCTCAAAACCTAATGATGATGTTAATAAATATTTTAAGTTCCCTCATGACCCTATTTTTCCTTCTGCTACCCTTTATAATGGCACTATTTAATGAAACCAATAGCTAGGCATATGTATATATAGGGTTCTTCAATATTATTGACCTCATTACTAGTTTTAGGGATTATATACACTATATATAACATGAATATCCTATATGAGGTCATTTTTAGCAATGATATTGGCTTGATAAATCCATTTATCTTTTTAGTTGTATGCACACAACTCTTTATTTGAATAATCATACCTATCTTCCTATGAAAATGATCATAAAAACTTGTGTATATGGTTTTTTTAAGGTTATTTATGAATTTTAATACTCCATATCCCTTATACAACTCATTATATATGAAAATATCTTATATTTCCTTTCTTATTGGATCAAAATAACATTTTTTTAGCCTAGTCTGTATAGTATGGATCATGCACATGCCAACCACCAAACTGTGGATATGATCAAGAGAGTTAAGAATAAACTAATACCATTTAATTTCTCAAACATTTCATTATAATTCACATTGAGGAATATTTATTCCATCGGGTGTCTTTTAAGGTTTTGTAAGGGTTTTAGGGGTCTGCACTTATTATCAATAATTCATAATGTAAAGACACCTAATGGAAAACATATTGCCATATGTTTCAATTACATTGACACCTTAAACAATATTAACCATCTTTATCTTCCATGCAAAATATCCATTAAGATGTGTATGTGGTGAATGGGTGTTTCGACTAGTTATCTTAGACTATGCAAGAAGAAAAAATGTTTAAGAGTCAAAAAATGACAAGGTTATTTAATTATATTCATTCCAAAAAATCCATGAGGAATTTAAATGAATATACACATCATTATAAATCTCATCAATTTGGAAGAGAGCCCATGGATCAGTTAAACATGGTGGCAGGGTTTTATAAGGGTTTAAAGCATGTCTACCTATTCTAAACCTCAAGGGCATATTTATTTGAAATATTGATTATGATCACTCTCACTAGGTTTTTTAATACTAGACATCACCTTTAATTTCCTTATAAAAACTTATATGGATTTCAAACCCCATGTCTAATCCATTAGACCTATAAGCAGTCCTCCTAGCTCCATTATTGACTGTTAATAGCTTGAGGCATGAATATGAAAAAATAATGGATTTTTACTCTATATATGTAACCTTACCAAGACCATGGATAGTTATAAATAGTCATGAAAATCACTTTTACTAAGTATCATAGCTAGATCATGCATATAGAGGCCCCAAGAGTCATTTTCCCTAAACTAATTAGTGGTTCCCTAAATTTCCAATAGGTCTATGACTGAGTTTTATATAAATTTTATTTTTATGTCTAAGAATTCTAATAATAATTTATTATGATATAAAATAATTATTTCAATGATACATATCCTCCACTAGTCACTTCTATAGTCCTATGCAACCCATCACCATACCATTTCTCTTAATTTCCTTCAATGTAACTACCTATACTACTAATACTATTATAGGTGTTTATTGGTGAATTTTAAGTGATTGATATCCATTCCACCATCACTTATCTCTTTAATACCTCCCAATTCATTTTTATCTTCCTCTCATTTCTTCCTTTAGTATATTTTCTCTTCAAGGGTGTTCTTAGGTTCCTATAGTCTTTATTCCATACACAAGCTTGTGTACCTTCATGAGTTTGTCAACTTTTAATAGAGTCCTTGATCTTGGTGAATGTATAAATATATAAATTTACCATTTTTATGCATAGTTTACTTCACAATCTTCTTCCTTGGATTAATTTTTTCATGAATTACACCTATGTAGGGTATGTGGATATGTCAATCCAATTTAACCTAGTATTGGTTCTGTGTGTCCATTTCAAAGTTGACCTTGGAGTGAAAATTTATTGGAGAAATATTATCCATACCTTAACATATTTAAAATTTACATAATTCTTATGAATCTTCCATTTGATCATGGAAATCTTCCATAGACACTCTGCTCCTATCCATTTATAACTTGGAGATAGATTGAACTTGCCAATGCTATAGATGGTCTATTATGAGATGAATGGTTATGTTACCTTGTAATTTAGACCTCATGTTTTTAAATTATCAACCATATTAAGTTACTATAAATATTGGGAAGAAACTTCATTAAAAATAATTCATAACAACACCTTCGTCACAATCTTGATTTGATCTAGTATTGCCATACTTCAAGAGCCTTAAAACCCTATTATATGTGAAGATTCACATGGAAATATGTCCTAATATGAGTTTGATCAATATTTATGGTATAAATATAATAAAATTATCATAAAAATCACCTTGAAACATTATTTTATCCATACTCATCACTCTACATTCTGAACATAGAAATTTCTTCATTATAAGCCAAACTATGTATGGAAATTTGGCCCTTGTATGGACTATGTGTAAGTTTTAGGTCTTAAAACAATACTATCAGACCTCCAAAGTCACCCTAATTATATTATATTCCTTATAAATTATCATTTATTTCAAATCTCCCCTAAAACATCCAAATTTCACCTTATTTTCATCTTTGGTCTCACCTTTTCTTAGCATAGATGTAGGTGATGACCATTGTAGTGATTATATGGACTGAGATAAAGATTGGGTGCTAGAAGAGATTAAGGATGTATTCATAATTAATATTATTTTAATATAAATAAATGATATTAAAAACCTTTCTTTTGTACCTCAATCCACATACCTTCCTTGAAATTGACCTTAACAATATATTGTAGATGTTCTATGACCTTGGATATAGATGATCTTTAACCTCTTACGCAGGGTTCTAAGGTTTGTATACATAGTTTCATGACCATAATACTTAAAATAGTATTAAATATAAAATAAATTGTATCAATTAGGTGGAAGTATATAAAAATTGGTATGATTATAATGTATCATGGAGAATGATAATAGTGATGGAATGGAAAGCTTGAAACATTGATGAAAGGAAATGTATACATTATGAAAAAGGATGAAACATGATGAAAATAAATGAAACTTGAAATCAACCTAATGGTATTCAAGAATACCATGAAGGGAGAATAAACATATAGACCAATATAATATACCATTTTTGAGTCTTTTGATTTAGTATACACTATCAAAATGAAAACCTAGGATTCATCAAATACCTTAAGAAATGCTAACTTTCCTTAATATCTAGTAAACTCAAACTATTAGGTTGTTTGAGGATGATTGAGGGTGATTGAGAGGGAATTGACCTTGAGGAACCTTTAATACACTTGAATAAAGGATATTTGACAAAAATTAAAACCTAAAAATAAAATCTCTACAGATCCTAATATTCTTGGATCCCTCATGAATAGTACAACCTTCCTTTATTTGCTTGCAGAATGTAGATTAGCAGTCTATATCTTATTTAGATTTAATTACACTCAAACGTGTGAAATAAGTTAAATAATGTCATTTAAATTTGGTTCATACTTCTGAAAATCTATATATACTTCCATTTTTTTTATCATGATGCTCAGAAGAGGAGAAAACTCATAAAACTGGTTCATTGCTTGAATGAAGAAGGCATAATCAGTGCCTTAACATGTAAAAGATTGTTCATAAAGGAGAGAGAGAAAAACTGAGATCCAATTCCAAAATATGGAATATATATTATACCCTTAATTCACCCAAAATTATATATCTTAAAATTATCTCCCATGGCCATACCATCTGAAAAACTGTAGGTCTTTCTTGAGGTGCAAAGAAGCCCAGTGATGCTTGAGAACTAGTTTTGAGCCTATATGATTTTTTTAAAATTTAATATTTTATATAACTCATGAAATTAATATTAGAGAGTTATAAATTATTTCATGGTGATGTCATGTATGTTTCATGGTGAGTGGATGAAGTGTTTTGATAGCCTATGTAATAATGACAAAGTGTGCAATGTGTTTGTCCTAGTGTGCTTGAAGTTGGCTTGGTTGATCTTCAGTTTTGGCATGATTAGAGATTTTTAGGGATGATTATGGCGATTTAATAATTTTTATGGGTTACTATCAATGGTAGAATATTATTGTAAATCATGTGTACATAAGTAGAATTCATGTAGTAGTCCATAGTTCTCATCTAGACAATTTGGGTCTAGTGGTAGAAAATTTGAGTAGGCAATTTGCTAACATCACCATTGCCACATGTGGATGAATCAATGGGAGTTTTTCATGTGGTTATGATCAAATTAGTCCCTATTTTATATTCACTAAATAACAATTCATGCATCTAAGTTCAGTCAAAGATATGTGGGTGTAAAGTTGGGCTCTCAAGCATTTTCACAGTGCTTTTATGTTCAAATAGAGCCGAGTAAGCATGTTGATGATGTTAAAATTCACACACATGGATGTTTTGGGATTAAATGGTAACATGTATTTGTTTATTATTGTTCTTAGTTATTATGCATTAAATCTTAGGTCATGCACCTAAGTGTGTCAAAAGATATGGAACTACAAAGTTGGGCTCCCAAGGATTTTGGTAGTGTTTTCCAATACTTAGCCAAATTTAAAGTGTTAAGAAGATCAGAGTAAGAATTTTGGTGTAGTCATATCCTATATGTGTGGATGTTTTAGGAGAAGGTGATCATATGGGTTCATTCAGTTTTGTACCTAGTTTATTTAAACTAACTTTCACGTCAAACACCATAACACAATAAAATATATGCATGTTTAAAGTTGGCCTTCCAAACAAGTTTTTGACATTTTTCTATGGTAGAAAAATATGAGTGATCATGTTAATTTAATTATATCTCACACATGTGAGGGTTCTATGAGTAGTTTTTCACATGTTTGGATTCTCCTATGTGAGGAGATCATATGGTACAAATTTGAGAACATGTGAGTGAGCAAGGTAAAAGATATGACTATACAAGGTTAGCCTTTCAGGAAGATAAAAAAGGTTCCCATAGTAAAATTTTCACAATTTAAATTTTGAGTGACATTGATGGAGTTCATTGCTATAATAAGTTAGGAAGTAATGAGATGGTGCCAAATGTTCAATGTTTAACACTGAGTAGAGAAAGATCAAACTTCTACCAAGGATCAATGATGAGTGGGTGATCATATAGATAGATATTAATGGTATTTATTAAATCCAATAAGTCAAAGTTATATCTATTTATCATTTTTAAATATCAAGTTATGTATAAGAGATTGATAGAGCACATGAGGTCAAAGTTGCTAGATTGCACGAGATGAGGTTAACATGTTTAAGGTTTAACATTTAGCATTTGCAAACTATGTGATAAATGTTGATCATCATAAAATAAGATTTATGATGCATGTTTAATCTTAGAGTCAAGGAAATCATGGTGTTCGAGGTTTAACTGTGACTATTTACATTTGAATATTTGAATTTGTAAAGGAAAAACTAGTGCTTTGTATTTTGGCCATATCTTTTGATCTAGATAGAATTTGACCATTTTGTAAAAACATAAATTATAGAGGCCTCCAAGTTACATCTATAAATATGAATTTTAAGGTCTAATTATTATTATAGTAAAAAATATATTATGTTTCAAAGTTGATTGTGTGTTCATGTTTGTTCTATAAGTGACTCAAGAAGATTGTTTGAGCATGTTTTGATATCTCTTGATGAATTGGATATTAGGTAGTGTTGTATAATACATTAATATTATATATGTGAATTATTAAGGTTTAAACAATAATATTTAGTATGAGAAAATGTTTAAAATTTGAGTATGTATTCATTCAAGGTGACTATGTGCATAAAATGTTGTTTGAGTAAA
>JARHVA010006324.1:347500-452500 GCA_037957365.1 Torreya grandis
TTGACCTATGAAATTGTTATAAAGCCATTACCAATAGTCTACCCTACACTAATAATTACATAAAAGGGTGGCATAGAGGATTTAATTATCTCCTCACATGCCAACACCCACCACTTTGAAAATTCATAGAAAATCTACAAAATGAACAAAGCCTCATTGATGTCACCATAGAACAATACATAACAGGACTTCAAGGACCCCCATAGAAGAACAAATATAGTGACACTACCATGATAATAGAAAGAGTAGTAGCAACTTATTCTATAGATAATCACTTGGAATATTTATGAGGCATCACACACAACTTTAAATTATAAATCTAAATTCATGAAATTGTATTTTTATCTATTTGTTTTTTACAAATTTGGTGTATTGTGACTCTCACTACATTTTTTCTACATTCTCAAATTTTATATGTTTTTTTACTTGCCACATTTAATCCTTAAATTTTATGTATATTTTATTTTTTCTCTTGATACATTTTCTCCTACTACATTTTCTTCAACTATGTTTTCAATGCTACATTATCACATATAACTGATTAAGTTCAAAAACAATTATACTACATTATTATGCCAATAACATATGACCCTTATTTTTTTTATCATCACTTGATTGAAAACCAGGAAATTTTTTTAATCGTATCCATGAAGCTAGGGGCCATGTTTCCAGGAGACTTCACCCATGAAAATTTGCCTATCATAGTTAGAGTTCCTTTAACTATACCTTAGAATCAAACTACTGAACATGCCTCTTATAGAAATCCCTAAGAATTTTTTTTGATGTCATATCAAAACCCATGTATAATTTTCATAGGAAAAGGACTCATGGAGGACCATTTTATACAAATGTAGATAGCATACCAAACCTAGTTTAATTTAGCATGTAATTTTAATAGCATGGCCATGTAAAATTCTCCTCTCATAGAGCTAGCTCCTTCAATAAGGGTAATAATCAAATTGATAGGTCAATATAATTTGGGTATAGACCCATTTGCATAGATCACTTTAGTTGAAGACATGTTCAATGCCCCAGATATTGAAGAAGCGTCTATTTATTCTATGCAGATAGATGTGCCAAACATAGTGGATAACATTTAAGTGGTGTCCAACCTAGGACAAAGTGGTTTAAATTAACAAAAAACTAGACCACAACAAGTGCCTTTAGAAAACACCATGAGTGTTTTACAACAACATGGGGAGATAACTCCTACATTCCAACCACACCAAGCTACTTCTAATCCTCAACCAGTTGCTTCATCAAGCATGCAATCACAAGGATTAAGTAGTCAAACACAAATTAGTGCCTTGACTTAATAAAATGTGGTGAATGTTACTCCACCACAATAGGTGAAGACTAACATTCCAAAATAATCAAAACAATCTAATATACTAAAATAGTAGAGGCAAAACATTTCTCCACCTCAAAAGGGGAAATAAATGTTCTATCTCATCAGGTAATGATGAGTATACCTCAACAATAATAGACCAAAATACCATCATAAATAGTATCTAATCAACAATGTATGTCTCCTTGTCAATGACAAACACCGAACATCATATAAACAACTACTTCAAAAAAAGTGTTCACATAACCAAGAGGTACTACTATTCAATAAATAACAATTAGGAAATAATCACCTTTCTTTCCAAACATGCCATAAATCCAATGATAGAGACTTTTTTCACAACAAGTTCCCCTTATTTATCTAGGTTTGATTCATAGGCATCAAGTCCCTACTTAACCATTGTAGGCACAATACTTCAATCAAAATCACATCTTTCCATCCCAGCATAATTCCCTCAAAATTAGGCCTATATACCAAATTCAAACTAGAATATTCCACCATAATGCATGTAATTACAACAATCACACCCTAAAATATGGATGCATATTCCTAGTCAGTTCCCTTACAAAACCCACATTCCATAACAAACCATTCCTCCATTATACCTTGGTCAAAGTAAGCCACCTTTAACCACCTAGCCTCCACCTTAGGCAAATGTTTCGTCTAATTTCTTGGCACAAGAAATACATCAAATGAAGGATGAAATTTCCACCATCCAAGATGGGAAATAGACTAAGAAGTTTAAGTTGGATGATGTGTGTTCTAACCCATTCAACATGGAGTATCTACATATACCATTTCATTTAGTGTATGAGCCACTAATGTTTGAGAAATATAAGGGTAAGGGATACCTTAAGGTCCATTTGACATAATTGTTTGTTTATTTTCACCTAATGTCTTACATTAATGTATACCTTCTACTTTTGTTTCCCCTGAGTATAGAAATATAGGCTTTGGAATAGTTCCTAACATTTCTAAAGAATTTAGTATCTAATTTTGATGACATCTTGGAAAAATTTATGCATCATTTATCCTACAATCTTGAACATGATATTTAAATGGTATATTTGACTTAGGCCAAACATAAAACTGGTGAAAGCTTTGCATGTTATCTACAATGATGGAAAGCACTTACTAGTCATTTCACCCATAGCTTACTAGACATATCATATCATCTAGAGCCACAATATACACACACTTTCAAAGAGATAATTGATAAATGTATACTAATTAAAAGGCCCTTATTAAATAATGGATTATTATGTTAGCTTCATAAAATCAAAATTAGACCCAAAAAAATTATCACATAAGATTGCACCTATCTTGATTCTAAAGCTTATTGTGCAAGTGCCTAATGATACAATAGAAAAACATCCAAAGCCATTGGACCTTGGTAATTTGAGGTTAATATCCAAATAAGTCTAGCTTCATTTCACTAAAATCTAATTCAAACTAATAAAATACTAGTTTTGTGGAAATCTCACTCTTTAGTGCTTTTGAATCCTAAACAAGAGTCTTCATGGGAAAAAAGGGTTGAAGAATTGAAATTTGAAAAAAACTAAAAATATGTTGATTGGAACAAATATTTTATAGTGCATTTTACTGATTTTTTTATGAACATAATAGATCAAAAATTGTTTTAAATTTGTTTCAGCATAAACTTATACAAATGAGAAATCAGAGGTAGTATTTTAGCTATTTTTCACAAAATGGAAAAACATTTTTATTCCAGCCAATATTTTGAAGAGGATAAAATACCACAAATGAATTTATTGAAATTGAAATAAAGAGACAAATATTACACAAATAATCAAATAACTTACACACATAGAGAGATCTCTCAAGACAAGAAAGGCAAATCTTTAACTTTATTTCTCTTGAAATGTTACATCATGTAGTAAATACATTCCAAAATGTAGAAAAAATATAACTAACAACAAAAAAATATATTGGGGCATGTGGTCTACTCATTTCTATACAAAATTTCATAGAAGACATGTATTTGTTAAAACTCAAATGCCTAGTGAATAAAGTCATGTAAATCTAAAACCCTCATGTAAGAGAGGTGAGTTATTCTATTTGTGTAAACTGGGACTTATGGAATGGATATAAAATGGCATGCTTGAGTTAGACATGATGTTTGGCATAACATGGCATGGTATGGCATGGATGGAAATGTTGGATCTCCATGCAATGATTTTTCATCTAGTAATAGCTAAAAATAGCTCTTCATGCAAGGTACACAAAATAGAACCGGTCTTTCAAAAATAAAAGATATCTTTGAAAATAATTCCAAGTTATTTTTCCATGCAAAAACTCCAAATTTCAAAACTCAAGTGAGACTTTTACAAATTTTTAATTCTTTATCACTTTTGCCAAAATGAATCATGAAATTTGCACTTCATGATTTTACACTTTTTTGTTTATCAATCTATACTTTTCAAAATGGAAAGTGCAATTTGCACTTATGCTTTTTACAACTTTAACATTATAAAAAATATAAATTGTAAAATATTTTTTCTTTTTCTCAACATCAAATAGTTCTCTTCTAAAAGTCATTATTGATTTGTTCCTTCAATATTTTCCTTCTGTCTCTAATTATTTCAATTGATCCATTTATTTCTACAATAACCATTTCCCATGGAGGTAGAAGGTGCTACAAGCACCTAAAATTTATTGTGGAGGTTGGAGGTGTTGGAATAACCTAGAAATTTTCATGAAGGTTGAAGGTGTTGGAAGCACCTAGAAGTTCCCATGGAGGTTGAAGGTGATATAATAAAATAGAATTTCTCATTGAGGTTAGAGGTGTTGGAGGCACCTAAAAGTTCCCATGGAGTTTGGAGGTGCTAGAATCACCTAAAAGCTCCCACAGAGGTTGGAGGTGATAGAAATCACCTAGAAGTTCCCATAGAGGTTGGAGGTGCTAGAAGCACCTAGAAGTTATCAAAGAGTTTGGAGGTATTGGAATCACCTAGAAGTTATTGTAGAGTTTGGAGGTATTGGAAGCACTTAGAAGTTCCCATAGATGTTAGAGGTGATGGAAGCACCTATAATTTCCCATAGAAGTTAGAGGTGATAGGAGAACCAAGAATTTCCCATGGGGGTTGGAGGTGTTAGAAGCACCTAGAATTTACCATAGAGGTTGGAGGTGATGGAAGCACCTAGAAGTTCCCATGAAGGTTAGAGGTGTTGGAAGAACCTTAAAGTTGCCATAGAGGTTGGAGGTACTGGAAGCATCTAGAAGTTCCCACATAAGTGGGGGGTTATATGTTTGGTGGGATCTAGAGCCCATTATGAATTTTACATGTTGTGAAAATGTGCAAAGTGCACATCAAGTTCTAGATTCTACCAAAATGGAATTTGGGTGTTTTGTGGAACTTAGAACCCATGAATTAATTTGCACAAGTGAAAATTGCATCTAGAGTTCTAGATTCCACAAGGAAAAAAGGAAAGATGGGTTTTTGGGAGGATTCATGGTTTTTTATAAAAAATTAATGGGGTCTCCCTTAGGGTATAAGATATAATGAAACTTTTGGGACAAAAATATCAACATTTTTGGTGACCTCTATGGGATGATTTCCTGCTAATCATTTATAATCCAATAGCCTTCTAAGACATTGGGCATGGAGTCAAGTTTGATTATGACAAACTCAAACCTAGGGGATAACAATTAGGATTTTCTTAAACTTGAAAAAAAAAATAGGGAAAAAATCCTAACAAGTTTGACCTATGAAAAATCACTTATTGAAAAACACAACTAACCTATCCTAAACTAACTAATGACAAAGACATCTAAACAAAGCCATTGGCTAGCTGTACAAAATAACTATCCTTTCTTACTAATCTAATATGATTTACATGCTTGAGGGAAACCAACCAAATATGGAGGAGTGAATAGTCAAAAAATTGATGATATACTTCTCTAATTATAAGAATATAAATAAACTCACTTACCCAATATAATTTGTTAAACATAAAACTATCTTAGATGGGATAGAAAAATAGATCCTACTCTTTTTTATGCTCAATTTTGTGCTATGAATTAAGAACAACATGTGATGGTTCTTCCTTGATAGATTCCAACTGAGCTAGGTGCCTAATAGGTCATCCTCTTATGAGAACAAAGTTTGAACAATCATAATTTCCCTCCCTTATGCATTTTGATTCTTCATCATCCTACTTATTGGGATGCACCCACCTAGATGATCGAGTTGGGAAGACATCTACTTCCTCTTGTTTTTCTTACTACTTATGGTTTTCCCATTTAATAAATATTAATGTCAATGATTAAACAAAATTCATCTAGTTCATCCTAAAATAAATCTTCCTTCAGCTGCTCTTTGCTCTTCTGCATGGGAGGCCTCATTAAAGCTTTATGACCAACCTCATATTCTTCAATACTGAATGGAAAATCATTTATCCAAGACAATACCTCATCATCTCAACCCTATGAATTATCCTACTATGAAAACTGATTTTTTTCATCCTCTTCTTGGAAGAGCTCTATATTTTTTGATTTAGTGGTCCAAAGAGGGCTACCAATGATGATTTCCTCATCATAATCACTTGAAATATCCTCCTCCTCATCTATATGGTCTTCACTTAATTTTCATATAGCTGGTCCTTATTTGAAAAGTGAGATGGTGGGAGGGTAAGAGGTTTTAATTGGTGTAGAGGAAGGGGATTTTACAAGGTTGGGCATTATGAAGTCAAGATGTATGGTCCAAGAAGGCTACCATGCCTGCACTTAGGCTTTTAAAGGAGGAATAGGGGTAGTATATTTAAAATAAGGGGGAAATATAAAACTTAGGACATTAAAATCAGTGGATTTACTTGAAACCATAGAGGATTTATCTTTCTTGAAGATAGGAAAGGGAGGAGTGGAGGTGGTTGGCTATGATTCAATTTATTATATTTATGCAATCAACTTATGCATCTACTCCTCCTTAGTTATGATCTACCTATTAAATCAATCTTATTAATATGTGTATTGACCCATCACCTCCTATTTTTGTGTTTAAGCTTTATAAACAAACTATTTTTACTAGCTACTATACTCCTCTCTTTTAATCTCCATCAGTTGTCTCTAAACATCAAGATTTATATCACTGATGCTCTTTAGGGGCTGATTAGGATGGTAATAATGCATATTTGAAGCAAGGTATCCTTATTTATTTTAGTAATAGGTGTTAATAGGTTCCCAATAAGGCTAAACTATAGTGGGAGGGAGTCAATTATTATGAAAATGAAGATATCTTATTGTGATAGGGCTATTTGGGATAAAACCAACACTTTTAGTCTGATATGGATGGTATGAAGTCATATAAAATGATTGTTGACAAGCATGAAGGAAAAATGCATATTTTACATGAAATCTTGAAATATTAGAGCATTAAAATAAGGAACAATTAGTTCTACCTTTTCAATAATAAACACATACCATTAAAGTCACTAGATGATTAGATTAATTTAGAAGAATGGGAAAATACAAAGAATATCACCTAAATCCCAATATTTTATAATATTTAAGATTTTAGATTAATTAAACTAGTAGATTTGATCTTTGGATTTGCCATGGTTTTGAATAAAATTTTAGAATGGTAAGATTCATTAAAGAATACACAAAAATCCTTTAATGGATTGTGGGTTCTAATCCCACCAGGCATGCCAAAAATGATAACACATAAGATTGCACCTATCTTGAATATGTAGATTGTTATGAAAGTGACTAATGATACAATGGAAAAACCTCAAAAGCCATCAGACCTTGGTAATTTGAGGTTAATCTCCATATAAGGTTGGCTTCCTTTCACTAAATTTGATGCAAATTGATAAAATACTAGTTTTGTAGAAATCTCGCTCTTTATTACTTTTGAATCCTAAACTAAGGTTTTGATGGGGGGAAAGGGTTAGAGAATTGAAATTTTTAGAAAACTAAAAATATGATGATTTTAAAAAATATTTTATAGTGGATTTTAATGCTTGCTTTATGAACACAATAGACAATAAATTATGTTGAATTTATTTTAGCACAAACTTATACAGATGAGAAATCAAAAGCAGTATTTTAGCTATTTTTCAAAAAAGGGAAAAATATCTTTATTCCAACCAATATTTTCAAGAGGGTAAAATGACATAGATTAATTTATTTAAAGTGAAACAAAGAGATAAAAATTCCATAAATAATCAAATAACTTGCACACACATAGAGATCTCTCAAGACAAGAAAGGCAAATCTTCAACTTTATTTCTCTCCAAAGGTTACAACACGTAGTAAATACATTTTGAAATGTAGAAAAAAATTAGTAAAAAATATATATAGATTTGCCCATGGGTTCTACCCATTTTTATACAAAATATGTCATATAAGACATGTAGTTGTTGAGACATAAATGCCAAATGAAGAAAGTCATGCAAATCTAAAACCCTCATGCAAGAGAGGTGAGTTATTATATTTGTGGTGATTGGGACTTATGGAATGGATGTAAAATGTCATGTATGAGTTGGGCATGATCTTTGGAATACCATGGCATGGTATGGTATGGATGGAACTACTAGATCTCCATGCAATGCTTCTTCATCTGGTAATGGCTGAAAATAGTTATTCATGCAAAAGAGGCACCCAAAATAGAACTGGTCTTTCAAAAATAAAATATATGTTTGAAAAAAAATCTAAGTTTATTTTCCATGAAAAAACTCCATATTACAAGACTCAAGTGAGACTTTTACAACTTTTTAAGTCTATCATTTGTGCCAAAATGATCCATGCAATTTGTACTTCATGATTTTACACTTCTTTTTTATCAATCTATACTTATAAAAATGGAAAGTATAATTTACACTTGTGATTTTTGCAACTTTAACATTATAAAATAAAGTGTAAAATATGTTTTCTCTTTCTCAACATCAAATAGTTCTCTTTTGAAAGTCTTTATTGATCTATTCCTTTAATATTTTATTTCTATCTCTGATTATTTCATAATGATCCATTTATTTTTGCAATAACCTTTTCCTATAGATGTAGAAGGTGCTAAAATCAGCTAAAAGTTACCACAAATATTAGAGGTGATGGATACAATTGGAAGTTCCCATGAAGGTATAGATGTTAGAGATGCTGGAAGCACCTAGAAGTTCCCACAAAGGTTGGAGGTGTTAGAAGCACGTAGAAGTTCCTACAAAGGTTGGAGGTGTTGGAAGCACCTGGAAGTTCCCATAGAGGTTGGAGGTGCTAGAATCACTTTAAATTTCCCATGGAGGATGGAGGTGTTTGGAACACCTAGAAGTTCTCACGGAGGTTGGAGGTGTTAAAAGCACCTAGAATTTCTCATGGAGGTTAAAGGTGCTAGAAGCACCTAGAAGTTCTCACAGAGGTTGGAGGTGTTGGAAGCACCTGGAAGTTCCCATGAAGGTTGTAGGTACTAGCATCACTTGGAAGTTCCCACAGAGGTTTGAGGTGCTAGAAGCACCTAAAAGTTACCATAGAAGTCGGGGGTTATAGGTTTGGAAAGATTAGATCTCATCATGCACCTTACATGTTGCAAAAATGTGCAAAGTGCATGTTGAGTTCTAGATTTTACTAAAATGGAATTTGGGTGTTTTTTCAGACTCAAAAAGTGTGAATTAATTTGTACAAGTGCAAATTGCATCCAAAGTTTTGGATTCCTCAAGGAAGAAAGGAAAAATGGGTTTTTGGGAGGATTTTAGGTTTTTTATAAAAAAATGGGGGGTCTCCCTTAGAGTATCATATGTAATGATATTTTTGGGATAAAAATCTCAACAAAAACTAAGGAAATGGGTAAAATTATAACCAAAACCAAGTCCAATCATAAGCATCGACATCAACCTAGGATAGTAATTATGAAAAATCTAAGCAAATTAACTAAAATAAGAATGTTGTTAGAAATTGAATAACTGATTCACATCATGTATAAATGGTAAAAACACCATCTACTCAAACAATGCCATAAATACATCTTGCTCCTCACCAATAACCCGTTCAATAAGCATAACCTTCATAAAAACCTAGACCTTCTCAACAAACACATCATCCACTACCTTTGAAAACCCTCTTAAAAGGAGTAATGTGCCTACTCATCGAGTATTTAGTGACTTTGGAGAACCTATTAAAGCATTTTTTGCAAACTAGCTATCACTAATCTGATTAGTTAGCCAATACCAAAACACTATCCTGAGGGTATTCCTTATCTAAACTAGTATAGAGAAAATGAATTATATGAATAAGATCAAGTTCATGGACATATTCTATGTTATTGTGTTCAAATCAAACATCTCATTAAAAATATGTTATAAAATGGGGAGATTGCATTAGATAATAGAGCTTCTACATCCAATTAGAACCTAGGTATTTATCAAAACCCTTTTCCATAACATAACCATACCAATCAAAAACAACAACAACAAAGGCTAGAAAAATAGTACCAATAGACAAGATAATAATAACAACATCAACAAAATGAATGGAACTAGGGTCATAATGATTCCAATACCCAATATACTTACCATGAAGTTTCATATGGCTACAACAAAGTTGTAAGTCATGTTGTAGGAGGTCACATTTCCACTATCACAACTAATCCAAGACCAAGTGCTAACATAATAGGACCATTTCTAACAAATTCAAATCAACCCATCTATGCCAATGATCCTTCTTTGACCTGGTACTACATACAAGCCAACTAACAAATAGGGATTAACACATTTAGAACTTATACCAATAACTCATCATTGCCTTGTGACCACAAACAAGTGCACTGACAACCGAGTCTTATCCTATTAGGCCCCCCTCTACTATCATTTTATAGTAATAATGGTCCTACATCTAATACTAATTTTACAATCATAACTCAGTGGTGAAAGATTAACATTCTTAGCCCATAACCACCTACCACTAAACCCATACAACCCACCATTTTGGTTATGAACAAGCCATACCATTGTTAAGGAAAAGACACTCTATATCATGGAATAACTTGAGAAGATGCTAACACAAATCTCCATTTTGGATTTTTTGGTACATCTACTATCAACAAAAACATCCTAACAGAGTACCTAGGACAATATCAAGTCCCAATTGAACACCTAGCCCTAGGATAATAGTTGACCTTTGACCAAAGTAATATATTATCCCTTGGACTTCTCCATAATAATCTATTGTATATTAAAGTTATCATAATGCATATCAAAGTGAAATGTGTCCTCATATACAATAGATCAGGCATGAATATTGTCTCTAAATCTCATCAAGCATCTCAAATATATGACAACTAATCTTCATCCATAAGCAATCATTATCAAGGCCTATGATAATAAAGAGTGGGAATCACAAGGCACCATCATCTTGTCAATTATTTTTGGGACTTTGACCCACAATACACATTACCATGTGTTATACCTAGATTTGTCAGATAATTTGATTTTGGGTAGACCTTGGATACATGAAATTATATAAATCCCATCAAAATTGAATCAGTGTCTCAAATTATCTCATTTTAGCATGAAGGTCACCATTAATGGATATTTGTAACCCTATGAACATTACAAACATTTGGAGGTTGAGTATGAAAGCTATAACTATCATTTTTGCTTAGATCTAGTTCTCAAAAATGACAAAGGTAAATAAATACTTATTTAATTTCTCTAAGCCAATTGCATAGACCACAACAATGTTGATTCATCTTCCCATATGCCACCTCATAAATTGTCTAATCATTTTACCATCTTGGCCAATGGCCCAAAGGAATATTTAAATCATGACACATTTCCCATTTCTAAGCTCCCATAGAACCCAACTTATTATGGAAGACCTAAATTCAATCCACCTTGCATGGAATGGAAACAAAAGGGAAAGGGAAAGCTCCATAGTCCAACACCTATCATTTTCACACTAGATACTAGCCAAGAACATGACCCACTTGCCAATGATGAAACCTGGTTGTATAATGACAAATTGGATGACTATTATAAAAATGCCAAATACCCCATCCCAAATAGGAACATGAAGAACAAAGCCTACAAAGGAAGACTCCTTGGGATAAATTATCTTGGAACACTTGATCCAAGTTATATAACTCAATACAAAGGAACCTATGGTCTCAAATTTAAACTTCCCAGGGATGACCCCACATATCTTATTTATGTTCTAATGCCTATGACCAATGACAATGATGTTGATATTGAAGTTGAGTCTAATCATAACCTTTATGAAGACCATTTTTATACTAAACTATTTGACACTCATCCCATTTGTACACTTACCCTAGTTATTCATAATAACTCATTTCCTCTTTATCACCCTCAACTTATAGCTTGGGACCAAAAAGAATCCATAGTTCCTATAGATGAGTTTGATAATGATGAGGCCTTTTATGATTATTTATTCTTAAGAAATAATGTTCCATTGGGAGACCACAAATAAGGGTTCTCAATAGAACTATATCCTACAGCTTATTTTTGAGAATAGGTAAACACCCTTAGCCATAAACAAATAAATAAAACATTTAGGTCCCAAAGCAAAAACCTCTTTGAGGCACTTTTGAACCATGTTAAAAGTAAAGAGAAAAGCTAGTCTTCTAGTGAAAATCCATTTGAGGCACCATTATATGGGGGATTTCACTTTTCCTCAAACATATCTTAGGAGATCACCAATGATAGACTTGCCTATGGGTCTGATTTTAGTTATGAATAACAATAGGCCTTAGACCAAATTATTCAAGAGTTTATAGTAGTGTTTGTAACATGGGAATCCATACCATTGGGAGATTCTAATTCATATTTTCTAGGAGAACTTGAAGATCCATTCTAAATAGAGGACTTTGTAGTTGTAGGCCAATTCAAATCACTACCAAACATTCTAGAATATGGATCAAATCTCCTTGGAGAAAACACTACAAAGGTCAACATTGGGAATCTAAATGACCCAAAATGGATCAAACTAGGTGCATCCCTCACTGATGAGGAATTTGAAGTCTTTACATCCCTTTTGAGGGAATTTGTTGACATATTTTCTTGGGCATACTTAGACATGCTAGGTTTGGACCCCACTTTGGTTATACACCACCTTCTTGGGCATATTAATGGGAAACCTTTGAAGTATAAATTGCATAATATGTATCTTCACATTGTTGTATTAGTAAATAAATATTTGGAAAAAATCTTAAAATCAAGATGTATTCAACCAATCAACTATTTAAATTAGATCTTGAATGTTGTGTCAATTAGTAAAAAGACACAAAGAATTAGAATTTGCATCAATTTTAGAGATATAAACAAGGCCTTCCCCAAGGATTAATTTCCTCTAACAAAAATTGACATGATTATCAAATCTACAATAGGGTAAAAAATGCTTTCACTAATGGATAGATTCTCAAGATACAACCAGATCCGGATTGCACAAGAAGACCGACATAAAATTGTATTCACCATTTCATGGGGAACATTTTGTTATCATGTTATGTCATTTGGTACTAATAATTCTGAAACCACATAACTAATATCCATGACCATCATATTTCATGATATGATGCATGGCATTACTGAAGACTATGTTGATGACATATTAGGTAAATCAAAGACCATGGTCGATCATCTAGATGCACTATGCAAGATATTTGAGAGGCTGTGTGAATACAAGGCTAGACTCAATCCTAAGAAGTGTGTTTTTTGAGTTACTTCAAGAAAAATGTTAGGTTTCATCATCTCTAGTAGAGGCATTGAAGTCAATCCTACTAAATTATGAGCCAATATAGATATGTCACCACCTTCCAATTTGAATCAACTCCATTATTTGTAGGGAAAGATTCAATCTATTAGATGCTTCATATCATGATTGTTTGATAAATTCCATCTATTTACACACTTATTGAATAAGGGTGTTACATTTCATTGAGATGAATAATAAAATAAAGCTTTTTAGCACCTTAAATAATATCTTACCAATCTACCTATTTTGTTACCACCTATGCTAGGAAATCCATTCTTACTATACCTATCTGTAACTGAGAAATCCCTAGGGTACCTCTATCTTAGCATGAAAACAATGTAAAAGAGCATGTTGTGTACTATTTAATCTATACACTAGTCACATGTGAACAAAATTATATGCTGATTAAAAAAGGCTATTTAGCTATGGTCCTTACAACTCATAAGTTATGACACTACATGCTCAATAATAAGACCATGGTTATTTTCAGTGTAGATCCTCTTCAGTATATACTATTTAAAATAGATTTACAAGGTTGAATGGCTAAATGGATCATGATTTTGGGCAAGTTCAAGATGAAACACATCAACTAGAAGGCCATTAAGGGACAGGTTTTTGAATATCAACTTGTTGAAGCTCCCCTTGTAGATACCAAACCACTAACTTTTAAATTCTTGTTCAAGTTCATTATGACCATCATTGAAACACCTTCTAAGGAGCAATATTGGTAGCTATCTTTTGATGGATCATTTACCTCACATGGATTAGGGTAGGCATATTTTTTATTAAACCATAGGGGGATCTTATCCCTAAATCATTATATATCATCTTTTTTTGTAATAATAACATGGTTGAATACAAATCACTCATTTTAAGGCTTCACCAGGTAGTGCAATGGAATATTCAACATCTAAAGGTTTATGGTGATTCTCAATTAATCATAAATCAAGTTATAAACCACTTTCAAACCAAAGATGACAAATTGGTGCCATATAAGTCCATGGTTGATACTCTTAAATAATAAATTTCTAACATATATTTTAAACATATACCAAGGACAAATAACACAATAATAGATGCCACGGCCATCATTGGAACTTTGTTCCATCACACTGATAAGGTAAAAGAATATCAATTCCTCATTAAAAATCTTCTAACACTAGCTCATGAACCTTCAACCTTCACAATGATCTGTGACATTGTTTGTCCAAAATCTATATGGTATTTAGAGTTCTTTAGCTACCTTCATGACCATATTATGCCACCCTACCTATCCTGTAAATAATAAAATGCCTTTACCCACCAAGCCTCATGATATACCTTACTTAGACCAATATTTTATTACTACAACTTTGATGGAACTCTGATTCATTATTTAAATTTAGCATAATCAACATTAGCATTATGAGAAGTTCATGAAGTATGTAGATCCCACACAAGTGGGGATATCCTAGAAAAAAATCTCCTACATACCAAGTATTATTAGCCAACTATAGATGCATATGTAGCTATGTATGTTAAATGGTATGACAAATGTCAAAGACATGCCAATATGATTCATACCCCATCTCAGACACTAAAAATAATGCTTACACTATGGCTTTTTTCTACATGGGTCCTCGATCTCATTAGAAAGATGAATCCAACCTCATCTAATGGTCATAAACACATCTTTACCACTATCAAATATTTTACTAAGTGGGTTAAAGCTATACCCCTCACTTACGTGACTGGAAAAAAAATTTTAAGTTCATCTTTAACCATCTCATCTACCACTATGTTATCCCATCTAACCTTATATATGATATTGGTGGATCATTTAAAAACAAATATGTTAAAATTTTATGTGATAAGTAAAAAATTACTTGACATTTTTATACCACATATTACCCATAAGGTAATGGCAAAAAATAGGCATCCAATAAAACCATTGTTAACATCCTTAAAAATATTATCAATGATGATGTCTATAATTGGCACTTCCAAATTTATTACACCCTCTAGGCATACCACACTAATAATAGTACCCAAACATGAGCCACTCCATATTCCCTAGTTTATGACACTAAGTCCATTCTTCCTATTGAGGTTGAGTTACGTTGTTTATGTATCTCATTAAAACATGTCCTAGACAATAAATATTATAGAGTAGCTTTATTTCAATATCTAGAGTTGATGAAAAATGCATGGCCATAGTCAACAACCTTCAAACATACTAGAATGGACTCTATGGCCACTACAGCCAATGACTTAAAAATAGAGGATTCAAGATTGGTGACATTTTTCTCAAAGAAAAATAATAGAATACCATGGTAGAGAAGAAATAAAAGGGTAAGTTCAAAGATAGGCCCCTACATCATTATTTCAAACTATGGATCTAGAGCATACATGATTGCTACACCAAACGAAGATGAATTTGATGAGCCAGTTAACATTATACACCTTAAGTGTTACTTCATTTGAGAGACTTGAAGTATTATCTATGAGGTACATTTCCATTATACCATAATATCAAAAATATTCTTTGTACCATCTCTTATACCATTCTACCAAACCTTTCTTATTAACTAGAGTTGTTTTTTACCCTCCCTACCCAACCCTTTAACCTTGGTTCCATTCCATTGGTTCTTTAGGTACCTTTAGTGAGGGGATTTAGATCAAGTTTCAGTAGTTGATTTAGTATTATAGATAAATATAGTATCTTAGTCCAGTGTGGTAATGGTTTGGTAATTTCAACCTTCATTTTGTGTTTCATTTATAATAAGTATTTCTAATTATAACCACCTTTGGGAAAATTAGTGTCTCGCATAATGATACTAATTATAACTACCTATGGGAAAATTAGTATCATTGACCTATGCCATTATTTCCTAATTATAACCACCTATGGGAAAACTAAGAACAACACCTTTATCATTCATGCCTTGAACCCCACCTTGTTAATCTTATGTTGCACTATGCCATTTGCCTACATTACCTCATTAACAAACTTGCTTCTACCTAGTGATATTCCTTTGCTATAAGGTAGAACTACAATGAATTTATGTCTCATCTTAGGATTATGTCAGCAACATTTGATTCACATTGAGGCTAGCTCAGTCACCCTTTGACATTCTCTCATAGTTGTATGAGTAATTTGAAGTTTGAATGATCTCACTATTTGGTGATTTACACCATTTAATATCTCATCACCCTTGATCGAGTTGAGATGCTTTATAAAAATCCAAAAAAAAATGGTAAATGACTTAAAAAATAATAAAAATAACCACATTGACCACTTATTTGCCTTAAGGATTTTGGGATCCTTAGCTATCTCATAATAAACCACTTGTCATTTAGTTTTCCCATCCTTAATGGCCTAATTCCCCACACCCTCACCATTTTTTGAAACCATTCACACTATTCCTCTACCTCATCAATCATGTTTTTCTCAATCATCATTTTTATTATATCCCATCTTTTGTGAGAATTACATTTGGCCTAAAGTTTATGTTAGATCTTGAATCCATAGACTATGTAGGTATCATCCTATTGATGCACCTAAATGTATCAACATGTTCATATAGTGTTTAATAAACACTTCTTACTTTTATATTCATATAATCCATTACATGAGTTGTTGGTTATGAGATTCATGTCATCGTTGGTGGAATAGAGGTAGGATAAGTTTACTATTTCATAAATTTATATTAGTTGGTGGTTAGGAGCCATTGTGGCTTAATAGTTGATGTTTTATTTTGGAGATTACCTATGCTAATCTGAGTGAATTTTGCTCAAAACCTAAGTCTAAAGCTAAACTAAGATGAATACTCATAATGGAACTGATCTAAGGTGAATTGATAAAAATGATTAAAAGGAAGGGTAGGGTAGAAAAGAGAGGTGTTGTTGATCTTTGTTTCAAAAATTATGAAAATTTTCCAATTTCATCTAAACATGCATTTAACCAATGTGTAACATGAAGTATCATGATCTCAACTCCTATCAAACATTAGACAAACATATAAGGGAAGTATGAAAAGGCTCAAATAAAAACAAGATCCATTTTAATAATTTTACCACTATAATCAAATAGCATTAGCCTAGATGCAAGAAGAGCAAAGAAAGTAAATTAAAACTAAGAACTTTCAACTAATTCAACACTAGCACAAATTAGCAACTCTACATTAAAAGATGCACATTTAGAATTCATAAGAACCATTCAAATTGGAAGATGTGACTAGAAAAATGAGAGAGAAACCATGATAGTAATTCACACAAGCAAATGTGGACAAACTTTTCAGAATTCCTTGCTTCTATTAATTTTATAAAAAGTTACAAATAGTCTTTTGGATTCAAAAACTCTCTCCTTTTACAATTGTCAATACCTCTTTATATAGACAATTCATGAAGTATGTCAGTTAGTAATGAAAAATTACATTTGTACATGTATATAGGATAGCTAGCCTTTTTATTACATTATAGACCAAATGACCTTTTCTAATATAGTGACATATAGGCAATGCACTTTACAAGATGTAGATGGCTTTAGAAAAATAATATTCCATTTCAAAATATAAAATACTAGTTGCAAACAAATATTCCTAATCAAACTAACTTTGGGACTTTGTTGTTGATGCAACCTTCTACCTTCCTTATAGGATCTTCATTCTATAATGTTACTCATTGATCAATTGGAGGTCAACAATGAGTCTCATGATGAACACTCTTTTTCTTAATCTCCCAACTTAGTGAGATCTTTCTCAGCTCTCTCCAAATCTTATTTGATGATTCAAACATATCTTATCTTCTCCTTAGATAACAATAATAGGCCCATGATCTTCTTATTATCAACCCATATCTTCCTTTGACCTTGGTTCCTCACCTCCTTAATGAATTGAGAAGTTATATGCTTTAACTCATCATCATTGATAAGGCCCAAAGGACTAAGTGAGGTGGGCTCTTTGATTAAGCTATCCAATATGTGTAGCATCTTATCTTCTTGTTATTTGAGGTCCTTGGAAATGTCCTCCATCTACTTGGATTAATTGCTCAGGGCTTTAATTTTGTCCACCAATATATCCATAGCCATATTTAAATGAGCTAGGTTGATTATCCTGAATTTAAGGACTTGATTCTTGGTCAAGGCTTTGATTAAGTCTTTCACTTGATAGCTTAAATCTTACCATTGGCCAAATTGGCTTGTAGCCATGGAATTTTTCTTAATTAATACTTCTTGTTTGGTTCTAACTGACTTTAATTAATTGAATAAGTCAATCATGGTGTCCTCAAATAGCTTGAATCTATCTTCTTAAATTGAAAAGATGTTAGTCTCTTCTAAATTTTTTGTTGTTCCATCATGCCTTTGATGACATCCGACAATTGATCATATTGTGTTTGAGCCAACTTTAATGGGTCTTCTTTAGAGATAGGAACTTCACCAGGGCTTTGTCCTTCCACTAGATTCAAATTAGTGAATGGTTACACTTTTTAAAAGGTTAATTCCACTCTAGCAATCATGGCCTTCTTTTTTGTCATTCTTTCTAAGCTGGTGGTCTCTGGGTTAAACTGAACCCTTACTGATGATTGAGTCACTTTTGGATTTGGGATTTCTATTTGAGCTCCAATTTATGATCTTAGGGAAGCCATTCTTTTCTCCTCCTCCTTTTATAGAGCCAAAATCCATGGCTTAAGCTCTTCATGCATAGTGATGTTGATAGAACTTGTTATTACCCAAAGATGGTGTAGAGTAGGGATTTTTTACAATTTGCCAATAGTGGCCATAATTTTTTTTAAATTGCTCACTAGTGGTCCACAATTTGGTTTTGTATTGAATCCTTCTTGGACATATGATAATTCAACTCTCTTAGGCTTCATTATGATCAATATAGGGTTGAATTAGGGATTTAGTACATATTAGGGATCTTCTAAAGGTCTCCTTAGTGATTTAGTAGTGGTAACTATTTTAAACAATGAGCTTCATGGCATCCCTATGTCATTTTTTTGTACTTTCCTCATTAATATTTAAAAATTGACCATTGCCTTTTGAAAATTTCACCTTGATTTTACACCATTTGATCATCCTTGCATAGGTCAACACTGACCATCAATCTCAGTCTGAGAACTTGATTGTTATTAGATACTAGCTATGTTTCCCATAGTTATGACACTTGTCACTTTCACATTTGATCTAAGTTTTATTAAAATATCAACACTGATCTCTCACCATTGATCTCATTTACACAAATCAATCATGATCCATCAATCTTGATCTACTTAATTATGCCCCCTAATCTATGGACTGTTGATCAAAATGTGTACACTCATCCATGTACCATTTATATTTGAAAGATGCTCAAGATTTAATTTATGGTTTGCATCTATGCCATGTGTCCTCTCCACATTCATCCTTAAGGATTTTGAATTTTTAAAATTTGCTACACACTATCAAATATTATTTGGTTGGATAAATGTGCTCTATCAAATCTTGATCTAAGGGGTGGAATGCCATTGGTTACTCAATGTTCTTTTACTAATATTATGAAACTTGTCACCATCTCACTTATCCTAAGGGTTCATTAATGTCTTAACTCAATACACACCATTTGACCAATCTTACCCAAGAAAACATTCACCATTGATCCTTGAAAGATGTTTGAACTTTAGATTAGGGCTGGGGCTTAACTTTTCAAATTTAATCTTACACCATTATATCTTGATCACTTGAGCAAATATGAATCATTGATCCTGTGGATAATAAAATAATTAAGTCAGAATTTGGGTAATATATATAACTTAAGTTAAAGTCTTAATACTAAGGTTTTTATTCATGTTAATAAGCATGAATTAAAACCTTGGGATTAAGTCTAAAGATAAGTTTAGAACATAGTGAAAGGGGACCATATGATTATCTAGACCATGCTAATATTAAAATAGACCAAAGGGCCATATTACATAAAGGGACCAAGAATAATATTTTTAGACAAAGTTTGGTCATGTTAAAAAACATGACTAAGCTTTAGGATAAAAATTAAGCTAAGTTTATGGAAAAAATAATTATTCCCATGTAAATTGTTCCCGCCAAATTTGAATTTGATTTAAAGGGACCTGAGCTAGAGTAATTTGAATAAGGGTTTCATGATGTTGACTTTAATTTGATTTTAAATAGACCAAAGGTTAATAAAATATCAAATTAATAATAATATATGGATCCCTAGACATTGATCATTCCAAATGGACTCCATTAGACCTATAATATAAAAACACAAGCAATAATTTTTAGCAACATTAAAAGGGGTAAAACTATGGTCATCTAAGAATATGTCCATTAATCCAAATGAGAACCAGGTGTGGATGATCTTAAAATAAAGATATTGTGCAAACATTCTAGTGGTACTCTAATCAAGTGAATTTTCAATTTAATTGTACAAATTTTCACAATTTAAAACAAGGGTCCCATTTTTCAAAATTTAGGGTATGTTGACCTCAAAAAATGGCAACTTATAGGGGAAACATAGCAATATGTTAGAATTTAGAGACTCTAGTTTAGACTAATAACTCAGCTACTTATTTCACTTGATCAAGCACCATTATTAAAATCATCTCATGGTTAGAACAAGCCTTGCACATATAGAGTTAGGATCAAATATCAAGACATAACTATTTTGTGTGTGTGATTTGATTCCACTTATTAATTGTCATAGGATTTAGATAACTTTTAGATTCATGACCTTAACCATTAATATTAATTTGCAACATATTTTGATGTTCATTAAGAATCATGATTTAGCTTAGAGAAGGCTTGGGCATTGCTCTAATACCAACCAAGTGTCCATTTCACTAATAAAGATACATTTGGATCCACTCAAGGCATTGATCTAATACCAACTGGGCATCCATAGCCATGGTGGAGATTACTAGAATCACCTCTACTAAGAAAGCCTTTTTAATTTTGCAATAAGATCTTATTTTTCATATTTATGGATATTTTGACTTTCTTGAAAAGGTTAGGAACCAATTTAACTAAATTTTAGAATTTAGTCACATGTTTAGTCTTCAAACTATAATCCTTAGCTATAAACTTTGTCCTAAAAAATTAATTTTTTTAAGTGCAAGCATGATTGTATCCAAATAATCCAATCTTTCACCCTATATGTGCTATCCTTCTTAGAACCAAACTTAGATGAGAAAAAGGTTTATAATCTCAAGGAAAAATTAACCTATTTATTAGTATTTATTAGTTTGTCAAAATTATAACATTAAGCTCATATTTCAATAATCCATGATAAACCAATGTTGAGAAAACATACCTGTATTCTTGAATCATGAGTTTTTTTTTGAGCAATCATATGAATCTTGAGCTTAGGTGTATTTAAAATATACTTATTAAAATCAAGGAACAAAGTAGGGAGATATAACACACCAAGTATAAATCACACAAAAAATAAATAAAATGAAACAAGAAAAAAAATATATACAAACACTATGCACAAGCAATGGATAAGAAGGAAACTAATCTAGCCTACCTACGCTAGCTCTAAATAGTCTTACAGTTCATTCTATGAAGACTCTAGGTGGGGTGATAAAGAAATAGTTTTTACGGTATTTACAATTGGTTATAAATGTAAACTATACTCCTTAAAATCTTTTATTTTGAAGGTGTTATCCCTAAGGATCTCATTAATATGATATGGGCCACTCCACAAGGGTGTTCACTTCCCATGTTTTCCTTTTGGTTCTGAAGCCTTATCCCAAAGAAGAACTAAATATCCTTGTCTAAACACCTTTATCTTTGATCATTTATCAAACCAACTCTTGACTTTGGTTTGTGTTTGTTGAAATTGGATAAATCTTCTTCTCTTACATCCTCCATCTGTATGATTCCAAAAACCTTAAACTTGTAAATTATTGATCCTCCTCCATGTACTCGTGCATGAACCTGTAGGTTGGTAGGTTGAGTGCTATTGGAAATCTAGGTTATTGACCATATACTATAAATAATGATGATGCATTGAGATATTTTTTAACTCTTATTCTATCTACCCAAAGGGCATACTTAAGAAGCATGTTCCATGTTTTTGGTTTATCATCTATATAATTCCTTATTACCTTCATCAAGTTCTTATTTATTAATTAGACACTCCATTTACTTGAGGGTAATGGTTTGATGATAACTTTAGAACAATTTTGTTATAATATGCCCATTTAGTCATCTTAATAGATATAAAGTCATATCAATTATCACAGACTAGAGACACTGGTGTGCTAAATTTTGAGCATATGTTCTCTTCTAAGAATTTGATCACCTCTTCAGGCCTACACTATTTGGTTTCCACTAATTTAGTCCATCTTGTGCAGTAGTCAGTAGAAATAAAAACATAATTGTGACCATATGATGAATTGGAGTTAATGACCCTTATAAAATCCAATCTCCATTAGGCAAAGGGTTTATCAATCATTATTGGCTTTAATGGCATGGCTGCCTTGTGATTTTTATTGTTAAATATTTGACATGATTGGCATTCTCTCACATGATTTTGAGAATATTTGAAGATAGTAGGCCAATAATAACCATCCCTAAGGATCTTATGGGTTTTAGTCCTTTTAGATGGATGTTCACTTCCTATTTTTTCATAGAAAGTACTCAAGATCTCAACTACCTCTTCCTTAGAAACACACCTTAGGTAAATGCATTCAAATCACTTACTATACAAAAATCCATCCTTGATAAGATAATGAGCTATCTTAATCCTTAAATCTCTCTTTTAATTTTTAATTAACCCTATAAAACAATATCCTTTGATTAGTAAATGAAAAATAGGATCATACCAATCATTGGGCTAATTTTTTTGTTATTCTACCTATATGACACTAAATTTGGGATTAATATTATAGATCAAATGAATTAATCCTTGGAATATTACCAACTTTGTATTCTTCATATCTAGATCATATTCTTGGAGAATAGACATCCACTTACCTCTCCTTTCTCTAAGTTCACATTGACTAAGCATGAGCTTAGTGGTAGGGTTTGGTAATATTGCATGTACTTTATTTCTTAAGATATAATTCCTAAATTTACTCACTTACTTGAAAAGATAACATTATATTTTTTCAATAAGATAATAATTCAATTCAAAATTTTAAATATTATTACTCATGAAAGCAATAGGATGATCACATCCATCTATCTCCTGAGTTAGGACAAGTGTAATTTATGTTCTAAAGCAAAAGATTAAGATAAAAGTCTTTAGTACATTCTAGACTTATTAGCACAAGGGCTTATCAAAATTCTTCTTTAATTTCCTTGAATGCCTTCTTGGTCTCTTCATTCTAAGTTATCTTAGAATCTTTCTTTAACATGTATTCAAATGTATCACTATTTATGCAAAACTAGAAATTAAATTCCTCACAAAGTTGATTTTACCAAAGAAAGACTTTAGTTATTTCCTATTGTTAGGGGGTTATATCATTGATATTTCATTTACTCTATTTGGTTCTATAGATATCCCCTCCTTAGTTATAACATGTCCCAACAATTTTACCTTAGTTACATAAAAAATGCTTTTCTTTAGGTTGAGAGAATTTTCATACCTTATACACCTTTCAAATACTTGTTACAAGTGCATGATATGATCTTCCCTATTCTTTTAAAATATAGTCAATTCATTCATGTAAATAATAATTCATTTACCTATGAATCCTTGAAATGCATGATCCATTGCGCTTTGGATGGTTACACCTTTATTTATCAATCCAAAGAGCATTCTCTTGTAGGAAAAAGTGATCCACTTAGTAGTAAATGCAGTCTTCATTCTGTGTTCTTTATTTACCAGCACTTGATTATACCCTAAAAATCCATCAAGAAAATACATCATAGTAGAACCAAAAATAATTTGGATTACTTGGTCAAGAGAAGGTAGGGGGTAATTATCCTTTTTAGATGCTCTATTTAAATTTCTAAAATCTATACACATTCTAATTTCACCATTTTAATTCTTGAATTGTAATAGGTTAGACACCTAAGTGAAGTTTCTAATGGGAAAAACTATCTTAGCATATTGTAACTTCTTAACCTCTTTCTATATCAATGTTTCTAAGATAAGGTTGACTGGCCTTTATTTTTGCCTAAATGGCTTACATGCTTTTTTTATATGTATGGTGTGGGTTGTGACCCTAAGACCAAATATATTTAAGTCATCTTAGGACCATGCTATCAAATACTTATAATTGGTTATAAAATATGTATATCTCTTAGTTTCAATGCTTGTGTAAGCTATACTAGTGTTCACTAGCTGAGGTTGACCTTGGGAACCCAAGTAAACTACATTGTAGTCCTTCCTGTCTACTTTAGGAATCTTGATAGTCTCATCTAGTTATTTGAATCAAATAGTCTCTCTAAAGCTATCATCCATTTGGGGACATTATTGTCACTCAACTGAATGACCTTGTCATCAAATTTGACTTCAATTTTTTCATCATCAAGGGTATTTTCAATATATTCATAAATGATGTGAGCATCAAACACTCTTGAGCTAGTTATGAAGTCTATGATCTATTGATCATCACTGAATACTTGAAAATGGTTGACATTATCTAACACTAAGGGACATGGGACTAATTCAAAGGTAAGGCTTTCTAACTTGGAACCTTGATTGGGCATAAGGTTGTTGTAGATGAATAAAGTTCATCATTAGGCTTGTTTCCCTCCTTAGGGATTGACACAATGTTTAAATCATTAAAACATTCAATTAAGTCCCACACTCTAAATTTATATTTCTTAAGATAGGATAACTTGCATTGATATTTAATCTTAACCTAATTAACTACTAGTTTAGAATAACTAAATACTAATAGTTCCTTGATGTTATGTTTGATTTCAATTTGTAATCCAAGAATAAGTGCTTTATACTATGTGAGGTTGTTAGTGCATGGGAATTATATTTTTTAAGAAGTGTTGTATTCTTTCCCAACAGGATTGATTAATACCACTCCTACTATAGAACTTGATTTGCATCTAGCACCATAAAAATATAGCTTCTATAATCCAAGCATAACATGAGAAGTTTTGGAGTTATATACCTTTGTGGTGTCAAGATGTAAACACCTAGATTTGAGCTAACCATGTTGACCCTCTCATTATTTTCACTATTCTAAATGATCATATGCTTCATTTTAGGCTCCCTTTCTATCTTGATTTGATTTAGAACTCATTATAAAGGTAACCACATGTGTGAACAATCAATTAACATATAACCATTTAATGATTTGGTCCAATCCCTACTTCACAACATTAGATATGTGTTAGGAATATCCACCACTTGGATGTCAATTAACTATTGTATCCTTGGTTCAGAAGCAATGTACAGTGAACATTCAATAATTTATTATTCACTTTGAATCTTGATTTATCTAATTGAGTATCAAAACTATCATATTTAATTGGACTCAAACCTAATTATTCATAAATACCCTTAGGCATGATGTTTACATATGCACCTGAATATACCAAACAATTGTGTAAAATATTACCAAAGATCCTGATTGTGAGCAAGAAAGTTGGAACATCTACCTTATTTTTATGTATTAAAACATTAGCATGTGCAAAATTTGAAGACTTACTAGGATCCTTAGATAAAGATTCTAACAATAGATCCTTTTATTATATAATTTGAGTTAACTCATGCAAGGTAATTTTATTTTTGATATTTTTCATGTCCTCTACTATATTGTATCTAGTTAAATTGGATGAATGATATGTATCAACATTAGGTTTAGAGGTACTTCCATTAAGAGGCTATGGATTATTATCTAATGTAGTATTAGAAGGGGTGTCAAAATTATTTATTGGAGTTGAGGTAGTCAAAGGTTGTTTCTAATTCCTATTTATTGGAGGATAGGTCTTCTTTAGATATCACTAAAGAGCATGAATCTCTTCAGGGATATCCTCTATCTCATTCTCTTCATGGAATGGGAGCTCAAATATCTCCACCATGAGAGTTGAATCAGCCAATTTAGATGACCTTTAAGAACCATTATATTTATTAGGTACAAATTTAAAAGTATCTAATCCTTCTTGAAAATCTTGAAAAGTAGTGACAAATTCTAGACAATCTAATTCACCATGTTTTAAAGTGCAATGCACTCTACAATAATTTTAAAAAAACTACATCACCAATATTTATATCAAGCACATTATTATTAGCAGATGACTCATTTTTATGGATTTTGTTTTTATTAATTTGAAACCTATTTGAAGGCCCATTTAATATTTGGAAAGAAGAGTTCCTGTTGGAATTTTCCCCAATATTGCCAACCTAATTTTGTAGCTAGATGAAATCAGTGCTTAGATTTTGAGCCATTTTTAAGATAGAATCATTCTCAATCTTAGGTGCCTTATAATTATCAACTTGAGTATATATACTTTCTATAGGAATAAAATCTCTTTAGTCTTGTAGATGAGATCCATTGGCATAGTTTTTAAAGAATCCTAGGTTTTGGCCAAGATGTACATGGATTAAAGGAAATTGGTTTAGAACTAGAAGATGATTTAACGTAGACATATTTTGATTGGCATCAGGAATTAAATTCATAATAGGTAGATTTAGATTAATTTTAGAAATGATATATGCCATTTCACCCTAGGGTTGTATTTGGTCATTGATGATTATAGCTTCTGCATAAGCTAGGGATAGTGTATTAATGACCTAAGTAGATATTTTAAGAAACATATAAGTCATGGGATGCAAAGCATCTTTGTAGATATCTAAGTCTAAATTATCATTATTTATATAAGGATCTATGGTTATTCTAAACATTTTTTGGAATTTAGCATTTTATGCTCTTATGGGCTCATTTAAGTCTCTTTGGATTGTGGTAAACTATTGGTATAGGACACATGAACTAATGATTTTGTGAAACTGATCAATGAATTAATTATTAAAATTATTCTAGATAGCTATGTAATTTTTAGGAAGGATAAACAACCATTCATATGTAGCATCTTTAAAATTAAATGGAAACAATTTGCATGCTATATCTTCATAAACTACATTTAAAAGACTTAAAGTAGCATTGAAGTATTTAATGTGTTCTTCAATAGTTATAACACCATTATGACTAAAATTAGGTAAATACTCTATAGAACTATGAGGAAGGTCATATACCATACCTGGCACATTGATTGAAGAACCACCTAGCCAATCCATACCTTGATAGGGATTGAAATTAAGATCAACCTAAATTGGTGAAGTTGGTTGAGACTTTAAAAGTTTGCACTTACCTTTGTATTGCCTAGCTCTCCTATGAAATTTTAAAGAAAGGAGAGGAACCCTTGTCTCTAAATGTGACCTGGACCTTATCCTTGGAAATTCCATCTTGAGAGCTTTGAATCCTATTTTAAATATAATGTGTAAGTCTTATCATTACAAAGAATGATGATCATACTTGCATATTAAGAAAATTTTGTACAAATATGTATCAAGAGTGGAGAAAGACATCAAGTTTTAACTAAATTAGATCAAAGATGTGTCCAAAAACATAAATATGAATGATATTTACATGTTTTAAGCTCAAATAAACTCAAGTTTTTAGATATCCTATTAATATTTGAATAAAACAACTATTACTAATCTTAAACACCTTGGATTCACAAATATCAAGATATCTATACCATAATTAAACATAAAACTTCAAAGAATATATATCTTTATCTAAATAAGCAAACATATTTGTCTAAAACCATTAAGATCAATTATCTTTACACAAATATGTTAAATGATACTCAAATATGTATAGAATACATCAATATTTGAATAAAATTCACCAAAATTAGCAAAAATGTTGCAAATTTTCAAATATTTCACTATCCCTTCTTATAGCACGATATATCCCCTATTAATGAAATTGAATGTATTAGCAGGTTCATATAGTGTTTAAGAAATAATTCTCATTTTTGGATTAAAATAATCCATTGCATGAGTTATTGTATGTGATATTCCTAAAATTTATGGTGGAGTAACAATCAAGCTAAATGACTCTTTCAGAAAATGAACATGTAAATGGTTGTTGGGAGAAACCATGATCCCAAAATGTTGTGAAGATGAAAGTGATTTGAACTAAGTCACATGAATGATGTTCAAAACCTAAAAACTAACCCTAATCTATCATGAATATTTATAAGGAAAGTTGAACTATGATGATCTGATAAAAAAGAAGCAAAAGGGAGGGTAGGCTAAAAAGGTGTTTTTGATATTCAATCCAGACATTATAACAAAGATAAAATTTCATCAATACATGAAATGAACCAATATATAGTATGAAATTGAATAGGCACATATACTATTGTGTATCAGACAAATGTCTAAAGAAAGGTAATGCAAATAATAAATTAGGTTCACTTTAAAGGTTTACTTCTACAGTAAAATAACTTTTGCACATCTTCAAGAAAATAAAAAGAGAATGAAATGAAACTAAGATCTTTCAATAAACCTAGCATAAGCACAAATTGATATATTTTCATTAACATGTGTACATCTATGATCCATAAAAATAATTCAAATCTGAATATCAAACTAGATAATTGAGGAAGTAGCCATGATATTAAACACATAGACAAATATTGGACAAACTTTTCATAATTACTTGATTATAATACTCACTCCAAGTTTACAAAGTAATTTTAGCTTTAAGAACTCCCCCCTATTACAATGATCAATAACTATTTATATAGACCTTTCATGAGGTATGCTGGTCATTCCTTGTCAACATGCAATTGGATAAGTGTCATAGATAGGTATCTCTTTACCAATGCTAATAGAACTCATGACCCTGTTTAACTATGACTAACCTAACATTATTATGCATTACATGTTTCTAATTCCTTTATATAATATAATATTCCTTTTCAACATATTATACAAGCTTAGTTACCAAAGGAATATTCCTTATCTAACTTAATTTTGAGACCCACTGGCTGATGATAAGTATAATTCAAGTGTCAAAAGATCCATGTGTAAATGCCATATCATTATATTTTTTAACTATAAAAATGTGACTATTGTCCTTAGGACACATGTCAACACCTCATTACATCTAGATTTTTGAAAATTCCACCTAGGACTCACACCATCAGATCCTCTTCTACATGATGAAACACAAGTGTGCCACTTGGTAGCTCTATGGGCTCTCTGAGCTCTTTTTATTATTTGGGTGTTTTTGTATCATGTGGTAGCTTCTCACTTATTTTTGGACCTTTGAAAATTATCCATTTATCTGAAAATATTTATCACATTTGCATGGATCAATGTGGTTCATAGATCTCGATGTACTAGGTTCTGCCTTCACTCTATCAAATCTCTTTTTAAAAATTCTTTGTTACTTTGATCTTAATCATGCACCATCATATCTATGGTGATCAAGTTACATCCATCATAGATCTTGGTTCTTGACATTTTGACTCCCGTTATACTTGTGATCTTAACATTTTTCACTTCTAGATTTGTTCTAATTGGTACCTCTACGGGGTCACAAGTCTGTTGACTTGTTGACACTATGAAAGGGCCCATAGACCATTGATCTACTATCTAGGCTCCCAAGATGTTTCCACTTGTCACTCTTATGTCACTTTGTAGGTCTATTGATTTATGAACTATGCCTCATGCCATTAGATCTTTGGATTGCAAACAAATTTGTACCATTGATCTTCCTTTAGACCCTTTTGACTTTAGATAGTTGTCATGGGTCATTGATCTAATTTCTTAAACTCTAATATATTTCCACATGGAAGCTCCATATTAGTTCATTCATATAGGCATAAAATCAAAGACATAAGTGTTTGGAGACTTAAAGGATTTAGCATAAAAAATTTAGACTAAGGTTTTTGTCATGTCAATAAACATTATTAAAAATTTAATATAAATTTTAAGCTAAGTTCAAAACATAATAAAAGATTCCCCTCATTAATTAATCCTCATGGATAATTTATTTCTAAGATATAAAGGACTTAACATAAAGACTTTTGATTAAGGTCTTAGTGATGTTAATAAATACAACTAGGACCTAGGATAAAGTTTTATATTAAGTCTATAATAAAGTGCTTCCCATGTAAATTCAAATAAAAATGACTTGCATACATTTGAATCTTATTTTAAAAGACCTAGGATAAAAACATTTTTGACTAAGGTTTTTAATTGAATTAGACATATACTCAATTATACAATTAAGGGGGAAAAATATTAATCAAAGGGTCAATTAATCATTAAAGTACAAAAATTTACATAGTGTTTATCCAAAAGGGACTCCATTAAACCCAGAACATGGGAACAGAAAATTCAACATTAGTAATAGTTAGAGATAAATTAACAAGGATTATGCAAATATGGGAAATAATGCCAAGTGAATTTTCAATTTTAAGGTAAAAAATTGCACAAATTAAAACAAGGGTCCACATTTTTTAGAACTGTGGGTATGTTGACCTCAACAAATGATGACTTCTAAGGGCAATATAATAATATGTTAGAATTTAAAGACTCTGGTTTAGACTAATAACTAGGTTTCTTATTCCACTTGATTAGGCAACCATTATTAAGATTAGTTCATGATTAATATAAGTCTTACACATGTACAATTAGGATCAAACATCAAGACATAACCATGTTATGTGTGTGATTTGATTCCACTTACTGATTATCATGGGATTTAAAGAGTAACTTCTACATTCATGACCTTATCCATTAACATCAACTTATAACATATTTTCATGTTCTTTGATAATCATGATTTAACTCAAGGAAGGATTTGGCATTGCTTTATTTCTAGCTAGACATCCATAGCCTTGACAAAAATACCTTTTTCTACACTTAAGGTCTTGTTCCACTACCAGCTAGGCATTCATAGCCCTAGTGGAGATTACCAGAATAACCTTTACCAAGAAAGCCTTTTTAATTTTTTTAATAATCTCTAATTTTTTTATATTTTTAAATATTTAGAATTTATATCAAAGGTTGGGAAATAGATTATATAGAATTTAGGATTTGGTCACATGTTTGGTCTTTAGACTATCATCCTTGACTGTAAGCATTGTCCCAAGCAATTAATGTTTTTTAAGTGCAATCATGACTATACCATAATAATCTAATCTTTCACCCTATATGTGAAATACTTGTTATAACCAAAATTAGATAAAAATAAGGTTTGTAATCTCAAGGAATAATTAATCTATTTATTATCTTTACTAGTTTCTATAAACTACAACATTAAGCTCATATTTAAATAATCCATGATCAACCAATGCTGAGAAAACATATCTACATTACTAAACTATATGGTTTATTTGATAAATCATATGAATAAAGAGCTGAGAGTTGTCTACAATAGACTTATTAAAATAAAGGAACAAATTAGGGAAATCAAACACATCAAGTAGAAAACACACCAATAGAAAGCAAAGGAAACAAGCAAATAATTATACACAAACACTATGTACAAGCAAGGGACAAGAAGGAAACTAATCTATCCTACCTATGATATATTTAATTAGTATTATAGTTTATTTCATGAAGATTCCAAGTGGGTCAATAGGTAAATAGTGCTTGAGGTATTTCCCATTGGTTATAAATCTAAAATCTACTCATTACAAGTATTTTAGTTTATAGGTATTATCCCCTAGGATCTTGGCAATATGATATATGCCAATCCAAAAGAGTTTGAACTTCCCATGTTTTCCTTTTGGTTCTGAGGCCTTATCCCAAAGAATAAGTAAATCTCTTTTTCTAAACACCTTTGTCTTTGATAATTTATCAAACCACCTCTTGAATATGGTTTGGTGTCTGTTGAAATTGGCAAAAAATTCTTCTCTTACATATTCCATTTGTATGATGTCCAACAACTTTAAACATGAAAATTATTGATCCTCCTCCATGTAATCTTACATGAACCTATAGGTTGGAACTTGAGTGTTATAGGAAATATAGGTTATTAACCATATACTAGTAGGAATGGTGATGCCTTGAGAGTTTGTTTAACTATTATTCTATTTGCCCAAAGGGCATACTTAAGTAGTTTGTACCATGTTATTGGTTTATCAGCTACAAACTGCTTTATCACCTTCATCAAGTTCTTATTTATTGACTTAGACACTCCATTACTTTAAGGGTAATGGTTTGATGAGAAATTAAGAATAATTTTGTTGTCCTATGCCCATTTAGTCATCTCAATGGATACAAAGGCAGATCCATTATCATAGACTAGAGATACTTATCTTCTAAACCTTGTGAAAATGTTATCTTCTAAGAATATCATCCCCTCTTAAGTCTTACACTAATTGGTTTCCACTTCTTCAGTCCATCTTGAGTAGTATTTAGTAGTAGTCAGAACATACTCGTGACCATCCATTGAATTGGGGTTAATAAACCCTATAAAATCTAATACCCATTAGGCAAAGGGTTTATCAACCATTATTGAATTTAATGGCATGTCTACCTTCGGCTCTTTAGTGTTGAATATTTGACATGAGTGGCATTTTATCACATGTTTTTGAGCATATTTAAATATAGTAGGTTATTAGTAACCAGATCAAAGGATCTTAAGGGCTATAGTCCTTCTAAATGGATGTCCACTTCCCAATTTTTTACGGAAAGTTCCCAACATATCATCCACCTCTACCTTGGAAACACACCTTAGGTAAATGCCTTCAAATTTATTCATGTACATCACTCCATCCTCGATTAGAAAATGAGATACCATGAGCCTCAAACCTCTCTTTTTATCTTTACTTAACCCTAAAGGATAATAACCATTGATTAAAAAATGAGCAATAGGTTCATACCAATCATTAGGCTAAAAATTTTATTGTTTTACCTACATGACACTCAGTTTGGGATTAGTATTGGAAATCAAATATTTTAAACCTTATCATTTTACTAGCTTTTCACTCTTCATCTATAGATCATATTCTTGGAGAATAGACATCCATTTACCTCTTCTTTTTCCAATTTCACATTGACTAAGCATCAGCTTAGTGGCAGGGTCTGGTAGTATTACATGTAACTTATTTCTTAGGATATAATTCTAAATTTCATCACAACCTTGAAAAGAGAACATGATTATTTTTCAATAAGATAATAACTCAAATAATTTTATTTTTTTTTAATTTTTAAAGTAGTACTCATGAAAGCAATAGGATGATCAAATATATGTATCTTCTAAGTTAGGATAGGTGCAATTGTATGGTTAGAATCAAAAGAGTAAAGATAGAAATCTTTATTAAAATATGGACTTATCATCATAGGGGCTTGTCTAATTGATTTTTTTATTTCCTTGAAGGCCTTATTGGTCTCTTCATTCTAAGTGATCTTAGCATCTTTCTTAAACATATCATTCAAAGGTCTCATTATTTATAAAAACTATAAATAAACTTCCTCACAAAGTTGATTTTACCAAAGAAAGAATTTAGTTCCTTCAAATTATTAGGGGGTTCTATATTTGATATTTAATTTACTCTATCTAGGTTTATAGAGATCCCCTCCTTAGTTATATAATATCCCAACAATTTTCCCTCAATTACACAAAAATTCTCTTCTTTGGGTTGAGATAAATTCCATATATTCTACACCTTTCAAATACTTGTTGAAAGTGCATGATGTGATCTTACCTATTATTTGAAAAGATATTCAAGTAATCCATGTAAATAGTAATCCACTTACGTATGAGGCCTTGGAATACATGATCCATTACTCTTTGAAAGGTTGCACCTACATTTATTAATCTAAAGGGAATTTTTTTGTAGGTAAAAGTGCCCTACTTAGTAGTAAATGTAATCTTCATTTTGTCTTATTTATTAACTATCACTTGATTATACCATAAAAATCCATTAAGAAAAGACATCATAGCAAAACTAGAAACAATTTGGATTACTTGGTCAAGAGAAGGTAGCGGATAATTATCTTTTTTAGATGACCTATTTAGATATCTAAAATCAATGCACAATCTAATTTCACCATTTTTCTTCTTGACTGGTATTAGGTTAGCTACCTAAGTATAGTGTCTAATAAGAAACACCACCTTAGTATCTCATAACTTCTTAACCTCTTTATATATCATTGGTTCTAGGACAAGGTTGATTGGCCTTTGTTTTTACCTAAATGGCTTGCAGGCTTCCTTTAGAGGTATGGTGTGGGTTACAACCCTAGTATCAAAGATATTTAAGTCATCATAGGACCATGATATTACATCCATATACATTTTTATCAAATATTTGGCTCTCTTAGTTTCAATGCTTATGTAGGCTATACCAATGTTCATCAATTGAGGTTAACTTTGGGAACCCAAGTCAACTACATTTTAGTCCTTCCCATCTACTTTTAGACTTTTGATAATTTCTGCTTACTTATCTAAATTAAATAGTCTCTCTAAGGCTATCATCACTTTGGGGATCTTATTTTCACTCAAATAAATGACCTTATCATCAAGTTTGCCTTCAAATTTGTCATCATCAAAGATATTTTCACTAGCTTCATAAATGATGTGAGGCTCAAACACTCCTAATCTAGTCATGAGTTTATGATTTGTTGATCATCATTGAATAATTTTAAATTTTTGACATTATATAATACTGAGGGACATGGTACTAATTCAATGGTAAGGATTTATAACTTTGAACATTAATTAGGCATAAGGTTGGTTGTAGATAAAGCAAGTTCATCATCAATCGTGTTTCCCTCCCTAGGGATTGACATAATGTTGAAAGCATCAAAATGTTCAATTAAGTCATACACTCTAAATTTATATTTCTTAAGATATGAAACTTAAATTGATATTTAATCTTGACCTAATAACGTACTAGTTTAGAATCACCAAAAACTAATAGTTCTTTGACCTTGTGTTTGATTTCAAATTATAATCTAAGAATAAGTGCTTCATACTTTAAAATATTTTTAGTGCATGGGAATTAGAGTTTGTAAGAGGCATTGTATAATTTCCCAATGGAATTCATTGATACCACTCCTACTCTAGTACCTAATTTTCATCTAGCACCATCAAAATATAGTTTCCATAATCGAAGCATAACATGCAAATTTTTGCAGTTACATACATTTATGGTGTCAAGAGTGGAAAAACCTAGATTTTAGTTAACCATGATGATCGTCTCATTGGTTACATTTTAGTCGATGATCATATGCTTCATTTTGGGCTCCCTTTCTATGTTGATTTAATTTGGAACTCCTTTCCAAGGTAACCACATGTGTGAATAGTCAATTGACATATAACCATTTAATGATTTGGTCTAGCCCCTACTTCGAAACATTCTATATGCATTAGGAATATCCACCACTTGAATGTCAATGAACTATTAGATCCTTGGTTAAGAAGCAATCTACATGTAAACATTCAATAATTAACCAATCACTTTGACTCTTTATTTATATAATTGAGTCATAACCCTATTAGATTTAATTAGAGTCAAACCTACTTATTTATAAATACCCTTATGCATGATGTTTGCATATGCACCCTAATCTACCAAGTAATTGTGTAAATTCTTACCAAAGATCCTGATAGTGAGTAGGAAAGGTGGAACATCTACCTTATTTTTGTGTATTAAAATGTTAGCATGAATATCCTTTGAGACATACCAAGATTCTTAGACAAATATTCTAATAATAGATCCCTTTGTTTTGTAATCTGAGTCAAATAATGCAAGGTAATGTTAGATTTGATATTTTTCATGTCCTCTACTATATTTTATCTACTCATATTGGAAGAATTATATTTATCAACATTAGGTTTAGAGGTAATTAAATTAAGAGGCTCTAGATTTTTATCTAATGTAGGATTAGGAGGGTTGTCAAAATTACTTGGTGGAGTTGAGGTAGTCAAAGGTTATTTCTTCTCCCTATTCCTCAAATGACATGTCTTTTTTAGATATTGTTGAAAAGAATGAATCTCTTTAGGGATATCCTTAGGCTCATTCTCTTCTTGGAATGGGAACTCAAATATCTCCACCATGAGAGTTGAATCAATCAATTTAGATGACCTTGAAGAACCTGAGGTACCTTCATCATTATCTTTATTAGGTAAAAATTTAAAAATATCTAATTCTTATTGAAAATATTCAAAAGCATTGAAAATTTTTAGACAATCTAATTCACCATGTTTTAAAGTGTAATGCACTCTATAATAATCAAGCAAAGATACATCAACATTCTTATTAGCAGATGATTTATTATTATGGTTATTATTGTTATTATTTTGAAACCTATTTTAATTCCTATTGAATATTTGGAAAGAAAATTTCCTATTGGAATTTTCCCCAGTATTGCCAACTTGATTTTCTAGCTAGATGAAATTAGTGCTTAGATTTTGACTCATATTTAAGATAGAATCGTTCTTAGTCTTGGGTGCCTTAGAATTATGAATGATAGTAATAATATTAGATGTAGGAATCAAATCTGTCTAGTCTTTTGGATGATATATATTGGAAAAGTTGTTCAAGAATCCTAGGTTTTGGCTAGGATATGCATGGCTCAAAGGTAATTGGTTCAGAACTAGAAGCTAATTTAAGGTCAGCATATTTTGATTGGCATTGGGAATGGAGTCTAGAATAGGTGGATTTAGATTAATGTTTGGAGTGACATATGCCATTTGGCCCTGGGGTTATATTTTGTCATTAATGATCATAACTTTAGCATAAGCTAGGGCTAGTGTATTAATGACTTGAGAAAATATTTTAAGAAACACAAAAGTCATGGGATCCAAAGCATATTTGTAGATATATAAGGCTAAAGCCTCATCAAGTCTATAAGGATCTATGTTTCTACTAAAAATTTTATGGAATCTATCATTGAAGGCTCTTATGGGATCATTTTAGTCTCTTTTGATTGTGGTAAGTTATTGATATAAGACACATAGACTAATGATTTTGCCAAACTGATCAATGAAGTAATTATTAAAATCATTATAGATAGCTATATAACTTTTAATAAGGTTAAGAAACCATTCATATGAAACATATTTTAATGTAAATGTAAAAAATCTAGATGCTACATCTTCATGAACTACATTCAAATTCTTAAAGTAGCTTTGAAGGATTTGATGTGTTCTTCAACAATTATAACACCATTATGACTAAAACTAGGTAAATAATTTTTATGATTACAAGAAAGCTCATGTACCACACTTGGCATATTGATTGAAGAACCACCTAGCCAAACCATACCTTGATAGGGATTTAACATAGGAGCACCTTGAATTGGTAAAGTTGGTTGAGACTTTGAAAGTCTATGCTTACCTTTGTCTCACCTAGCTATCTTATGAATTTATAAAGAAAGGAGGGGAAAACTTAACTTTAATCATGAGTTGATCCTTAACCTTTGTAAACCTATATCAAGAGCTTTGAACCTTATTTTAAATATAATGTGTAAGTCTTATATTTATAAATAATGATGATCAGACTTGCTCATTAAGTAAATATTATACAAATATGTATAAATAACATCAAAGGACATCAATATTTAACTAAATTAGACAAAATATGTGTCCAAAAATGTAAATATGAATGATTTTTAAACATTTCAAGGTAAAATAAACTCAAATTTGAAAACAAATATTACTAACCTGAAATGCCTTGGATTCAGATATATCAAGCTATCTATACCAAAATTAAACATCAAACTTTAAAGAACATATATCTTTGTCTAAATAAGAAAAAATATTGGTTTGAAACCATTAATATCAATGATATTTACACAAATATGATAAAAATACACAAATATGCAAAGAATATATCAATCTTTGAACATAATTCACCAAAATTAGCAAAGATGTTACAAATTTTCAAAGATTTAACTAACCCTCCTTATAACACCAATTTACCTTGTTGATGCACCTAAATGTATCAATATGTTCATATAGAGTTTAAGAAATACTTCTCATTTTTAGATTCATATAATCCATTACATGAGTTACTGGTTGTGGTAATCCTATTATCATTGGTGGAATAGAGGCATAATAGGTTGATTGTTTCACAGATTTATATTAGTTGGTGGTTAGGAGCCTTCGTGGCTTGATAGTTGATCTTTGATTTTGGAGATTAACTAGACTAATCTAAGTGAATTATGATGAAATCTTATGTCTAAAGCTAAACTAAGATGAATAATCACAATGGAACTAATCTAAGGTGAATTGATAAAAAAAAAGGAGTAAAAGGAATGGTAGGGAAGAAAAGAGAAGTGTTGTTGATCTTTGTTTCAAACATTATGACAAAGTTCCAATTTCATCTAAACATACATTTAACCAATTTTTAGCATGAAGTATAATAAAATCAAATCCTATCACACATTAGTAAAATATCTAAGGAAAGTATGAAAAGATGTAAATAAGAACAATATTTAATTTAAGAATTTTAACCCTATAAGTAAATAACATTAACCCAGATGCAAGAAGAGCAAAGAAAGAGAAGTAAACCTAAGAATTTTCAACTAATCCAACATTAACACTAATTAGAAACTCTACATTAAAAGATACACATTCAAAATTCATAAAAAACATTCAAATTTGAATATGTGACCAAATAAATGAGAGAGAAACCATGATAGCAATTCACAGAAGCTAAATGTGGACAAACTTAGTAGAATTCTTTATTTCTATTAATTTGTAAAAAAGTTAAAAATATTTTTTTGGCTCTAAAAACTCTCTCCTTTTACAATTAGAAATACCTCTTTATATAGACAATTTATGAGGTATACCATTTAGTAATGACAAATTACATTTTTACATGTGTATAGGACAACTACCATTTCTATTACATTCTAGACTAAATGACCTTTTCTAATATACTGGCCTATAGACAATGTACCTTATAAGATGTACATGCCTTTATAAGAAGAATATTCTATTTCAAAAATATATAATACTAGTTTTAAAATAATATTCCTAATCCAACTAACTTTGGGACCTTGGTGCTACTAGAACCTTCTACGTTCCTTGCAGGATCTTCATTCTATAATGTTACTCATTGATCATCTGGATGTCAACAATGGGTCTCATGAACATCTCTTTTTCTTGATCTCCTGGGTTACTAAGATCTTTCTTATCTCTCTCCAAATATTTTTTGATGCTCCCAACATCTCCTATCTTCTCCTTAGATGAAAATAGTGGGCACATGATTTTTTTAATATTAGTCCCTATATTCCATTGACCTTGGTTCCTCACCTCCTTCATGAATTGAGAAATTCTAAGCTCAAACTCCTTATCAATTATAATATCCAAAGGACTAAGTGAGGTGGTATCTCTAATGAAGTTATCCAATATGTGTATCATCTTATCTTCTTAGTGTTTGAGGCCATGGAAATGTCCTCCATCTGCTTAGACCAACTACTCAAGGCTTTGATTTTGTCCACCAATATAGCCATAACCATATTTAAATGGGCTAGGCTGACTATCCTAAATTTAGGGACTTGATTATTGGTTAAGGTTTGGATCAAGTATTTCACCTGATAGCTTGAAGCCTACCATTTACCAACTTAGCCTATAGCCATGGAATTTTGCTTACTTATTTCCTCTTGTTTGGTTTTGATTGATTTTAAGGAATTGAATAAGTCAATGATGGTTTCCTCAAAGAGATTGAATTTGTCTTCTTGGATTAACAAGATGGTGGTCTCTTCTAATTTTTTTTATTGAATCATGCCTTTGATGACATCCTACAATTGGTCAAATTATGCTTGACCTAGCTTCAATGGGTCATCTTTAGAGATAGGAACTTCACCAAGCCTCTATCCTTCCACTAGATTCAAACTAGTGAATGGTTCCACTTTTTAAAAGGTGAATTCCTTTCCAAAAATCATGGCCTTATTTTCTATCACTCTATATAAGCTAGTGGTTTCCATGTTAAATTAAACCCCTACTAATGATTGAGTCACTTTTAGAGATGGGATTTCTATTTATTATCCACTTGATGATCTTGGGGTAGCCATTCTTTTCTCCTCCTTTTTTAGAGCCACAATCCATGGCTTAATCTCTTTATGCACAATGATGCTGATAGACCTTGTTATTATCCAAAGATGGTATAGAGTGGGGATTTTTTTACAATTTTCCATAGTGGTTTTGAATTTGTTCAAATTACTCACTAGTGGTATGCACTTTGGTTTTGGATTGAATTCTTCTTACACAAACAATAATTCAACTTTCTTAGGCTTGATTGTGATCAATACAAGGTTAAATTATGGATTTAGTGTGTATTAAGGCTCTTATAAAGGTCTCTTTAGTGATTTAATAGTGATAACTAGTTAAATGGAGAGCTTCATGGCATACCTATGGTAATTTTGTGGTACTTTGCTCATTAATATTTAAAAAGTGACCATTACCTTTTGAAAATTCCACCTTGATTTTGTATCATTGAATCATCCTTACACAAATCAATGCTAACCATCGCTCATGATTTGAGAACTTGAATGTTATTGGATACTAGCTACATTCCTTATAGTTATGATATTTATCACTTCTACATTTTCTCTAAGCCTTGTTGAAATGTCAATGTTAATGTCGCACCATTGATCTCATTTACATAGATCAATCACACTCCATTGATCTTAATTTGCTTAATTATGCCTCATACTACATAGAATATTAATCAAAATGTGTACACTCATCTACATACCATCAATATTTAAAATATGATCAAGCTTTAATTTTTGGTTCTTAGGTATGCCATGTGTCCTCTATGCTTATTCTTATGTATTTTTAATTTTAAATGTTTTCTATGCATTGTCAGATCTTGCTTGGTTGAATAAATGTGCTCCATTAGATATTGATCTTAGGGGTTGAATTCTATTAGTTGATCAATGTTCTAAAATTGATATTTTAACACTTATCACATTCTCACTTGTCTTGGGGTTTTATTTAAGTCTTAACCCAATACGTGTCATCCAATCAATCTTGCATAAGGAAACATGCACCATTGATCCTTAGAAGATGTTCAAAATTTAGCTTAGGGTTAGGATTTGAATTTTCAAATTTAATATCATACCATTATATCTCAATCACCTAAGAAAATATGGATGATTTATCTTGTGGATAATAGAATAATTAAGTTAGAATTTAGATAATATAAAAAATCTAGGTTAAAGTCTTAATACTAAGGTTTTTATTCATGTTCCTTACATGTAAGCCCCATTATCCAATTTCCATATTCCTCCCATAATTTTTCCAATGATTCTAACTACCTTTGGGAAAATCATTGTGTATTTTCCCACCGATAGATCTAATGATTATAACTATCTATGGGCAAATTATTATGTTTCAATCTATGCAGAGGTTAATGACTATAACCATCTTTAGGAAAATAATTATCTTTATTATTCCCAACCAAGGCATGTTTTCATTATGATAATTCTTATAACCACCTTTGGACAAACCATTATCTCTACCTACCCAACTAGGGAAATTTTTTATTCTACCAATGATTATAACTGTCTATGGGCAAATCATTGTTTTACCTTTTAATGATTATAACTTCCTTTAGGAAAATAATTATATTATTACCCTTATCATTTTTTAATGATTATAACTTCATATGGGTAAATAATTATCTTTTTATCATGCTATGTTGATGATTATTACTACCTATGGGAAAATCATCTTATTTATCTACCCAATTGGGGTAGTTCACTATGCCATTGATTATAACTATCTGTGTGTAAATCAATATTTTCCACCCCATTTGGTGTCTTGCTCCCATCATTTTCCTTATTTTGAGGGACTGATCACCAACCTTATTTTCTAACTACTCCCTTGAGGGGAAATCTATATCTTATACATTTCCATTGAAATAATAGGCATACAAGACCTTTTCATTCCTTGAGAAGATGTTACTATACCTATAGCTTGTACCTTCTCAAATAGGGGAAAGTTTTAGACACCTAATTATATCCATAATTGGATTATGACCAGACATTAGATTAATTATTACCAACGATTTCAAATTATGCTTAGGAATCTCTCAAAATCTCAAAGTTATTTGTACATCATTCATCAAAGTTTAGAATCATGTTGAGGCATCCGTATTTGGGACTCTAGCATGTATGCAATAATAAAGTCTTATAGATTCATCCCTAATCACCTTGTGACATAAAAACTATCAATTTAGCTTATGGACCTATTAAATTGGGCACTTGATTAAAATCTTAAAAGAGCTAAAATTCTAATTAAAATCAATCATCTAATTAAACAAGATTAAATACTTAGTTGAATTATCCATTTGAAATTAATGAAAATCTAAAAATAGAAATTATAAAAATCAAAATATCAATCCTTTCATCATTTCCTTTATGAGTTGTGAATCTCTTTAAAAATATCCTAAAATATCTAATTTGAGATCCATTTCTAGTAATTGAAAATCATACTTACATGACAACAATTAATTGTTATATGTTGTCATTAATGTTATATGTTTATGTATGGTCATTGATGTAAAAATAAGAATGAGGTATGGTGATAAATTTAAATGTATTATAACACATATTGAGGAATTATGAAATGAGTGATTACAAGTTACTGATGAAGGATGATGTCATCAAGTGATGAGAAGTCTCGAGCATGGGATATCTAGTCTAGTGAAAGAAGGAACATGATGGCTATAATATATGAATTCACAAGAGGCATATGAAGATTCATAAGAAATTTTAAACATGTATTTGAAGTATTGAAACACTCAAGTATGTCCCATTAAGATGTTAACAATACCTATGAAGGATGAATAGTAGTAGTAGAGCATATGTGTGTGATCAAGGAATTTGACTCAAGAGAGGAGGTTAGTATAGTGTTAGTTCCAAAAATAATTAAATCAACACACTAACAAGCTAAAATATCTAGGCCTAGATCATTATGGGAGATTAGTGAACAAACCAATTGAAAAAACAACTAAAATTATAATAAATGATAAACTTCCTTACCTTCCTTGATTGTTCCAAGAGATTTATTTGTTGGCTTGCTCAGATTATGCTCAAGAAGTCTTCATCAATGGGGTTTTGATATCTCCATATCCTTTTATTACCATGTTTATTTGGATTTGGCTTGATGTTTTATCAAAGTGGATTATCTTGGCTTAATTTTGGCATTATAACACTATGTGTTTGCTTGATAAATCAAATATTTCATTATAACTCTACTATGTTCCAAGTTCTACAAATGAAGAGCTCTAGGATTTCTTTTATAAGATTTGAAATGATTTGGAATGGGTTAAATATTAACCTTGGTTGGCTTAGTTAACCCAACTATGGTTAAGAGGTGTCTCAAATCCCATGATTATCATGAATATGTGTGCCTTGAGATATTTTGCATTTGCACAACTTACAAAAGCTAATGATGAACACTTAGGACATTTATTGATTTTTTAATTTCCCTTTTTGATAATTGATTTAATTTCTCATGGATGAATTAAATTAGGATTTGATTAGGATTTGATGTTAATTAATTGTTGTTAGGCATTTCTAACATTTTCAAGATTTTGAATTAAATGATTTGTGCATTTGTTAAATTTAAAATATTTATGGGCCAAATTGATTTATTTACATGGTTATGAAGCCAAATTTGAGACATTTAGAAATTCTTAGGATAGATGTGAAATGGTTGGTAATAAATGGTTTAAAGATAGGTATGAAGATATTAGTGGCCAATTTTAGGTGTCTACAATTTGCCTTTATTTAGGAATATGTTGCAAATCGTAGGCACAATCTTCTCAAATAATGAGAAAAGGCCTATATGCCTGAAAGAAGCTGATGATTAAAGAAGAAGATCCAAAGAAATGTTTGGGAAGCCTATAATGATGTCCCCTTAAGGGAGTGGCCATCACATGTTTTATAGATGGTCCCTTGAAAATATGTAAGAGGAAAGGTGAAATTAACCCATGGATGAGATTAATCCAAATGAGAACATGATTGCAAGTATTAATGTGTTAAAAAAGGTATTGATTTTCCCAAAGGAAATTATAATCAATAACAGAATTTAAAATAATGTTATTCCTTAAGGTGGTTATAAGCATTATGATGTCTTGTATTAAAAATATGATTGGTTGTTTGAAAATATGTTTGATTGATTATGCCCCAGTAGGGAAGATTAGCAAATTGTAACTCAAGGATATAACCTATTACATGGATTAAAGATGAGTGGGTGCAAACGTAGATTCATTGGTCTAATGAATGAAAAAGCCACAAACAACTAGGCACACAAGGATACACAAAGTTATGAAAGAGATGAATAGAAAAATAATAATTGATGAATGGAAATGATTTAGTTATACCTACCAATGAGGTGATACTCATCCTGATTACCATGTATACAAATAGAATGGTCAATGTGTTGATTTGATCAAGATGGGAGGGAGGTTTTTCCAAGGGTGCCAAAGAGATATTCACTATTGCTCCATTAATTTTAATACTTCTTGAGATGTTTTTTTATATAACACTTGATAGTATGCCTCATGATATAAAACACCATGATAACTTGGACAATATGTGTAGAAAGACTGATTCTCAATCTAATACTCAATTGAAAATAATGAACTAATGATAAAAACCATGATAAAAATGTTGGTGTATGAATATGGATGGACTCAAGAATAATGTGTAAGGAATCACCCAATGAACACATATAAACTAAGCTAAGGCAAGAATGATGAAAGCAAACAAATAAAAAAGTAAACAAATAAATAGGAAAGTAAACAAATAAATAGGAAAATAAATAAATAACAAACAAATAGAAATCTTGAAAATAAAAACAATAGAAAACATCCTTTAATGGATTTTCCCTAGTAGGTCAGATCAAGGATAACTAACTAGGCTTAGACAATACAAATGTTTCTATAATTTGAAATGTTATGAATGTTTCTTGTAATCTAGAGTATTTCAACTCAGTCGAGAATTATGAGAAACTAAATGGTCCAAGCTCAAAAAATGGTGAGGGTGTGGATAACTTAAATGGATGCTAACAAAATGATGAGAGTGTAATGGTAAAGGGGAACTAAGTTGACCTCAACATGAATTGAGCATGATACACATAATCCTAAAATGTCCTTAAGTCATAGTAGTTCCACCTTTTAACAGAAGAATATGACTAGTGTAATAGCCAATTCAAACAAAATAGGCATAATTGGCATAGTGGCATAGTACATCATAGGAATGGAAAGTTGGTATGTCAAGACACAATAAACAAATGTTTCCCCTAGTTTACCCATAGGTGGTTATAACTAGGATACAAATAATCAAATCAATGATATTAATTTTCCCATAGGTAGTTATAATTAATAGTAAGATCGGTGAAACACTAATTTTCCCCTATAGGTGGATATAATTAGGCTCACATAAAAAACATGATAATAATGAACAATAAAAAAAGGATTTAACTACCAAAACTTCTATTATACTAATCTAAAATATTTCCTCTATCTAGAATGCTTAAAACAATTACTAAAACTAATTTGATTCTTTATGCTAGAAATGTGAAAGTAATGGATGAATCAAGGTCAAATGGGATGGGTGGGGAGTGACCAAAACATGCTAAGATGATAGAATGTAATGTTAGAATGGATAATTTATAAAGAAAGTGATAGGCTAGAAGGATGATCAGATGATTGGATAAAAGGGTAATAAGGTTTCCCCTAAGTGACAAGGCAAAGGGCAAGGTATACGATAGTAAAAAAACTAATGGTAAATGTAAATGGCATGCTACATGTTTTTGGCTAATGATGGTTGTTGGTTTTGGATGTGTTTGGTCTAGGTATGGTTTGTTGGGTTTAGATGTGTTTGTCCTGGGTATGTTTTTTTGGGTTTGGATGTGTTTTTTTGGTGGTTTTGGTTGGTTGGGTTTGGATGTGTTTTAGCCTAAGTATGGTAAAAGATTCTATTATTCCTATTGATAGAGAGATGCATGTCCTGCTCAATAAATGATATAATCAGAATAGTCAATCATGTTAATTTCTAACCCACACCTCATTATAATAGCTACTCTATCAAAAAATGGATGATAATGTTGATTCTAAGAATGTTTTTGATATTTTCATTCATCATTGATGCTATTTCCTTCAAACATCAAGACAAGGTATCTTGTTAGCCTCTGCAAAGGAAAATGTGGCCAAGGATGGATAAGTGTTGGATGATAGGTTTGATTCAAAAATGGAATGGTGGGTGATAATGGAATGGATAATGGTGGGAAAACAAATGAAGATTGGGATTTTTAGGTACACATAATTATATTTATTCTAGATTTGACATAACTTTGGATGTGGTAAGGCTAAAGACTTCTGAATATTCTCATGATAAGACCACCATATTTTTCTATTTTTTGGGCTTGAGAGTAGATACCATCTAATTAGGCTATAGATTGGAATCTATTTTGATTTGATCTTTGATAATGTCTTCATCAAATAATGAACAACATTTGTGCTTAGCTATTGTCGCCTCGAAGAGGTTTATACCAATGAATTTGTCTTGATTCTCCCATAACACCTCTAAGAAGGTTTCAATAATGAATGTTGATTATTGACTTTGATTGTCTTCTATAACCCCCAAAATGGTTTCAATATAATATGCTAATTTTGGACCTTGATTTTCACCTATCACCTTTGAAAAGGTTTCACTAGGAGAGTGTTATTATTTTTCATGTTTTTGGTCTTGGCCTCCTTACTATTCTTCATTTTATATGTCACCATGGATGAAGCTCAACAAGGTATGATTCCATTAGTCCCAATAGACACTTGTGAGAGATGGAAGATCAATATAATGGTTATGTCGATTGATGGCAATGGCCTATAAAATGGTGATGGAATGAGGGTTGGCTACATAATCCTCATAGAAGATACTAGGAGAACTTGCGTCAAAATTGAAGTAATCACCATAAAAAATTATGGCATTTGAATCTCAATCTGAGTTTGACTCTAACTCTATGGACTCTAAATCTGATGTTGAGATTCAGATTGATTCTACTACTGATGCTAAATCTGATATTAGTTTAGAAATAGAACCTGAATCTAATGTTGATTCTTCATTTGATGCGAATCTTATTATAAAGATGTTTTATTTAATGCTTGGTTGATTTTACTATTGATTTTTCAATTAACTTAGTTGGATAGGTACTGATTAGATTGGTTGGGGTAATGATTAGCTTGATCTTGATACTAATTAGCTCAATTAAGGTTGGAGTATTGATTGGATTGGATTGGTTGGGGTGATGATCATATTGGTTGTGATATTGATTGGATTGGTTGGGATTGGGTCTTGATTAGATTAGCTAAGATTGTGACTAGATTGGTTGAGGTTGTGATTGGATTGGCTAGGATTATTATCAAATTGGTTGAGGTTATATTAGATTGGTTGGGATTTTTATTAGATTAGATGGGATTGGGGTCTTGATTAGATTGGTTGGGATTGTGATTACATTGGCTATGGATTTAATTGGATTGGATTAGGTTGTCATTGGATTGGTTAGGATTTTGATTGAGTTACCTAGGGTTTTGATTAGATTGGATGGGGTTTTGATTGGATTTGATGGGGTTTTGATTGGATTGTCTAGGGTTTTGATTAGATTAGCTAGGGTTGTGATTAGATTGGTTGGTGTTATGATTGGATTGGTTGGGGTTAAAATTGGATTGAATGGGATTATGATTGGATTAGTTAGGGTTGTGATTATATTGGCTAGGGTGTTGATTGGATTGGCTAGGGTTTTGATTAGATTAACTAAGGTTTTGATTCCATTAGCTGGGGTTTTGATTGTATTAGTTAGCATTTTGATTGGAATGGTTGGGGTTTTAATTGGATTGGTTGGGGTTGTGATTGGATTGGTTGGATAATGATAGGTCATTAGGGAGCATGATTGTTTGCATGAGCCATAAGAAAAATTCATACAATGGTAGTGATAGGGCATTGCAAATCTTGGTTTCTATCATGAGCCAAAGGACAAAACCTTGGAATGATATAGATAGGGAATTGTGTAGCTTGGTTGCTCATGCAAGCCAAAGGAATAGGTCTTAGTATGATAAGTCTAGGGCATTATGGAGCTTGATTTCTCACACAAGATAAAGGATGAGGTCTTAGAATGATAAATCAAGGGAATTATGGAGCTTTATTGCTTGATAATAGAAAGGATAAGGTCCTAGAATGATAATTCTATGGCATTGTGGAGCTTGGTTACTTGCATAAGACAAAGGATAGGGTCTTGGTATAGAAATTCTTAGGTGTTTTGGAGCTTTATTGCTTTCATAAGACAAAGCATCCAAGTCCTCCTCAAAAACCTTATCATCCTAGTTAGTAACTTCATTTAGATCATAAATAGATTTTTGAATTTGTTCACCAAATAGGTCATGATTATAATCAATTTGTGTGACTATTCCATCATAACTTGGATTGTATGTTATCCACATAAATGAAGAAATATCTGAAATAAAAAGGTTTTATAATTCTAAAAGCTCTAAAAAATAATTTCCAAAGGATAAAAGGTTCAAATTTAGTCTAACATGGTCAAAAAAAAAGGGGTAGAGATGTATCTCAAAAAAATGGTCTAAAAATGGAGCTGTATCTCCAAAATGGTATGTGCTAAAACTTGGCATAAATTGGTCTAACATCAAATGTCATACACATAAAAGGTCAAGCATCTGAATAAAAACTGGCATGTCAAATGTTATTTCCAAAGTGTTCTAAGTAGGTCTAAACTAGGAAAGGGAAAAGTTGTTAGGTCTTTTGTCCAAATGTGAAGTCAAAAGCTAGACTCAAATAGGCTATGCTAGGAATTTTGGCTAAACAACATCAAAATCTAGTCTTTAAATAAATATGATGATGGGATTTCAACTTAAAAAACTTGAAACACTTTCACATAAACTTGACACATAAAATCAAACATATATGATCAGTTGGTATAAGGAAAAATGCACTTTGAGAAATGATGTGTTAACAAAAATAAAGGCATAAAATGATGATTATAGGATTTATGACCATAAAATCAATAGTTTTAAAATTTGGGTAATCAATTTAACCTAAGTTATGCAGCCCAAAAGAGATAGATTTTTGTATCAGCCCCTATGAAATGAGGCCTAAATAGAAATAAATCAATGTTTGAATTCAAACTTGTCAAAGTTAATTGAAATATCAAGTGTTGATAACTTGGACATGGTTTACCAAACAAGATAGACAAATTGAACGTCATAACTATGCTAAACAAAGATCCAACAATGCTCAAATGATTAGTTTTTAAACAATGACAATTGAGACACAAGATAAGATAAGTATTTTGAAAGAATTTAGGCATGTAACAACATTATCACTTCCAAAAAGATGTGATCAATGTTTTATTTAAAATACTTGTAAGGATTATGACTTTAAATTATTTGGGAAACACAATGATACCCATTTCAAACAAGTTACACACACAAATAAGTTTAGCAAAAGTCTAAGATAAATGTGTGGTGAAAAAATGGCCAACATAATGCCTCCTAAAACAAAGGAGTAACATATAAACAAAATTTATTAGATGTGTATTAAAAAAATAAAGAGTTTTAGTCTCAAAACACCAAGCAATAAAGAATAAATGACCAAAATAAAACTAATTATAATCATCATAAATCCTATCAAGGTGTGGTAAAGTGGAGTTGACTAAAACCTACAAATTTTTGACCATCTATATTGATGCACATAATAAAATTAACATGTTAGTTGAGTCTACTTCAATCATATTATTGTGAGAAGGTCTTGTCATTTTCATAACCATTACATCCATCACTTGCTCAGTGTAGTGCGATGTCCAAATTGGTCATACATCCTTAGCTTAGATTGCCACTAATGGAGATGTTTTAACAGCTCAAACCACCATCCCATGAGGGTGATCCTAATTTATATACTCCTCCCATATGGAAATAAGTTGAAAAAATTCTAGGAGATGAATCCCTAGGTCAGTGCTTCCCTAGAGAACTTATGAGAGGCAATGACACCACTTGCACAAGCCAAAATGCATGAAAATAAAGATAAGTAGAGAAAATTTAAGGTTGTGTTTAGATCACCTAATACTATGTGAATTTGGGGAGAGCTTAGGAAACCATCCTTCTATGGCTTGGACTAGGCAATAAAATGCAATGAAAAGCTATTTTTGATGCCATGAGTTCCCTATAGGGGATGGGGGAGCATACACATTTTATCCTATTTGTGAAATAAATAATCAAAAAATAGTTTGCAAACAATTTATGACAGAAGTTTGATTTTTAAGCACCAATTTAAATGTGACATTTATTCATTACTAGGTCCCTTGGCTTAAGTGTAAAAATTTAAAGAATTCCACAAAACCAAATTATGCAAAATCACCTATGTTCATTTTAAGCCCAAAGTCTAAATATGTGATACTTAGCCTAATAGTTAATTTTTAAAACACCAACTTTAAATGTACATGATTTAAGCATTTGTTCTAGGAACTAAATTGAAAATTTTCTAAGACTTAACATGTTAGGTTCATTTTAGGCATCAATACAAAATGTGTAAGATATAACATGTTCATTTTAGACCCAAACTAAAATGTGAATAATTTTGACTAAGTTCTTTTTAAAACCTAAAATGAAGTTTTTGATTAGTCAAAAATATACAATTATATCTTCAAATCAATTCTTCAACCTAAAAATGTTAGATTATAACCCCCTACTTTGAATAAATTTCTTGGTTGAGTAAATGAGATTTTAGTTTTAGCTCTCAAGTTTGGATTTTATTTCACATAGTGATCATTGATGGTCATAGATGACTATCGATAGTTTAAGGAAATTATAATGGATAGTTAGTAGGTAACCACTATCAGTCAAGTATAATCACCACTGATTGATAAAAGACCATTGGTGATGACCTATGAACCTAAAGGCAAAACCAAAAAAGGCAAATGTGTTAGGTTAGTCTTGATTAGTTTAAAGATTGAGAAAACATGTAAGGTAAACACAAGTTTGGTGATTTTAAATCCTTTGAAACTAATAAATAAAAGTATATGATTAGAAAAAAGAATCAAAATGAAAGCTTTAATGGTGTTTCTTCCCTGAAACTTGATTGTTGGCAATATCATAGAAGTAGAGTGGTTGGACAAAGCCATTGGTGGTTAGGGCATAATTGTTAACAATTATACCTAATCATTGCCAATCTCTATGTAGATCTAAGAATAAAAATAAAAATAAATAAGGCCAAAAAAAGGTCATAAATATAATTTAAAATAGATTAAAACATCCATTTCTTAGTTTAAGATGTGCATTATGATATCCTTGTTATATGGGGTGCTCATCGTCCCATTAGGCACGTCATTTGTGATCAAGAAATTTGACTCAATAGAAGAGGTTAGCATAGTGTTACTTCCAAAAATAATGAAATCAACACACTAGAAAGCTAGCATGTCTATGCCTATATCATGGGGGGAGATTAGTGAAAACAATAATTTAAAACATAACTAAATGAAAATAAATGACAAACTTACTTACCTTCCTTGATTGTTCAAATATATTTCTTCATTGGATTTCTCAGATTGTACTCAAGAAGTCTTCATCAATGGGATTTGGATATGTCCATATCCTCTTAGCACCATGGTTTTTTAGCTTTGGATTGATGTTTTATCAAATTGGTTTCACTTGGCTTGATTTTGGCATTATAACATTATGTATTTTTTTGATGAATAAAATCCTACATTATAACTCTACTATGTTCCAAGATCTCCAAATGAAGAGTTCAAGGCTTGATTTTATAGGCTTTAAAATGACTTGGAATGGGTTAATTGTTAATATAGGTTGGATTAGTTAATCCCAGTAGGGTTAAGAGGTGTCTAAAATCTCATGATAGGTGTGCTTTGAGATATTTTTCATTTGGATGGCTCATAAAAGATAATGATGAAAACCTAAGATATTTATTGATTTTTTAATTTCCCTTTTTTTATAATTCCTTTAATTACTCATGGATTAATTTAGTTAGGATATCATTAGGATTTGATGTTAATTAATTATTGTTAGGAATTTTTATCATTATCAAGATTTTTAATTAAATGATTTGTGTATTTGTTCAATTTAATTTATTTATGGGCCAAATTGATTTATTTGCATGGTTATGAAACCAAATTTGAGACATTTAGAAATTTTTAGGCTAGATGTGAAATGAGTGGTAAGAATTGGTCTAAATTTGGGTACGAATCCATTTTGTGTTAAATTTTAGGTATATACAATGAGAAGGTGTTTTAACATGAAAATGGAGTATAAAGTGCATCTATAGTGGAGGGAAGGTCAGGTATTGAGGCTTAGTCCTTGCATGAGAAACCTTGTAAGAAGGCACATGCTTGGTGGCTTGTAATCTTGTGTGAAAATTTTTGATAGTGTGTAAAATTTCTATTAATTTATATGAAATTTATATGAATTTTTAATAATAATGCAATAGGTTTCCAAGTGTTTTCAATATCCAAGCATGATTGGCAGTTTTAAGCTTAGAGTGCATAAGAGACCTAGTGTGGCTTAATGAAGGGTCAAGATGAATTTTAAAGGTGATAAAACACATGTGATAATGGATTTAGATTTAATAGGTTTTTTCAATGGTTTTGATAAAACTTGAGGTCTTGAGTTGAAGGGGAAATCAAGAATACATGTTTGTACATCTCATGTAGATGCAAAATGAAGAGATGACAACCTAAGAAGGAACTTTAGATGCTCATTGGAATGTGTGGAATTTACATGGGAATATGAGAATTTTTGGATAGATGTAAAATGGTATTAATAATGTTTTAAAATCATTTGGAAGTGGTTTGAGGGATAGAGTTGAATGAAAAAATGTTAGGAAGGTAAATTGATCTAAAACCCTCTCAAAACCCTCATAATGACCTAAATGGAGATATATTTAAATAAATGGCATATAATGGTTTGGTAAGGAAATTTTTATTTTTTATAATGTATAATAATCCTCTAGTAATCTCTATGTGGTAGTGGTATTTCAGGGTAGTAAGCAGAACATAGAGAAAAACCCTTATTTCTAAATAATTTAATGTTACAGGCAGGGTTGACCAAGTCAAGATTGCAAAATAGAGGGAGGTTTAAGGTAAATAATTGTTATTTATTTAAATTATGATAATTTTTCATGTTACATCTTATATTTCAACTATTTTTGTCACCCAAGTTGACCTATCGTTAAATTAGCAAAGAGTGAAGACAATGAAGAAAACCAGTCAGAGTGAGAATCATTTTAGGGATATGTTTCAAATGACTAAGAATGGATTAAAATATTTGGGGTATTTTTAAAATAAATATAAATTTTTTTAACTTATTTTATAATTGTCTATTATTCTCATACATAAATAATATTCTCTCAATGTGACCTATCTGTGTGAGTGAGGACAGTAAAAGAGTGAGATTCAAAGTCTGATCAGTTTGTTCTATATTTGCTATTTGACCTCTATAAATCTATGTTTGAAGTTTTTATAAGGTTATACTAAGATAATAAAAATTATTATAAATTTTAAGGAATTTTCCCCACATATGGTAAGATTCATGCTCATCATAACTGGTTCATAAGGAAGAATGCTTGTTCTAGGTATTCTAGGTGAAGTGAAGTGTTTGAGACTCTGTGATAAGATTAATTGTATTTAATTAATTTTTTAATTTTATTTGTGACATAAATTACATATTAATGATTTATTTAAGGTGGAGATATAGGTTAATAATTTTTAATTTGGAAACCAAAATGGCTTATCAGACTATATAAGGACTATGAGAGAGTGGCTTGAGAGATTAGTCTGTAAGACTAATGGTTGTCACTATAGCTTGAAATATAATTATTTGGGAATGATATATAATAATAATAATAATAATAAATATTCATGTTTATAAAAATTATTTAATGTTACATTTCAAGTACTAAATATGAACTTCTACATGACTATGTTTTTAAAGCTATAAGCAGTTCTGAGTGGTCATATTGCATAGATGAGTTTGGGGTATTTTGATAAGAATTTAAGAATATATTGAAAATGAGGATGTTATATAAGTATAAAAGGTTAATTTTAATGTTTTTTTATTCATGAAATTTCATATTTAGATGTTAGTGATCAAATGTTCTTGACTATACTTTGGTAGTGATTAACCATTCTGAGTGGTCATGTTGCAAGTGTAGGTTTGAGGCCTTTTGGCCTATTTGGTGATGTAAAATATATATATTTATGACCAATAGGTCATAAATTATTATTTTATTTTAGTTTATCATATGAGTTTATGATAAATTTTATTATATACTTTTTTTATGAGATAGACTTTTAGGTAGTGAGATGACCTAATGGCGAGTAGGCCTAATAACATGGTTCAAGTAGTGAATTGGATGTAAAATTAGTGTGGAAATAAATATATTTCATAATGTGTCTATTTAATAATTTTTCTAAGTTTTTAAATCATTTTTGGAGTCTAACTTTTTTCTAATGAATCATATCAATAACATGTGCTTAAGATATACCTAATTCCATTAGGTCTCCTTTGAGGCCTAATGGTGATTTTTTGATCCTAATGAGATTGATAGACCTATATGTTGAGTTTATATTATGTGAAACATGTTTTATAACCCATTAAAATTGTAAAAAAAGTGTGTTAAGGTTATTTTCTAACCAATATGGCTAAGAGGAAGTGTTTGATATAAAAGCAAGGCCTAATTGGCTTATTTGATCTAGTTAAGAAAATATGAAGATAAGCATAGAAAAGGTTTCATTGAAGGAGAATTAGTAGTTAATTAAGGAAAATTATAATAGGAAATAAATCATTATTAAAATCTAACATATATTATTCAAGTGGATGATAAGGTCAAAGGACCTAATGAGCCTAGAAGAGGCATGTTGAATGATGAAGCCTAGAAGGCTATTTGAGAGGGGTAAAAGGTTGAAGTGAGATAAATGAGGTGAGATACCAGTAGTATCTTCAGGATGATTATGTTAAAACTTTTTTATAGAGATTTTATTGTATGATATATAATATATAAGGGCTAAATAAAAGGTCACCATCAGTTGAGAAAGCAACAAGGTGTCTTGAGGTGATCAAACTTATCTTGGTTGGGTTGGTGCTTAGTCAAGAAGGGAGTTAGATCTACCATATATCTTGGATATTATATAAGTGTCCTTAAATTATATGGGTTCATTTCAATTCACTTAGTTGGTTAGATCCTCCTTGTAAGTTGGAGCTTGCTAAAGGACAAGTTTCTTTGGTGCCTAACTAGTGAGGGGTTGGTACTCCTTATGAGGTTGGTGCCTCACTAAATTTTGTCTCATTGCTTATATTATAGTAGTCGAAGTGGTGTGACAATGTGTTTTATCACCCATGAGTGTTTACCACATATATATAGTGTTCATGTGTTATGTTTCTACTTCATATTATTTGCATGGTTGATTGTACATTATTATATATCTATGGTAGATTGAATGGTTAAAGAATGATGAATGGAATTGAATGAAATGTTTACAAAATAATTCACCCCCCTATTAGTGGTTGTGATTAAAACATTTTTTTATAAATTAGGTCCTTTGAAAGAGGCCTAATATCTTATAGGTTATCCTAAGAAGCATCAAGTGTAATGATGACAATGTTAATCTTATTTGCAATAATGATCTATCAAAGAATGATAGTACTGGTAGAGTTGTCTAAAGAAAATAAGGATGTCAATATGAGTATTAATCAAAACTTAAAACAAAATGATTAATGTGTTACTATAGGACATTATTAAAAGTTTAAATAATGTAAAAGGTACCATTTGATAGATTATAAGGACTATGTATAAGATAAGTCAAAGATCAAACCCAAGATTGATAATCTAGAAGGACTTTGAAGGCATGTTGAGAGAAATATGTTACATGAAAAGTAGATTTTTACATAAAATGCATTCCAAGGTGGTCTCTATGGTAAGCTAGCATGGTAAATGGAAGGTGTTTCTTGGTTTATATATGCATGTAGACCTAATTCCTAGACCCTACCAGATCTATTAAAGCATGATGAGTAATATAGAAGCATGTAAGCTAGTATAATGTTTTAGTGAGACTTTAAAATCTAATCTAAAGGTGACTATATCTTGTGAACATGATCAATGAGATAATGGGAAGATAAATTGAAGGTGTTCTTGAAACCATAGAGGTCTTGGCTTGAGAGACATATAGAAACCATAAAAACCAAAAGTCTACAATAGAGAATGAGGTCTCACAAACATATTTAATAGTTTGATACATGGATAGTGTTATGAGATAATCTAAGCCATGATGTCTTGAGAAACATAAATAGAAATGAATATTGATATTTTTTTCCAAGAAATCATAAGAGTCATAAATTGGTATATAAGACTAATGAGATTGTGGAGACTTTGGAAGTTTTGATGACAAGAGAAGGTTCTATAATGAATGTCAATGAAAAGGAGATAAATTATGTATTTTTAGTTCATATAAAAGTGCATGATCAAAGGAGGATAACCTAACCTTGTTTAAAATAATTATGAGTCAAGTAATATATGGTATTTCCATGTGTTTAAACTATATAAGGGTAAATTTTGAGAATCTATGAGTGGTCAAGAAAATTTCTCTATGATTCAAGTATGTTTGTCAAAAAAATAGGCTTGTAATGATCTAAGGTATGCATGATGTTATGGGGAGCTTATGAGCTCTATGATTTTAATGATAAAGGTAAATTTGAAAAGGTAATTGAGGTAAACATGCCATGAAAATCAAAGAGGTGCTGATCAGATGCTTTAGTTGTTCCTAGAGAAAATCAGACTATTAAGGTGCTAAGATGAATCAAACAAGAAGGTGATTTATTTTTTGATCATGAAAAATGAAGGCCTATGTTGGTTTGGAAAAAATTGAATGAAAATCATGGTGTTAGGGGGATATTTATTTCTATATGATGAAGAAACTGTCTAATTTAGTAGATATGAACCTAAGGTGAGGTAAAATTTTGTTTGGATTGATCAAAAGGAGATATTTTAATAGGTAGTCATGATTAGGTGGAAGGATTAGGTGGCAAGGTATGAATGTGTTTATGTAAGATCATGAGAAGATGATGAGATATAAGGTAAAATTTAATGGAGATTTATATAGTCATGACAAACATAGGTCAAGATGTTGTGTCATAAAGGAAAGATTGAGAGATAATAGTTATATCATTTTAAGGTAAGCATTTGGTCATATTTATCTATCAATCACTTTTGAGTTAAAGTGAAAATATATTACGATAATTATACAGACCTTTGTAATTAATGTTAAAGGGGGAGAGAGATCAGATTGATGGAGTTATCTAGATCAATTCATTTATGGTTTTCCATCAATGATAAAGGGGGAGATTGTTTCAAGTTATCATTGATGTAATATGTTTATGTATGGTCATTGATGTCAAAATAAGAATGAGGTATGGTCATCTATTTGAATGTTTTATGATACATAGTGAGGAATGATGAAATGAGTGACTATAGGTTATTGATGAAGGATGATGTCATGAAGTGATGAGAATGCTTGAGCATGTGATATCTAGTTTGGTGCAAGAAGGATCATGATGGCTCTAGGAGATGAATACACTAGAGGCATATCAAGATGTTTGACTTCATTTGAACATACATTTGAAGTCTTGAAGCACTTAGGTATGTCTCACTAAGATGTTAAAAATACTTATTAAGGATGAATATTAGTGTTAGATCATATGATAAGGTGTTTGAACATGTGAATTAAGTGGAAATTGCATCTACAGTGGAAGGAAGGTTAGGTATTGAGGCTTAGTCCTTGCATGAGAAACCTAGTATGAAGGTATAGGATTGGTGGCTTGTAAGATTGTGTGAACACGTTTGATAATGTGTAATCATGGTATAAATGTATATTACATTTACATGATGTTTTATAATAATTCAAGAATTTTCCAAGTGTTTTCAAGATCTAAGCATGATTGGCAGTTTTAGGCTTAATGTGCATAAAAGACCTAGTGTAGCCTAATGAAGGGTAAATATGAGTTTTAAAGGTGATAGAGAACATGTTATCATGTATTTATCTATAATATTTTGTGTAAATGTGTTTTAACAATCTTTAGGACTTGAATTGAAGGGGAAATAAATAAAACACATTTGTATGTCTCATGTGCATGTAGAATGAAGAGATGAGAGCCTGAGAAAGAACTTTAGATGATAATTTTCATGTGTGATAGCTTCATGGGAAGATAATACTTTTTGAATATTTTTAAAAGGGTCTTAATAATTTTTTATAATAATTATTAAGTGGTTTAAGGGACAAATTTCTATGAACAAATGTTAAGAAGGTAAACAGGTCTAAAACCCTATTAATGACCTGATTGGAGAGATATTGATAAAAATGGAATATAACTATTTGGTAAGGAAATTTTTATTTTTGGATAATGTATAATAATCCTCCAGACATCTCTAGGTGGTAGTAGTTTGTTAGGGCAATGATCAGAACCTAGAGAAATACTCTTATTTCTGAAGAATTTAATGTTATAGGTAGGGTTGACCAAATCAAGATTGTAAAATGGATGGAGGTTGAAGGTAAGGAATTTTTATTTATTTATGTGTTTATATTTTTTAAATATAAATCATATATTTCAACTATTTTGGTCACCCAAATTGACCTACCGCTAAACTAGTAAAGAATGAAGATAGTGAAGAAAACCAATCAGAGTGAGAATCAATTTAGAGATGTGTTTCAGATGATTAGGAATGGATTAAACTATTTGGGGTATTTTTTAAATACTTATATATAATTTTAAATTTTTTATAAGTTTTTATGACTCTCATACACAAGTAATAATATGCTCTCAAAGTGGCATGTCTGTGTGAGTGAAGATAGTAAAATAGTGAGATTCAAAGTTTGATCAGTTTGTTCTATATTTTCTATTTGAAATATATAAATATATGTGTTAATTTTTTATAATATTTTATTATGATCATAAAATTTATTTTTAAGTTCAATTAAGTTTCCCCACAAGTGTTAAGAGTCATGTTCACCATGACTAGTTCATAAGGTAAAATGATTGTTCCAGGTATGCTAGGTGAAGGGAAGGGTTTGAGACTCTATGATAAGATTAATTATATATAATTAAAAAAATTATGTTTTTTTACACCTAAATTACCTATTAATTATTTATTTAATTTATATATATATATGTATGTATATATATATATTAATAATTTGTAATGTGGAAGCCAAAATGGCTTATTAGACTGTGTAAGGACTATGAGGGAGTGGCTTCAGAGATTGGTCTGTAAGACCAATGGTTGTCACTAAATTTTGAAATATAAATATTTGAGAATGATATATAAGACTAATATAAATTATTAATTTTAATTATAAGTATTTAAAGTTAAATTTCAAGGGCTAATGATGAACTTCTACATGACTATGTTTTTGGAGCTACAAGCAGTTCTAAGTGGTCATATTAAAAATATGAGTTTGGGGTATTTTGATAATGATATAAGAATATATTGAGTATTATGATGTTGTATAAGTATAAAAGGCTCATTTTAATGTGTTTTTATTCATGATAGGTTCATATCCATATTTTGGTGATAAAATGTTCGTGACTATAATTTGGTAGTGTTTGACCATTCTAAGTGGTCATGTTGCAAGAGTAGGTTTGAGGCCTTCTGGTCTATTTGGCAATGTCCAATAGACATAGTCATGACCATGAAGTAATAAATGATATGTTAATTTTATTTTATCACACTATTATATGATAAATTTTATTTTATACTTTTGTTTTATGAGATAGACTTCAAGCAGTGAGAACGCCTAATGGCGAGTAGGCCTAGTAACATGGTTCAAGAGGTGAATTGGATGTAAAAGTAGTTTGGAACTAAATATATGTCATAATTGATATACTAAATAAGTTTTTAAAGTATTTAAATCATTTTTGGAGGCTAAATGTGTTTAAATAAGTCATATTGGTAATGTGTGATGAAGATAGACCTAATTACATATGTCTCCTTTAAGGCCTAATGGTGGTTTTTAAATCCTAATGAGCTTGGTAGACCTATATGGTGAGTTTTTATTGTGTTAAACGCGTTTTATGACATATTAAAACTGTAAACCAAGTGTTTTAAGGTTATTTTATTACCAATATGGGTAATAATAAGTGTTTGATATAAAAACAAGGCCTAATTGGCCTATTTGAGCTAGTTAAGAAAATGTGAAGATAAGTGTATAAAAAGGCTCATTGAAGGATAATTAGTAGGTAATTAAGTAAAATTATAATATTAAATAAATAATTATTAACATATAACATATCTTTTGTAGGTGCATGATAAGATCAAATGACCTAATGAGCCTAGAACATGCATGTTGAACTAGGAAGCCTAGAAAGCTATTTGAGAAGGGTAAAATGTTGAAGTGAGATGAATGAGGTGAGATAAAATCAGAAAATTCATGATAATTGTGTTATGTTTATTTTAAAATGAGTGTATTTTAGGATATATAAGATATAAGAGCTGAATAAAAGGTCACCATCAGTTGAGAGAGCAACAAAGTGTCTTGAGGTGATCAAGCTTGTCTTGGTTGGGTGGTGCTTAGTCAAGAAGGGAGTTAGAGATGACATATATGTTAGAGTTTTAATAAGTGTCCTTAAATTATATAGGTTTTTTCCAATTCACTTAGGGTATTGGAGCCTCCTTGTAAGTTGGAGCTTGCTAAAGGACTAGTTGGATTGGTGACTAACTAGTGAGGGGTTGGTGCTCCTTATGGGTTTGGTACCTCACTAAATGTTGTCTCATTTATTATATAATATTAGTAAAATTTTTATGATAGTGGTATTTATTACACATGATGGTTTTCCACATTTCTATTATGTTCATGTGTTATGTTTCTACTTCATACTTGTTTGCATGGTTGATTGTATATTTCTATATCTCTATGTTAGCTTGAATGGTTAAAGAATGATGAATGGAATTAAATGAAATGTTTTCACACTAATTAACCCACATATTATTGGTTATTATTCCAAAATTTAATCAAATAGAGTTAATATCAACTCAGATAAGGTTAGTTTGAATCCATTCCATGTTTAAACCCAACCTTAACTCACATTTGGTGAGAATTAATTATTGAGGCTATAAATACAAGGCCTTGTATATTGAATTACAAGATATTTTGGTGAAAATTTATTATTCACAAATATATTCAACAATCTATTTTGATGTAGTATTATAATTCATAAATACCTTGCAATTAGTGTTAGCATGCTAAAATATTAAGCCAAACAATCAAAGCCAAGGTGATAAGGAGAGAAGGAGAAAAATAAGATTTATTGTCAAAGAATTATTCATCAAAAAGTAAATCAAACCATTAAAAAATACATTTTAAGCTTAAATGAAGATAAAATATGGTGTTATTTTATGTTTTGTTGTGCTTTCATTTAGTTTTTTACCTAAGTTCTCCCTAGTGTCTAGGCTAGAGGTGTTAGCATTTTAGTGTGTTTATTTGAGATTTTATTTATTTAACTAACACAATAATAACATCCCATCTACGTATTACTTTTAGACACACTAAAATTAACCTATAAAAAAAATACCAATTGAATTTCAAGTCTAGTTATAAAAATATACAATTTAAAAAATTATAAAAATACTAAAAAATAATATTAAAATACAATTTCATACACTTTTATGGTTACATATGTCCTCTAAAAATATCAAAAATGTCCATAACCAAAAAATATTGTCTATGGATACACCTAAAATTTTGAGATAGTCATTTTGGTGTCATTATGGGCTCAAATGGATCTAGGGATCAATAGTTATGTCCTACAAAATTTTGGCCTCTTTTTCTACATCATTCTCCCTTGGTTGAGAACAAATCAACACCTATGATTTTCTTTGATTGTACTGCTACAATTTATTTTTATCAATCTTATTCAGTTCCCATTATGTAATCCAAGTTTTTTCTTCCAGTGATAATCCTTTTCACTATACCAAGTACTTATCATAACTTCCTTGCCTTGTGTTTATTATCTTCTTATGTAAAAAGTGCATTCTTTTTTTCTTCTTCTTATTTGGTAATGGATGCTACCAATCTAATTATTCATATTATTCACCTTCACCATACTCTCCATGGAAATCATATAAATCTAAAACATTATTTTCTATATAGAGATCAAATTTTGTTGTAAACTATCCTCACAAACATTGTCATTTATTTTATTCATAATTCTACATGGTATAATTATATTATATTTCAAATTATTATATGTCTTTTATAAATCTATATTTCCTCAAGTAAACCATCAATAAATATCTTTATTCATATATTTTTTACCTTCTTCTAACACTTGATTTTGGTTTATACTTCTAATTACTTTCCTACAACATATTTCTTATTTCTTGTTGTGACTATTGTATATGTTCTTTAAATACTTTTACATCACCACTTACTCATTCTACAATTGGTAAATATACCAAATATAAAACACTCATATTATTTATCCCATAAATATTTTTAAATGTTGATAGTCCTTTTTATCTATTAACTAAACTATTATATACAAACTCAACTTGTGGTAATGCCAAGTACCAAATCTCAGGTTTCTCTCCAACTATGTATCTCAATAAATTTCTGAAGCTCCTATTTACAATTTCTATCTATAAATTTTTTTTGGGGTGGATGCACTACTGAATTTTATCTTATTCCCCATATTCCTCCATAAAGTACTCAAAAAAAACTTAGAAGTTTTTTATCTCTATTTGATGTAATGGTTTTTGTAATCTCATAATGTCCTTAAAAAATAGTTCTGTAACTCTTTTAGCATTAGTTTTTTTATTAAATAAAATAAAATGAATCATCATATAAAAATTATCTACAATAATGAAAATGTAATCATTACCTCTCTGTGTGTTTGGTAATCCCAACACAAAATTCATACTAAAATCTATCCATAGTCCTTTTCAAACTAGTAATGACATATCCATCCTTGTATTTTGGGCATGTATTATTACTATTGTCACTTGTATTTTCACCAATTTAGGATATGTAAAATATATCCTCATCCAAGTTTCATAATGTAATAACCTCTAGTCTTGTGGGTTGCCTACGGAATGAGGCGAATCTCTAGATAGGGCTAGTTCCCTTAATGTACCACTTTGGATTACAACTACAACTAAAATTGGGGGTGAAAAGGGGGAAGGAAAAATAAAATTAAACTAATATAAGGGAGGTGATACACAAAATTACATGATGACATCTAACCATATTCATGTTACACTTGAAATCAAAGGACAAACTTAACATACACTTCTCCAATCTTCATCTTCTCACATAAATGTTACATTTTGAGGTTATGGATGAATGTGCAAAGATAGGAGGACTAGAAAAGAGGAATATGAGGGAAATAATTAATATGATAACTCAATAAATCTTAGACATTTATTATAACACTTCACATGCCTTGCAAGAAGAAACTTTCTAACTGCAAATAGATGATATAATGAAATAACATGCTAAGGAATCCATAGTCTGCACTTATGCAAAATCAAACATTCAAAATGAAAACACTAATAAAATTCATATATGAGGTAAAAATAAGTATTATTATTTATAAAAAGGTATACATTTGAGTAGGGATTCACCATACTCAGGTGGATCATAGAATACAATGGCCAAAATGACTAGTTCTTATAAAACTTGAGAGAGAGAGAAGAGAGAAGTCCAAGGGTCACAAGGAAAATTTTAAAGCTAAGATAAGTAGTTAATTATGAATTATAATAACATATTTGATGAATCATTCAATTTAAGGAGCTACAAGATTCAATTCAAGTCATAAACCTCATGAAAGTGGCAAAAAACTCCTCATTCTGGCTTAGAAAAATTGTCTGCATGATTAGACCTAATTGAATGTATTATAACTTATTTTGAACAGGTATGATGATTGTAATGAATTTAAAGTAACTATAAAATTACTATAAATTCATTTTTTGTAGGCTTGGTTATCTAGAATCACTTGGAAAGGAGAAATCATCATCTACTACTAAGAAAACTACTCTTTCATGCACCCTGCACACTTGGATTCAAAAAATGAATAATTTTTCCATTAAAGTCCATAAAATGTATTGAATTAAAATTATAAATACCATTCATGGCCTTAGAGGCATTAGTGGCACCTTAAAGGGCCATTCAATTGAAGTTTTCACACTTCTCCCTAGCTTGTTTACTAGTCTAGTTTTGATTGGCTAAGTTGAAACACTTAGTTTGGATACTTAAGAGTTTCTTATTGCAATAAATTTAAATATGGAGTTATTTTGGGTCTTAATATTCCTAAAAAACTTGATTTATTATCTTTAAACCTCTTGTATCCTGTATAACACAAAAATTGTTTAAAATAACCTATTTCTTCCATGTTTGTATAGACCTATACATACAAAAAACATGTAGAGAATATTGAGGGAGTAATTTAAAATTTATAATAGTTTCATGGTCCAAATATTCCATTAAATCATATTTCCAACTCCATTTATCCAAACTGGTCACTATGAAGGATTTCAGAGGGTTTTAGATTTGTTTGACCTCTTAAGGTTCATTCATAAAAATGATACATCTAACCTAAAAAAAATCCAAAAATATGGCATTAAAGACCAATTTTAACCTCCCCTAAATACTTTGTCACCCATTCAATGCTTCATGAAATATATGAGCATTGAAACTTTTCCTATTGAGCTTGTTTTCACTATTTTGCACAAGTTTGAGTGGTTTTGAGCTTAAAAGTGGCTCTCATAATGTTTTATATAAAATTCAAAAGTTATAAAACCTATATATTTACCTAAAAAATATTTAAAAATAGGTTTTAAATAGTATTTCATACTAAGAGTGTAAATGGTTATCTATTTGGCTTTCGGCTTAAGTATACTCAATAGGCCTGCCTACAACCTAGAGCTAACAATGACTTTATTGATATATTATATAAATTAAAATATATTATAAACATATAAAATAACATTATACACATTATTAAATAATTTTTAAATCCTCTCTCATTCCAAAATTGAAATTGACTTCTCATTTGGCCTTAGGCTTGACCCCTTACCTAATAGGATTGACTACACCTCCAAAGTTTTTTACCATCCTATCAAGTTACATAATCCTATGAGGTGTTACTTAAATTTTAATAGGTAATATACAAATAAAAATAACTCTTTGATAGTCTAAAATAGCTCTTAAGACCATTTATCTACTCCATCCCTCAAGACTACAAGGTTCTTGCATGGGAAAAGTACCCTCTATCTGAGAAAAAATAGAGGGAACTTCCCCTATTTAATAATGAAAACTGAGTGTTTTAGGAGTATATAAAATTTAAAATTATAATAAATACCAAAATTTAGCCTCTTTTTATGTCATTTGACCCATCAAAACATTAAATGTCAAGGTTGGTTCCTTCTAAAGTAGATTGTGTGCAAGGTTTCCATGTTATGGACTATGTAACTCATTATCTAGGATCCTCCTTGATCATTTAATAATATGAATAGGATTTATTTATAATTTTTTATATTAAATTCCTCTTATGTGATCCATTTGGACCCTCTATAACTCTAAATTGCTTACACTCCTCCTTGGCTGGCTTATATTGAGTACTATTTGACTGTGACTGTGTTTGTACAAATCGGGGTCTAAATAGTTATACTTCATCATGTTAAAGGATTAGGAAGCCTATATTAGTTTTAATTTATATTTTCACCTACTTTATTTATCATTAAAACTTATCCTCTTATCCTTCATATGCATTTGTATTCCTAAAATGAGTCCTCCTTGTTTGACTGAGAGACCTCCTCTTTTTACCCTACTTATAGGTGTACCTTTCATTTTGTCATAATGTTTTAAATTTATGTTTGAATATTGAAGCTCATATAACAATTTTTTATTAATTTATTCATCTTGAAAAGGTTATGCCACCACTAAAACACCCATTCTAGGTCACTATTGTCATACCTAGTTGTAGATGCACAATTCTCTAAGAAGGGACAGCTATAGGTGTATGGTGGGGTCATACATTGCATCTTGTCCCATGTTGAAAATTTTTGAAAAAAAATAGGTATATTGATACCATTTAATATATTTTATCATTTAATGGATTATTTAACTATATTCCTCTATACCACTACCTATAAACCATGCTTAATCTATTGTCTACCCACATTTGGTTGTAGGTGCATCTTATTATATCATTTGTATAGACTATACATGTGTATAAGGATTAAAACATAGGATATAAACTCTTTGAAATAAATTTAGGTCATTAATTTTCAATTTAACATCTATAATAATTCAAACATGGTTGCATGGTCTTAAAATAAACCTTGGTTAAATAATCCCTTTCATAACTCAGACCCTACGGATAACACTAATTCTAATTAGTGCATAAAAGTGGATTTTTAGAACCCCCAAAAACTATCTTCCATATACCATTATCTCCTCAAACCTTGTAGAGTATTTTTACCATATGAATGATTCAAGACAAGATTATCAATATGCATAGAATAAGTGGCAACCTTGTTGTACATTATCCACAAAATGGTGAGGTCCTCTATTTTCCCTCTTTAGGGACTGTGTCTCAAACTCAATCATTTTGTGTTGGACATGGTTTCAATCCTATTTACTCAACTTAGCCTTAAAATTTGGTCTTTCATGATATATAAAACACATTTGACCTCAAAAAGTATTACACAATTTTTTTCCATGCTCTAACATGATTCCTTAATTCTATATTAAGCCACATGTAGGAGGGCAAAGTCGTGTATATAGGTAGAATGCTTCTTTAGATGTCATGGAGTGAGATTAATTCATTATCAATTGGTTTAAATGGTCCAATTATTCTATCATTACCCTTAAATGAACCTTTCATATTTAAATGGTCCTAGAAAATTTATCAATAACTTATTTCCAATGTGCATTCCTCCATTAGAACACCTGCAATTGCACATTCTAATGATAGACTGTGGACATGTGTGGAGTATGACTAAAAATAATGAAGGTGATTTTTATAATGAGGTTTAAAGGTATAGGGATAATAAATAGGACATTTAAAACATATAAAATACAATAACACAACCATATGAATCCATGATCAAGCATGAGAAACCAAAAAATGGAGGAAACTTCTCTGTCATCCCATATGAGACTATTCTACCAATATGAGATTATTTACTCATCAAAAAAAATTAAATTGTTAAACTATTCACGGATATAATTATATAATGAATTAAAAATAATTTGGAATTATCATAACCCACTAGATTGTATAGAATCCTCCAAAACAAGGAAAGACCTATAGGGTGCATGAAATAACTAGTAGAATTACATAGTCAAATTCATGAAGCAAAAGAAACCATTATTTGAAATTATTATATATAAATTAAGTAATTTATGTGTACTTTAACCTACATAAAGTGTTTTATATAGAACCTCTTGAGCTATTTATACCAAGAAAAAACATTTAAGTCACTTCTGCTTGTCAAAAAGGGTGAAAAGAGAGATGAATGGTTTTGAGAAAGAAATGAAACTTCCACATCAAACCAAACATGTAATTAAGAATGAGGAATCTAAAGAGGCACTATTTGACCATTTAACACATGATGCACTTCCTAAGGAGGTCATACAAGTGCCAAACTCTTATTTTCCCTTAAGAAAACTACCTTTTCTTCTACATAACTTACCATATTTCAATTTTTTTAGTTACATAAGACTTTTAGGGACACATAGGGCATGAAATCATATTTTTAAACCTTCAAATTTCCTAATAAACCTATATAAATAATTAAATGTACCCTTTTGACCCTGAAAATGACTCAAAATGATTAAAGGGACAAAGAACACTAATGACCAAGGCTAGTATAACATCAATTGACCTTAATTAACCTATAAAAAACTTTTTTACATCCATAATACACCAATTACACACCTAAAAGGTAATTTTTTTACCTATAGGTGCCCCAATTTGACATAAAAGTCAAATTTGGTTAACAAATTAGTGACTCATAGGGGTAGTATGCCTGCTATACTAACTAGACTAGTAGCCTTATTAGTCCATTGGGATTAGGGGTCATCTAAAGTCTAAGAAAAAAAATAAGCCTTTGATCATTGACCAAGACAATATAACTAATGAATACCTCAATCACACAAATCAAAGGACACACACAACAAAGAAAGCAAACACACATGTGCTCAAAGCACTTAGGGGAATAAAAAAACAACTATTATGTATACTTAGTAACTAATCACACCTCCCTCTTGGATTGAAGTTAAATATTGAGAATATTCTTGCTTCATGACATGATGGATTGAATGAGGCATATAACCTTTTGTCTTTTAGCATTGATGCCTCCAACTTTTCCACAATGTTTGCCAACCTCATTGGCATGATGTTCAATGAGGACCAAGAAACTAAAAACAATTTGAACAAGAAAATGAAATCATATTCCATATAAATATCATCATATTTGTCATATGGATCCTCCATTACATCTTCAAATGGTGATTCAACAAGGCATACCTTCTTATCTTCTATAGTGCTCTCAATAAGATTGGGCTTCCTCTAAGCTTTAAGTTATTCTAGCTTATCAAAGAGATTTGAAAATTCTTCCCAATATTAGTCATTATCTTCCATGGAAGACTCTTACTTCACCTTGTCATACACTTGGCCCTCAACTTGGCATGCTTGATGCAACTCTTGGTCCAAGAAGTTGAGATATTTTTGGTGTTGTCTCTCAATAACCAACCTTTAGAGGCATCTATCAAAGCATCAATGGTGACTCTAAGGATACATATAATAGTAAATCAACCCAAGTTATCCTTTGAATATTATTAGTAGTGTATTTTTTTGTGTTCTTGCTTTCAATGAAGTTTCATGTCTGACTTTGGTGTTGAGTTTTTTTCTCTACAAGTTGGTGAGACATTTCAAGCTTGTGTCATTCCCTATAAATATGAACAAGTCTTTATTCAATATTTTCATGATCCTTAATATCCTTAATATTACTTTCATCAGCTCTAATATTATCTTTATCAGCCCATTCATGAAGTATATCAATCCTATAATCAACCTTCTCCATGTCTTGCTCCTAGTCAACCTAGCCACTCATTAAGCCAACCCATTTCCACCTTCAAGAATACACTCTTAGGCTATGAAATGTATATGTTGTATCTTTATACTCAAAGGGGATGTGGTCTATATATTCTTAGTCATATTATTCATAGGGTGACTGAAGCATTAGAGTTGATCAAAAGAGAGTGGGTACCTATTAAGAGAGTCAATTGCCAAAGGCTCACAAGTAAGATGCTTGATGTGAGTCATCTAATTTCTTCCTTATAGGATAGGATATAATTTCATGAAATGAAATATCACCATACCTATCAACCTTCATACCCACCTCCACAAGTTTCCTATCAGTCACATATGACCACTACTAATGAGCCAAATCAAAGATATCAAAGTCATCCTCTACCCAATTAGTTGGAAGAGAGAGTTGAAAGGAAACATATTGTATTTAAAACTAATATTGATAGTCAAATTGAGTTGGATAATATACATTTTCATCAGTCCATGTTAGTATCCAAATAAGTGGAGTTCAAGCCCTCATTTCCCTCTCATATTGCATGCCCACCACCTCAAAAGGAGACCTCTAATCCTAACATCCTAATCTAGAATAAGATAATAGAGTCCTAGGTAAATAAATAAGAGAAAATACTTCACAAATAGTGTGAAGTTGAGAATACTCTTGATCCTATACAAACCCCTCCCACCCTTCCTCAAATAAAGAATTCTAATCCTAATATCCTAAGCTGGAGTAAGATAGTAGAATCATGGGGAAATAAAGAGGATGGAAGTTTGGTTGATAAAGACTATGAAGTGGTGAATGAATTTGAGCCTTTTTAAGTTCCTCCTACCATTACTCAATAAATTTCTTGTGTCCCATGTCGGCCTTCATGTATTCCTTATGATTATGATGTTTCCTATGAACTTCAAGAGAAAATTTTCCAAGAAAACCTAGCCAAACAAATTAAGGAGTTAGAGTAAAAGATGAGGTTTCTAAATCAAGGTGTGATGGATGGTTTAAAACCAAAACAAGATCCTATGCCTAAACACACCCTATTCACCCTTCCTCAAGAGAGTCCTGAAGCTTAATTAGATGTGAATGAAGTGGTTTCCAAATGGAAGGAAGAAAATCAAGTTATCTTGGCCCAAGGTCTACCTCTCTTTCCTCAAGAGCACCCAAAAGATTTCCCAACTTTACATTCTTAATCTGATTTTGAGCCCTATTTTCCACCTCCACCAACTAGTTCCTTTTGTCTTCATCCCATCATCCTATGACTTACTGGACCTATGGTATGAGAACATAAACAAGAGTAGCTCATTGATAAAGAAAGATAACTCTTGCTTGAAGAAGACATACCTCCATGGAAACCTCATTGGGATAGGTCACATGACTTCATGATGTTTAGTCTTGGCATCACCATGATGGAGAAAGAGATGGAAGATCTAGAATCCCTTGAAGAAGACTCTACATATGATCAAAATGTTTTGGATGATTACCTCCAACATGAAGATTAATGTGGTATTAAAGATGGATAATAATTTCAAGTCATCCCCAAAGAGGTGGTAGTCCTAGAATAATCTCTTGAGACCAATGTGGGAGTTATTGATCTTTAAGATGATCCAATAACTTATCCTAATCTTAAATCACCATCAGATGCTTTGGATATTGAAGAACATCAGCTTGATGACATCATACATCAAGAAGATAATATTAAAGAGGTAGTGGCACTAGAGGTAAAGAGGATAAGGATGATTGGAAGCTAAAAATGGATTTATTTCAAGAACTTGAAGATATTTTCCATCTCCTCAAAGTGTGAAAAATAAAGTGACAACAATTACCACATGAAATGTCTTGTACCTTGAAACATATTATTTCACACATCTCTTCATCTTTGGCCAAAAATACTTCTCCTCCACCAAAGCTATTGTCTTTGTCTTACCATAATGTGTAGCCAAACTACCACTGAGAAATTCTCTTATGATATTATCTCTTATAGACCTAATTGGAATACATAATTTTTTTATCTTTGAAGAGATAACCATGCTACATAAGATACTCATCATAAACATTACTCGTATCTCCTATCAATGAATTTTTACATTGCTCAACGATATTTCCAAAATCTATATTAGTATCATATACTTCCTTAATAAATTCAAATCCAAATAATTCACTCAACATGGTAGTTATCAACCCCACTTGCCTACTCAAATCATAATCTACCTAATTCTATTTTCCTAATTTTTGATTCAACATAAAAGTATAACCCTAAAAGAAAGACACCCACTTTGCATGCCTACTATTCTACCTATTTTGAGTGTTCACATACTTCAAATCTTCATAATCAATAAATAGGATAAATTAATTAGGCATTAGGTAATGCCTTCAATGTCTTAATGTTTGTACAATGGCATAAAATTCAACACCATACATGGAATACTTTATACTTACCTCATTCGATTTCTCACTAAAATGTACTATTAGATTACCTTCTAGACTAGATAAAAAACTAAATCCCACAAACAAAGAATCACAATCACCCTTAAACACTTTTATAAAATCTATTAATACTAAAATAGTATTTTTCATAATTTTATTCTTGAACCACTCAAAGCTTTTTATTGCTACCTTTTTCATGAAATTTTTTTTCCTCTCATATAATTTGTTATTAGTGTAACAAGATTACTAAAATTATTAATAAACATTATATAAAAAGTATTTAAATGATGAAAAATTCTTACTTATATTATTCTCTTTTGGAGAGACCACTCAACAGTTGCCTTTACTTTTCAATTATCCATTCTTACACCATCTATTGAAATTTTGAATCCCTAAAACACCAAACTATTCCGCATAAACATACACTTATTCAAATTTGTATAGATCTTTTCCTTTATTAAAAATTCTAATACCATTACAAAATGCGATAAGTTCTCTTATTTAGTCTTACTAAATATTAAAATATCATCAATATAAACCACTACAAACTTACCACTATATTCTCATATCACTAGGTTCATCACCCCGATAAATGTGTTGGGTGCATTAGATAACCTTAATGGCATCACTATCAACTCATATAAAAAATATCTATTTGTAATTTTTTTTTCAATTAATCTCCTTCATTAATATGAATCTAATCGTATCCAATCCTTAGATTAATATTGGTAAAATATTTCACACTTGCAAGAACATCCATCATATCATCTAAATAAATTATAATAAACTTATACTTGATTGTAATTTTATTGATTTATATACTATTTACACACATATTCCATCCTCATTCTTTATTTTTATTTATTAACACTGATGTTGTACATGGACTCATGTTCTCCCTTACTACACCCTTCTTCACCAGTTCATAACCTATTTATTTAATTCTGCATGTTCTATTAGAATCATACTATAAGTTTCTTGATTAGGTATAGATGATCTTGAAATCAAATCAATATGATTTTCAATATCTCTCTTTGGTGGTAAACCATATGGTAACTCATCAAGTAAAACATCTACATATTCTTTCAACACTACTTCTACTTTTGTAGGTACTTTCACCACTTATGTGTCTTCTTTCTTCATTATTAATGCACAACAACAACCTATCACCTTCATGTATTTGATAAATTATTTTTCAATCAAAATGCTTTCATCTTGACCTTATTCTTTAAGAAGTAACAAAACTACATTCATACCACCTTTCCATTAACTATACTTGTTCTTTGCTCCATCATGAATTGATTTTCTATCAAACTATCATGGCCTTCCCAATACCACATGGCATGAATCCATTACTATATAAATCACACCATATTTCATCATTATAAGTTTTACCTATAGATAAATTGATTAAGCACCTCTTATCTACTTTAAATTCATTCCCTTTATTAAACCAAGAAATTTGATAAGGATTATGATGGTTTTCGCACTATAAACCTATTTTCTCAATCATGTCTTAAGAAACCATATTTTCACAACTACCACCATCATCTATAATTAATTTTCATATCTTACCTCTTATATTACACCTTGCTCAAAATATATTTATTTGTAGCCATGTATCACAATAGTATTTATTATAAACATGTTCCTTCTTTTGATCATTCATTGTTCTTCTAATCACTAGATTTTCTCCATTATTTGTTGCTACAACTTCAATATTTTTCTCTTTTATTATAACTTCAACTAAACTCACTATTGGGTGATCCTCTTATCTCCTTTCTTGATATTGGTAGTGTGGACACTCTAAAACTCTATGTCCCTCTTTTCCACACCTATAATAGACATAAGACATGCATTAATTTGGAAACCATCCTTGACCACCACCATAGCTTATTATTATCTAAAATCCTCTTCTTTTTTATTGGTATTAAAACCTTTGTCTATTATCTTCTTATCTTTCTACACCATGTGATTATTCTCCTCTAGTCATATTAAACCCACCTCTATTTGTATTAAATCCATCTCATCCCCTTATTGGAGGGGATATTCCTCTTCTTGTCCCAATAGATGTTCTTCTTAAATTATGTCTATTTTTTTTTTATTCTACCTTCAAACATAATTTATAAGCTTCCTCCATGTAAATTTTTCTATGCATGCTTAATTCATCTTATATATAAAGCTTTAAATGATATACATACCTTCTAACCATCTATTTTTTTATTTCATCATGATCCACTCATATGGAAATCTTGTAAAATTCACATGTATACTCTTATATACTATGATCTTTATACCTTAAATTTTGGTATCTTTTATAGGGTTTGTGCATAATACATAAGAATAAATTTCTCCCTCGGCTTCTTCTACATCTTTTTTCATGATTTGATCTTCTCTTTACCTTTTATATTTCTTTCCTTCTACTGGTGATCCCACCAACTCATTTCATGTCCCTTGAATTTTATGCATGAAAACTTTACCTTCTTGCCTTCTCTCATAGTTATTCATTCAAAAAACTTATCCATGTTATTCATCGAATTTATCAACTCCTCTATTTTTAAACTTCTAACATAATTTGTAACGTCAACCTTAATTCCTTCATTCCTTACTTATAAAGCTTTAACCATCCTCTCTTCCATTGATGGTGATTGTTCCTATTGCTCTTATTATTTTAAAATTTATTCTTCATGATCTATGTCATCCTCTACATTATCTTCTATTGTCCTTTGTCTTTGATTCAAAATAATATAAGTTAATTATTCTACTTGCCTCTATATTTCTTGCATAATCATGTTCATCTGAGTGATTCCTCCTTATCTTCTCACCATATCTTACATATACAATATTTGAACTTACTTTGATACCAAATAATGAACCCAAATACTATTATGACAAGATAATACAAATAGGAAAAGATTATAAAATAATAACCTTTATTGATTCATATTGAATGATTCAAATAATTAAAAACAATCCATAAATAAGCCTCAACTTAGAATTGGAGTTGACATGAAAAATTTGAAATTCAAAATAATAAAACTTGACCTTCTATTTTTAGTAATTTTTGAATGCAAGTGCTTATGGCTCTAAAAAACTACACAAATAAACTAAACACTAAAATTAACCTATCAAGTGAATATCAACTAAAGTTCAAGTTAGGTTATAAAACTATATAATTTTTAAAATTATAAAAATACCAAATATAATATTAAAATATAATGTTAGACCCTCATATGGTCACATGTGGCTTCCAAAAAACATAAAAAAAATCCATAACTAGATAGGATGGGTTATGGATGCACTGTATGTTTTGAGACAATCATTTTGGTGTAAATATGGGCTTAGATGGATATAAAAATCAAAATTGATGGCCTATAGAAGTTTAGCCTCTTTTTATACATCACCTTATCACATTTTTGAGCATCACCCCTTTTGTTTCACACTCTCACCATTTTATGAGCACATTCATATTTCATTCTATGATTAATTTATTTTACTTGTCATCAATTTTATTCTCTTCCGAATTCCTAAGAGAACTACATTTAGCCTGAAGTCCATGTTAAAATTCATGTCCATAGGACTATGTAGGAAACATCCAACTACCTATTTCATTTGGATTCAGCTCAACCACCCCTTACTTATTCTTTTATTCCCCTTCCCATGTTAACATACCTATGTCATTATTCTATATAGCCTAGGATAAACCTTTATCCAAGTATAACACTTTTATTACACATATGTGAATCTTATTGATAAGTAGTTAATTCATTAGTTTTATGTATTATATTTGTTTTTTTAATGTGTTATATTAGTTATTTGTTTTATATTCTTTAGATTAGTTGTTTGTTTCATCTAACTTAGGTTAATTTATTTATTATTTTAAGTTTGTTCATTTTGAGAGTTGTGTGTCTAAGGATAATTAGTTTATAAATGAGTATTGATTACTACTTGGGATTGAGTTTATTACTTTTTAAATTTAGATTGTGTTTTTATGCCTCCCTTCCCTTTGATAATCATAGGTTTATTAAATTATGTTTACACTTGAGTCTTGATTTGTTATATCTTGTACTTAAGTTATGAGAATTTGTATTCACTCCTAAACTTAGTTTATCACATTATCTTTTCACTTTTCATTTGATTGATCATATCTCATAGATAAGTTGATGATATTTTATATTTAAATTAAGTTTTTACATGAGTATGACACACATTATTATTATGGTTTATTTATAAATATGATGCATAATGTCATGCTACAATAAATATCAAGCCAAATGATATATTGATTAATTGTGTCAGTGGTATATCCTCTTATCACAATAGACCTACCCAAACACCACCCTAACACATAATAATTAAATCAAAAATTAATATTAATCACTGTTAGCTAGGACATGCATCTTTGTACAAGCAAGTAGCCCAAATTTATACATTCCCCTATGCCATCTCATCATTAATATGTGTTTTGGATCCATTGTGTGAGCTCCCTTTACCAATTTTCCATAATAGGTAAAATTATTTGGATTGATCACTAATCATGATTGCCTTACTATGGCAAAAATAAAATTGTATCATGTTAAAATCTACTTAATTGGGGTAAGCTCACTATGCAAAAGATTAAAACAACCTTGTTAGGGAAAATACTTATTTCAAACGTTAGATCATGTCATTTTCCTCTTTTTTAGGGCCCATTTTATGATACTATTTCCCACCCACAGCCTTGATGTGGAATTTAAGACTCATCAACTTCCCTTTGGGGCATCAACATGTGACTATTGGCTCATAACAACCTTTGAATGTCAACACATCACTTTTTAAATAGTAAAATTTTCAACATAATTATTTTTTAATTATTTGAGAAGAATTTATTGTGCCTATGTTTTATAATGACCACTCAAAAATTTAGACACTCCTTTTCATCCACTTCCATTTCTAAAAAAACTTCAGACTAATTTCTAGAAAAAGAATGCATAATTAAGCCAAGAAATCACCTAAACATCCCAAATTCATATGCACATTGGACATAAGTGCCTAGAATTAAATCAAGGCATACAAATTTGGGGAAATATCCTATACAAAATTATAACCTCTCATGAATTCATCTCTAGTGAGTTTTCAACCAACAAATTGACATTTTCAACCAATTAAGTGGGGTACTTAACTTGATTCTTGAAGTGACCAAAAGATTAAGCATAATTAATTAAACAAGTAAATAAAATTAAATGTTTAAGTGAAAAATACATGTTGAGTTACTAAATATGTAATTTATAAAAAGGATTTATCAAAAAAAATATGAGGTCATGATGATGTCATCATCCTCAAAGTCAAGAATTGTAGAATATCAACATAAATGCCATAAAAATTAGAAATGTTGAGTCATGCCTCTATAAATGTATAATTAAAGCCATAATTAGTTTCATTTGGACTCCCAAACTTAATCCAATCCTAAATAAACATTAATTAGAGTTAGTTGAAAACCTATAAATACAAGTGTCATGACCATTTTTAGTCACCTAAAAGTTGTATTTGGATGTTAAGAGTGTTGTTTGAGATAACCCATTCCTAGTTTAGCCCTAGACCTATCCTAGAGACTTTATCACACTTTCCTAGCCATTTTGCATACCATAGATGTCCCTAGTCATCCCAAACATAATCTTAGACCTTTATTCTCAGATCATGATCCTTTATGTCCAGCAACCTACTATTTAGACAATAGTGCCACATTAAGGACACTAAATCCACAAGATGCTAGTGTCCCCAACATGGTGCTAGTGTCCCTTACCATAAATCTCCCAAATAGATATATTTTAAAAAATTGAAACCTCTTAAGGTTATCCTAATCACATTTTATTATTTATACAAGTTACTAAACACTATAAATACATGACTTTTAAAAATCTATCCACTAGATGGAAAATAAATGCAAAAACCCTATTTAAATAAGAAATAAGTTGAGAAAATTCAAGTTTATTAATCTCTATTCTACCCTAATTATACATACTATCATATACAGTTTCTATAATCTCATATTTCAAAGATTTCTAATATCAAGTACAATCAAAGAATTCAAGACCACTATCATTCTAGCTGATTTAACCTTTATTGGGTTTTACATGTGTAATTACCTATGTTTGGTTAAGAGGTTGAGATGTCTAAATTAGTTAAATAGATTTCAATAATGAACATAGTAATTTGTAAATTAATTTTACCTGGATTAACTTTCTATAAATAAAAATAAATAGGCTTAAATAAATACTTTGTTGAAAACATACTATCATAGATGATCTAGGTTATAAAACTTGAGATCTGAGTAGTTCTAAAAGTTGGAAGCAAGTTTATGATATTCATCTAATCATTAGACAATAGAATATAGTTTGGACAATAGTGCCATACATGTTTAGTTTCAAATATGTGGTGTTAATTTCCTCTGTGTGGGACTATTCCTATTTTTAGGGAGCACCTACACCTATGTCTATGTGTTCTATTCTTCTGAGATCAAATATTTTATCTATATATTATACTTATAAAGTTTGATTTGATGTGAAAACACTAGTTATATTTATAAGTGTGATATGTTCAAGATTTTAGTATATTAGTAAGATGAAATGGACATCCTCAACATCCCACTATGTAGAGAGTTTCCTACATACCAATACTTTGGAGAGGGATCATGTTTGATGCAGTTCTCCCACCTAGTACTTGATGTATGTGCAAGTGAATGCTAGAATGAGAGTGGCCTTAGATTCCTTGAATGTGCTTGAGATTTAGAATGCTTGAAAACTAGACTTAGTTTTATTTGTAGATGGTAGTATGCAGAAAGTAGGGCAGAATAGGGATAATGTACCTTGATTTTGCATAGCTTTAACTTTGGTTTAAATAGTTTTTGCATCTATCTTACATATAGTGAATAAAGGAGGATTAGAATTGTATTTATAGGTTTTTTTTGTTTATGTAGATAATAAAATGAGATTATTCCAACCTTAAAAGGGGAACACAATTGAAAAAGTATCCATTGGGTAGATTTGGTGCTAAGGATAGTAACACCTAGATGGGGACACTAGCACCATGTGTATGTAGTGTCCTAAATGTGGTGATAATGTCCTTTTGGTAGAATTATAAGAAATTTAGATTGGGTTCAGGACTCTGTCTTGACTATTTGTAAGCTAATAAGGTCTATTAAATGGTTGGAAATACAAGTCTAAGGCTCTAAAATGCATCTATGGCAAGCTTAGGGATAGGGTAACTCAAGTGATACTCTTATCATCTAATTAAAACTTTTAGATGATTAAATTTGCAAAGTTAAATGACTAGTATAAATTAAAAGGAAGTGTACCTGGACTTACCTTGGAAGTAAAGACAATGTATCTGAGTTTGAATATGTAAATCTAGGTCTATATTTGTGAAACATGAACCAAAGTAATGTCGTGCAATGAAGCATGTAATAATTAGTCCTTACTAATGAGATAATCAAAACCAAAAGACTATGGTGAAATGAACTAAGTAAAGAGAGAAAGGAATGAATACACCCCATTGGGTATGTAAAGCAATGCATGAAATTGGTGACAACTTGCATGTGTGAATGTGTATAGAGATCATATCATTGAATAACTTGAAATGATCTAATGGTTTACTTAATCCTCATATGGGTGGCTCAAGAACTCAATCTAGTTTTGACTCCATCATTACCCACCCTTGATTAGTGGACCTTGATTTTAGTAAATAACTTGGATAAGACTGCATGTGTGTTAAACCTTCTCATGTAGGTGGCTCAAGAAATTAATTAGGACATGAATCCATCATTTCTACCTATTTGAAGTAGATGAATTAAATATACTATACAAATTACTGAAATTATCTAACTAAGTAATATAATTTTATATTTATCTCTGTGGCCACTCGAGTATATTAGGTAACTTTGACCCACTAGGGAATCCCAACCACTATAGATGGAGTAAGGCATTAATATAGTGACAACATAGAATGTGATAAAAACTTTATATAACATAGATAATTACATGGATTTTTCCATTCCATCTGATCAATCTCTCTAAAGCTAAGTCTATAGAAATTATGTGTTATGCATATGCCCCCAATCTAGTACTTGAGTATACTGAATCTAAATCAAGTATGTAATAACTAAATATATGTACTAATATAAATGTATGAGTGATAATTATTCCCTTAAATATAAATATATGGTATGAATTTTAATTTAAATAATTGAATCTACGCTAAATATAAACATAACTATGAAACCTATGACTATATCTATGTAAATCTATACTATACTTGGTGTACTGGTCTAAATGATCTGGACTATCCTAGAGCTTTAGCTACTATATAATACCACCCTGTAGTGGAAAATAGTTTCCTGTGGCACTAATGTCCCAATTTATGTACTAGTGACTGCCTAGTTTGATCTATGTATGGTTTAGATTGACTATTGAACATGTGTTCTATTTTGTGTTTGCCCTGAGTCTGATCTCTATAACTAAGCTTATGTGTTGAAATATATTTGATATAATAAAAATATGAGATTTATCTCTATGAATTCCTATATAAATTACCCCTCTTTTGAGGTTAATTTTGAAATATGTGGAAGAATTTCCCTCTAAATAAGGAAGCTCTACAAAATGTGTTATCTTGAGCATGATATTCCAATATAATGTACAAACATAACATTATAATGTAAATGTATTTGATAAATAGTAAGAAATGTTATATTTCAATAGTAATCTATAAATAGCATGAGGGTATCAAGATAGATGTATGAAATGTATAAAAAAGTAAAATCTGAGTAACTACCTAGGGTGATGGGGCATGATGTCCATCAAGGCTCCCAAGTAGGATAGGTAGATGCATGAAGTAACTAATGGTATCAAAAATTTGTGTGTGTATGTGTGTGTGTGTGTGTGTGTGTGTGTGTGTGTGTGTGTGTGTGTGTGTGTGTGTGTGTGTGTGTGTGTGTGTGTGTGTGTGTGTGTGTGTGTGTGTGTGTGTGTGTGTGTGTGTGTGTGACATGCAAATACAAGTGTCATACTATATAAGAATACAAATAAGCAAACATGCAAGCACATGAGGCACAAAAAAGGTAGGCCAAGGGGCCAAAATACAATGGATATGGGTACATGTCACTAAATCAAAGAATGAAGACATAGAAGGACATGTTTGAATGTCCATATATGAAAATAGTAAGTAATTTAGAATAAATCCAAAAAGAAGGAAATGTTTAAATGTTCACATATATAAGCATGAAATAGAACACACAAAGGACATGGGCACACGTCCTAGGCATACAAATAGAAAAGTGGCATAGAAGACAAATACAAATGCCATATTCAAATTCCCTCAAAGATGTAATAAGCATAGTAACACAATCAAGTATAATATAAAATCTATAAATGAAAGCATTTATAACTATGCAATATAAATCTATGTAGATTATAGGGTGTATATATACTAAGTCTAACTAGTGATAGTCAAAAAATCTGAGCAATAAGGATTAATGATTAATACCAAGATAAATCAATGAGAAACTAGAATGTATATTATGTAAGATAGAACTTGATTATATAAATTATGTATGTGATGCCTCTGAGTGGGTAGATGTATCATTATATAAACTTGGATTGGTTTGAATGCCCTCAATAGGTAGATGATAGCTGATTTGGATTAATGTAGTGGACTAGAGTCCTATTTGGAATTTACAAGCACTCGACAAGAATAAGTGAAACATGTGTATGATAAAACCAGATATACTAGGATAGCTAGCATTATGAAATATATAGAAAGTAGTAGAAATGTAAACATAATAATGCATACAATCTGTAAAATTTTGTATTTTTGAAATTTTTGAATGTTTTTCTATTTTGGCATACTATATTATTTTTGTGTTTTTTGAGTATAAGCTATGTATAATAAAATAAAAATAAATTATGTACAAAAAGAAATGGAGAGAAGGAAGTATGTAAAAGGGTAGGAACCATACTAACCAGTAAGTCTCATGGGAGACTCCCTATCACTATGGCCTATGTAAAATATAGGAATGATAATCTCTCATGAAATCTGATTTCTATGTTATAGTTGAATATTTTTGTAGTAGAAATATGAGTATTGTTCAATACCAGAATCAAAATAACTTGGTGGGTTAGAAGGAATTGCCTCATACTATGGAGTTGAATTTATTAATTCTACCTTAGAATATTGATAGTGATTTTTCCCTTTAAAATTGTGATTTTTGTAGACATATGGTGTTATGGAAGCTATTTTGATAGAAAACCTATTTTGATAATGCTTATTGGTTGAGCATGCTTTTGGTTTTGCAACTTAGGATATGGATCTTTATGTAACATTTATTATGTATATGGATGTTTTGACTTGATAAAATATTTTAATGACTAATTTACTTTAGGGTTTTCAATAAATATAGAAGCTTATTAACCAATATTATTAACTTATAGAATAGGATAAGTGATGCCTTGGGCCTATCTGTCTAAAACTTGGCTATGATAATCATACTATTATAGATATTTATGACCAAAATTATACTATATTGAATGTTGATCCACATTTGGAGAGGTATATTTGATTGATTTAACTATTCTTGTTATACTATTTCTTGTTTTTATTATGCTTTTGAAACCATTTGTTGTTATGAGTTACATTTTAGAAACCATTTTTGTATTGTTTTTTAGGTTTACCCTTTTTGATTTGGTATATGCTCCATTGTATGTTGTGTGGATGGAGTGTCATTATGTGATTCATTTGTATCCATGATATTTGTATTTTCATTTTCAATGCTAAACATGAATTGGTGTGGTGCCCATGCATTATATGATATGCATAAAATATTTGGATCTCTTCATTGGGTGTAGAGGAGGAAGGTTAATCCACTTATCTTTAATCATGTATATTATTATCTCATTAGATATCTTATTTGACATTTAAATTCATTTTGAATCACTATTTGGAAATGTATTTTGTAATTATTTTGTGTTCTGATATGTAATAGTGTTTTCTACAAGTTAATTAATTGAAGATGTATAAACATGATTTACACTATTGTGCCCTGAAGGACATTATCTTGTAAATTATTTTTCAAAGTTTGTAATGTTTTCACATAATATTTGATTCTAATTTTTTAAAATGTTAATTATCTTCCTCATACTAATAATTTGATCCCTTAGAGTTTCACAAGTGTAAATCCTAGTTGTTTCTAATTGAACATGTAAGCACACACCTTGTAGGGAAGAAGTGTGAATACACTAAGTAGGGGGATTATTGATAGTGTCATAGGTTGCATCATATCATGGATAAATGATAACATGGAACTAGTTATATGGAATTTAGCTATCAACCTCATGGATATGAGGAGGATAAGGAGATATTATTTCTTGTGTAGAAGATATGACATTAAAATTTGAAACATAGTGGTTAGTTTATGTGATAAATCCTCTATGTTGGTATGGGTATACTTGTTAATGTATTCCATATAGGATAAAGATAACATGAAAGAAAATAATGAAATGGGAAAGATATTATAGTTGATTTGAAATGTCATGTATTCATATGTCTATGTGATTAAAGAATAATTTATTAATTATTTTGAACATAGAAGAAAGATAAAATGTTATAGAATATGATGAATATTGTATTTGATAGTAACCATCATATATACATGTATTGATGTCTTTTCTTAGTTAATTCCAAATTAAAGGGGATAAACATGAAAATGAAAGTATGAAACTTTCCAATAAAAAGTAATTTATTTCTTCTATCATTATTATCATGATGATATGAATTAGAAGAGATGTGAATCTAAAATCTAAGTTTTGGAACTAAAATCTAAGTATAAATAGAAAAGGGTACAAACCCTAAGTGTGTCTAGGGTTAGGGTTTTTGAATTGAGGGTCTTTTTTCAAGAATTTTAATTAGATGTAAAATAAATTAAAACCCTAATGAAAAAATGATTTTAGTTAGCTAGTTTGTCTAAAATAAAATAAAATAAATAGAAGTGGGCATCCTTAAATTTATTACACAAAATATGGATTAATGCAAGCTAGGGTTTTGAAAAAATATTCCAAGTAAGATAGGTGTTGACACTTAGATTCAAACCCTTAAGGATATTCTCATATCTCCTCATCCAAGTGGCACAATGGAGTCATCTCTCTTATTTTGGGTGATAATTTTGTTGAGATGAATCTCTAGATAAGAGGCTAGCTCTCCTTGATGCACCTTTAAATCTCTCTCTAATATATCAATCGTGTAAGACAAGGGTTCAAGAAAAAAATAGTAAAATAAAAAATGTGATGAACCAATTTTGATATCCTTATATTTGACTAATAATATGCTACTTAAATACCAACACAACTTTTCTCACACAAAACTCACAACTCCTTATGTGTTGTCACATCAATGTTTCACATGTTAGATTAAAAAAGGCATTTAACATTTAGGAGAGCAATGGATGATTCCAAGAAATAATATAGTCATAGAATACTTCTAAAATGTCTATACACTTAGAATATAATACTAACAAGCACCTATAATGACACTCTTTCAACACATTGGTAGACCATCAAGAGTACAATCTAGAATAGATAATCTTTCACTAGACTAGACCGAGAAGATTTAAGTCATCACTCAATAGTACAACATGTGAGTGGAAAAATAACTTGTATTAATTCTTTAATAATCTTTTTATTGTAAATCTAGCCAGAGTTTTCCCAATAAATAGTGGAGGCTACTCAAATGAGCCAAGAGAATGCATATATATATATATATCTTTTAGAGGTGGAGCAAGCAAAGGAAGTCCAAGGGTCACTTGGACATGTGTCATCTTGAGAGAAATAGTTACATTTGCATGTGGGAGAGAGGTGGAAGAGCTATGCCATGTCACTAAATAAATTAGTTACAAATGAATAAGTTACAATTGAAACAAATACCTTAGTTATAATTGAATCAACTACAGTTGAATAAGTTACAACTAAACCAAATGCCTCAGTTACAATTGCCATTTATCTCTTTGCATCAAGTCTTTTCCTTTGATATTTTTACTTTTAACCATTTTTGCAGACAATTTTCTTGAACAAACTCCTTTAGACTTTTTGTTTCAGCATTTTCTCCTGAGAGAATTCATTTAGCTCCTTTTTTTTGATTAATTTCTTTGGGCTATTGAATGACCTTTCAACTTTTGAAAATGGACTATTCAGTTCCTTGAAATGTTTTTTCAAGATTCTTTGAAGTGGACCTTCAAGACTTTGAAATGACCCTTTGGTAATTTGAAAAAGACCCCTTCAGAAAAGTTGCAAGTGATTTTAGAAGTGTCCTTCAAAAAATATGAAAAAGACCCCTTCAAAAAAGTTGTTTTAGACAAAATTTTTGAAATAATTCCTTCAAAAAATTAAAAAATTACCCTTTGAAAAAATTGAAGTATCCTTATAGAAAATTTGCAAGTGCCTTTCAAAAAAACTAAAAATTGTCCTTCAAAAAATCTATCTCAGACAAATTGTCTGAAATAATTTGGCACTTATCTAAAAGAAAAGTCTAAAATAAGTAACACTTAGTAAATAAAAAGGCCTAAAAGGATTACTATGTAAAGGCTTAACAAAAGACCAAAACCAAACTTCTTGAAAGAATTAGACTTGTACATTTGTTGCAATCTTTGTCAAAGAACACTTCTTTTGAAGAAAATATAAATACTGGTGAAGCCAAAAGTATAGAATTAGGTAGCTAAGTTTTCAAATTGGGGTGCTCAATTTTGGCCTGAAGGGCTAAAATTTGGTCAACAATAGGTTCACCAAATTATTTTACCTTTTTATGGTTTTACATGTGTAATTACCTATGTTTGGTTAAGGGGTTGAGATGTCTAAATTAGTTAAATAGATTACAATAATTAACCTACTTATTTATAAATTAATTTGAACTTGACTAAATTTCTATAAATAATAATAAATAGGGTTAAATAAATACTTAGATGAAAATAGACTATCCTAGATGATCTAGGTTATGAAACTTGAGATCTGAGCAATTTTGAGTGTCATAAGTAGGTTTCTAATATATATCTATTTATTGGATAGTAATGCCCATGTATTTTTTGTAATACTATTCTTATTTTTAAGGAGCACATGTGCCTGTGTATGTTTGATTTGTTCTTCTAGGACTAAATATTGTAGTTATATATTGTACTTATAAAGATTGATTTGATGTACAAACCCTAGTTCTATTTTCAAGTGTGATATGAGTAATATTTGAGTGTGTTAATAGGATGGACTAGAAATCCTCAACACAACACTATTTAAAGATTTTCCTACACACCAATACATAGAAGAGGGATCAAGTCTAATTTAGTTCTCCAAGCTAGTGTTTGATGTATGTGTAAGTGAATGTCATAATCAGAGTGACCTTAGATGCCTTGAATGTACTTGAGCTTTGGAATGCTTGAAAACTAGATTTAGGGTTGTTATAGATGGTATTATGTATAAATTAGGTCATAATAGGGATAATATGCCTTGATTTTGTACAGCTTTATATTTGCTTTAAATATATTTTGCATCTATCTTCCATATAGTGAATACAAGTTGATTAGACTTATAGTTATAGGCTTTTATTGCTTGTGTAGATAAGAAAATGAGCTTAAATCAACCTAATGAGGAACACACATTTGAAAAAGTATTCATTAAGAATATTTGGGGATAAGGATAGGAAGACCAAGTTGGGGACACTAGTACCATGTGGATGTATAATACCAAATATGGTGATAATGTCCTTTTGGCATAATTCTAGGAAATTTGGATTTGAGTTAGATGTGATAGTTTAGGGACTATGTCTTGACTAGATGTAAGTGAACATGGTCTATTGAATGCTTATAAATGTAATTCTAAGGCTTTAGAATAGGCCTATGAAAAGTATAAGGATAATGTAACTCAAGTGACACTCTTATCATTCAATTAACATTTTAGGTGATTACACTAGCATTCACTTTCACTTGCACCAAACACTAAGTGGGAGAACTACATCGTGCTTAATCCCTCCTCAAAGTATTGGTATATATATAACTCTCTTCATAGTGAGTGTTGAGCATGTCTACCATATACTACTAATGAACACACATTTTTAGCTCATGACATTATAACAAAGAGGATTAGGGTTTACAACATAAATAAACTATTATAGGCACAAAATAGAGTTTTAGACTTCATGCATGTAGGAATCTAACCCAAAAACACATGCACATGTGCACCTAGAATTTAGGAATAATCCTACAAAGAGGACACTAGCATCATTTTTAATACACTAGATCCACATGGAGCTATTATCTAGGTGTGGTGATACTATCTAGGAAGGGATTTGACCTAGGGTTCGTATTAATGACACTCAGATCTATCCATAACCCAATTTTTATCATTCAGTTCTTTTGTGATAGGTGTCTTCTAGATAAATATTTATTACTATTTTTAGAATTTCAAAACAAGTCAAATTCTATAAAAAAATTAATGGTTATTTTATGCATATCATTTCACTAATTTAGACAAATCATCCCTTTAATCTAACATAGTATTTACACTAGTAAAACCCTAAAAGGTTATAATTGGTGAACCTAACTTACTTTGAATATTGCCTAAAACCCTAGTTTGCCTTTTATAAAATTTTTTAAATTGAATTAGGGTTACATATTTCTATTTTTTTTATTCTATGGCATAACCTAGTTCATTATATAAATATAAAATTAGGGTTTCATTTAATTAATTTAATTAAAATTTTTGTAAAGCAACTCTAATTCAAAAACCTAATCGTAGATAATCTTAGGGTTTACATTTCCAAAAATCATATTTTAGATCCATGTGTTCTATTTTTATTTATTTCAACCATGATCATAATGATAGAATAAATTAATTACTTTTTATTTCAAATTTTAATAATTTCATTTTCATGCTTCTTCCCTTTAATTTGGAATGAACTTAGAAAAGACATAATCACATGTATGGATGATGCTTTATATTAATTGAAATATATACCATATCTCATATCATGTTATCTTTTTCCTCTGTGAAATTACATTAACAAGAAAATCTATACACACATAGAGAATTTAACACATAAGCTAAAAACTATGTTTCAAATTTCAATGCCATATCTTATGCACAAGAAAGAGTATCCTTCTCCTTCTCATATCCATGAGGGTGATAAATATTTTCCCTCTAACTAGGCCCATGCTATCATTATTATACAAGATGAATAATCCTATACCAATTTTACTAACTCCCATAATTATCCTATTCAAACATATTCCTTAAAGGGTGTGTACCTACATGTTGAATAACAAACAACTAGGGTTTACACTTGTGACACTCTAAGTAATCAAATTATTGGTATGAGAAAAATAATTGTATATTTACAAAATAAAAATCAACTATTAAATGAAAATATTACAACTTTAGAAGATTAAATTACAACACAAAGGCCTCCAAGGCACATTAGTGTAAATCATGTATAGGCATCTTCATTCAGTCAATTTGTGGGAAATAATTTTACATATTAAAACATGAATCACAAAAAATTACATATAAAAATAGTGATTATAAAATAATTCAAAGGTAAAATAAGAGTTCAAGTGAGGTACCAAGGGAAATTATTAAAGCTAAGTTGATCAACCTACCTCCTCTAGACCTAATGAGGAGATCTAGATATTTTAATGAATATCATAGAATGCATGGGCACCACATCGATTCATGTTTAGAATTGAAAAGGAAAATGAAATAGATAATGGACAAAGATGGATCACATAGTGACACATCATTCACATAATGTACAATGTAACATCTACATATTTAAAAAGGGTAAAATTTAGAAATAGTACAAAAATGTCTACCAAAGCATAACTCAAAACAAAAAAAAGGTTCACAAAGCACAATTAGATCAAGAAATAGTATGACAAGCATAGGTAAAGCAAAAAAAATATGAAAATCCACCTTTACAACATGAGGCTCAAATTTCAAAGTAGTATGGGTTTTGTCAAAATTATCTATAAGAGTTTGATTATCATGGTCAAGGTCTGGGCAAGCAGTCCCCAAATAATCACTTCTCCTATTAGATTAGTTTATAATATTGGTCAATAGGGTTTATGATTTATTGAAAATCCTAAGGTGAATCAGTCACATATAAAATTTATCAAGGCAAAACATCTAGATACATAAAAAATGTTACAAAAAGATCAAGATATTAATTTGTAAAGTCAAAATCATGTTATGCCAACAAGCATTCTCAAAATAGGTTTTCTATAAAAAATCCTCCACAACACCATATGCCTAAAACAAGAACAATTTCAAAGGGAAAAATAAATTTCATTGTGCCAAATAACAATTTCAAAAGGTTAATTCCATAGTATGAGGAAATTCCCTCTATCATTCCAGGTTATTATGATTCTAATGATCAATAATATTATTATTATGATGATTAATAATACTTAGATTCCTACTGCAACCATATTGAACTATATCATAGCATTCACACTACACAAGAGATCACCATCCTATTTTTGACATAGGCAATAGTGATAATGAGTCTCTCATGAGACTTGTTGGTTAGTATAGTTTCTCTTCTCTTGTAAATGATTTATTTTCTCTTTCTCTTTGTACATAGTTTATTTTAATTTACTTGTACATAGCTTATATATATATATATATATATATATATATATATATATATATATATATATATATATATATAATAAAAAAATAATTTAACATGACAAAGCACAAAAACATTCAAATATTACTCAAAAAACACAAAATTTATAGATTGTATGCACTACTTTCTTTACATTTATTATATTTTCCAAACACTTCATATGATGTCTATCTTAGTATAGTTGGTTTTATAATACATACATGATTCACTTGTTCTAGTCAAGTACTTTCATATTGATTACAAGACTTAGGTCCACTACACTGATCTAGACTTGTTATCATCTACTCATTGGGGGCATATACTCTAATCTAGGTTTATTTATTTGATACCTCTACCCACTTGGGGGCATGTCATACACATTTTCTATTACTAGGTTCTATCCTTACATCCTTTACATTCTAGTTTTTAAATTGAAGATATTGATCATTGCTACTCATACTCAAATTTTTTATTGACTATCATTAGTTTAGATTCATCATATGTACATCATAACATTTACACATATCTATACTACATTCATCCACACTTTCATTTCCAAATTTCCAAGTTTAGACATGGTTATATGATACATGTTTGTTCTATTTAAGGGCATTTGAATATGTAATTGTTCTTTATATCCATGCCACTTCTATTCATGTATGTCTTATACATGTGCCCATGTCCCTTTTCTATCCTTTCTTGATTATGTAGACATTTGAACATGTCTTTCTATGTGACTCTAAGACAACTTATTTGTTGTTTTTGTATGTGGAAATTTAAGCATGTCCTTGTATGTCTTCTTTTCTTAGATTTAGTGACATGTCACCATGTCTATTGTATTGTGGCCCCTTAGCTTATTTTATGTGCCTTGTGTCTTTTTTATGTATGATTTTTTTGTATGCATCATGGAAATGACACTTGTATTTTATTGTTACACATACCAGTTCTTGATTCCATGAGGGACCTCATTTATCTAGCCTTCCTAAATAGGTTTTATGGTGGAGATCATGCCCCATCCCCCCTAGGTATCTACTTATATTTATTGTTATACACATTGATTAAATGTATTTTTACATCCTTGTGTAATGCTATATACACCATACATCTTATATGGCATACTTATACTTAGATTCTCTTATATTCTAATGTTATGTATTAACATTGTATTGGATTATCACATAATTATCATATATGCTCTAACACGTTTTGTAGAGCTATTTATTTTGAGGATAGTTATTACACATGTCAAAAACTACCATCAAAAGAGGGAAAATTCATAAGGGTTTATTACAAAGATTAGAATATTACATTTCATTCATAGATCACTTTTCTACACACAGGCTTAGTTTCATTAAAACAAACATAAGTAAGACACATGAAAAAATAAGGTCTCAAAAAGTATTTTAGAGACTTAGGTTTTAGACCAAACAAATATTAACAACTATAATGGGACACTTGCACCACAAAGAACTACTATCTAAGACATGGAACTACTATCTAATAGTAACCAGTTTTAGGGTAGTTTAGATTATCCAATATAGTACACTAGGTACACTATAGTTTTACACAAATATAGATATATATTTGATAATTATTCTTGGATTTATCTCAAATTCATATTAATTTCTCAGGTTGGGGGCATCATGCATGAAATGGTCATTCCCATATTAATTTTAGGTACTCAAATATACTCATTACAACTCAATCCATAATTAATATACTAAGATATCATATTGCGGGCATGTGAACATCACATTGTTTTCATATGATCAAATACACACATGTTGAATAGATGAAATGGAAAACTACATTTCATTCTATATGATGTAAATAGTTGATATAATATTCTAGGTTGTCACTAGTTTTATGCCTTACTCCATTTGTAGTGGTTAGCATTCTTGAGTGGCCTAGCACTGCCTAATGTACCTAAATACCAATGGAATTGACATACAAAGTTAGATATTTTTATCAATTTGCATAGTTTAATTTCATACGAATCTACTACACATGGGTGGGAAATGATGGATTCATAACCTACTTGAGTTATTAAGCCACCCACATGAGAGGGTTAGACACACTTTCAGTCTAATCCAAGCTATTCATATGTCATAATCCACCAAGCAAGGGTGAGAAATGATGAAGTCAAAACCAAATTAAGTTCTTGATCCACCCACATATGAGGATTGATCAAGTTATTAGCTTAGTCCAAGCTATTCAATGATTTGATCACTATGTATATGCACATATAAAGGTTGTCACTATGTTCATGCATTGGTTTGCATACCCAATGAGGTGTTTTCATTCCTTTCCTCTTTCCCATCTATTTAATTTATTTTACTGAGTTACTTATTTATTAAACATATTTTTCTTCTTATAATATTTCTTAAGTAAGGACTTATTTATGCCTGTTTCATTATAGGTCATGCTTTAGATCATGCTTCACATATGCAAACCTAACTCCACATACTCAAACTCAGCTACATAGGGTTCACTCCCTAGGTAAGTCCAGGTAGACTTATTTTTATTTTATACTATTCATTTCACTTTGATGCATTTTTATCATTAAGGGGGGTAAATGTAATCACCTAAAAGTGGTATTTGGATGCTAAGACTATTTCTTGAGAGAACCTATTCCTAGCTTATCCCTAGACCTATCCTAGATATTGCATCACTTTTCTATCCATTGTGTAGACCACAAATGTCCCTATTCATCTCAAACATAGTCCCAAATCTTCATTCCTAGATCCTAGCTCATCATGCTAAACAACCTATTGAATAGACACTAGAACCACATTAAGGACACTCAATCCAAATGGTTCTAGTGTCCCCAACATGGAACTAGTGTCCTTTATACTTAATCTCTTGAATAGATATATTTTCAAAAGTTAAACCCTCCTAAGGTCAGCCTAATCACATTTTTTAATCTACAAAAGCTACAAAACACTATAAATACATGTATTTTAAACCACTATCCACTAGATGGAAAATAGATGAAAAAATCTTATTCAAATAATAAACAAGTTAAGAAAAATCAAGGTTATTAATCCCTATTCTACATAATACCATCTCAACATACTACAATCTACATCTACGCTAAGCCCATATTTCAAAGATTTCTAATTTAAAGAACACTTAAAGTCTTTAATACCTCTATAATTCTAGTATTCACTTGCACTTACACCAAACACTAGGTGGGAGAGCTACATAATATTTTATCCCTCTTTAGAGTATTGGTATGTAGGAAACTCTATTCATAGTGGGGTGTTGAGGATGTCCAACCTATCCTACTAATGAACACACATTTTTAGCTCATTTCATAATTGAAAGGATGATTAGGATTTATGACATAAATTAGTTGTTATAGGTAGAAAACAAAGTTTCAAACTTCATTTGTACAAGAATAAAACCTAGAAATATAGGTGCAGGTATACCCAAAATTAGGAATTGTCCTAAATAAAGGACACTAGAACCATTATGGTGCTACTATCCAATAAGTGATCTGACCCAAGGTTCCTATTGATGACACTCAGATCTGTCTCTAACTTATTTTTTAGCACTCAGATCTTCCACAATAGGTGTTTTCTAGATAAGTCTTTATTTACACATATATGTTACTATTTTTAAAAAGTTAAAATAAGTAAAATTTTGTAAAAATTAGTTCTTATTTTATTCATATTATTTCAATAATTTATACTACTCATCTCCTTAATCAAACATAGGATTTACACTAGTAAAACCCTAAAATATTAAAACACCATTCTTAATCAAGTTTTTGTGTGCAAACAAATAATGCCAAATTATTAATGGAAACCTTCCTTGCCAAAAAAATCCAAGAGAAAAATATGAATATGACAAGGGGAGGTGTTTCCCATAAATAATTGACATTGGCAAAGACCACTTGATCATAATATCAAGCATAAGCCTTCTTTCACATTGATTATAATATGGAGTAACTGTAGGAAGGTAAATGGTGTTTTTATCTTCCATACTTATATTTATTTGTTTTGTTATAATTTTTCACCCTAATAACTATGATTAGACTACTATTTATCATTTATTATTATTTTTTATCCACTAACATGAGAAATTAACATTATATTCATAATCATACATTACATATTGGTATTGGTTTTATCTGAATAGGTGTGCCAATATATAACATAGGATTATGAATGCAATGTTAGTTTATATTTTTAGTGTATAAAATTAATAAAATAAATTATATCTAGTATTTTAAGCCTAATTACTAGGGTGAGCAATGACAAAAATAAATAAACCTACTAATGGAAGATAACAACACCGTTTACCATCCTAGAGTAACTCCATATTACAATCGATGTGAGAGAAGACTTGTGCTCAGTATTATAGTAACATGGTCTTTGATGATACCATTTATTTATGGGAAACACTGCCCCTTATCACTTTGGAATTTGGTTCTTGGCTTGTGTTGGCAATAAACCTTTATAGCAATAATTTGGCATTATTTTTTTGCATACAAAAGCTTGGTCAAGAATGGTCATGGAATTTGTATTTATAGGATTTAAAATAAATATAAACCAATTTTATTTAGGCTAGGGGTAAGGTTGGGAGTCCAAAATAAATTAATGATGGATTTAATTATGCATTTATGGAGGCATGGCTGAACATTTATGACTTTTATTGCATTTATGTTGATATTTTATAATTCTTAACTTTGAGGATGATGACATCATCATGACATCACAATTATTGAAAATTCATTTTTATAAATTACATATTAATTAATTTAAAATGTATTTTTCACTTAACTATTTAATTTTATTTACATGGTTAATTATTTATGCTTAGTCTTTTGGTCACTTCAAGAATTGGGTTAAGTACCCTGCTTAATTAGTCAAAAATATCAGTTTGCTCAATAACAAGCTAACTAGGGATGAATCTGTGAGAGGTTATCATTATGTATATGGTATTACCATAAATATGGATGCCCTAACACAATTTTGGGCATTTATGTCCAATGTGTAGATGAATTTGGGATGTTTAGGTGATTTCTAGGTTTAATTGTGCATAGTTTTCTATAAATTGGTCTGAAGTCTATTGACACACAAAAGTGGCCAAAAATGAGTGTCTATAATATCCTCATGTTTTAAAACTAAACATTATATATATATGATTATTTTTAATTCATTAGCTACCCATACCTCAAGCTTATTATAAACACTTGACATTGGAAGAACATTATTGCTTCATTTTATTTTTCAAAACTTCATATTTAATCACAAAAATATTAAACTCCAATAAAGATCACTAAAATAATTAAGTTGATTTTTGACACTTTTGTGTCATATTTTCAGTTTTTTGGTGATATTTTATGTGTATTTGAATTAGGCATTTACTATGACACAAAGTGTATAAGGCCTTGATGAGAACTACATATAACAAATACATATGTTCTAAATTAGTGATTTTTCTTAAAGTGACACATGTTGCATAAAATTATTATATAATCAATGCATGTGTCCACATCTATATAAAATTTTAAAATATATTTTTTTTACCAAATTTGATCACTTTTATTTGTTTTTTACTACCAAAAAATATTTTTAATTATTAAATTTTGGTTCATAAAATAAATTTTATCGATTTCATTAAAAATTGATTAAATAAAAATTTATATGAATAAATTCATGTTTAATAGAGGATCCAAAATTATTCAAATATGAATTAAATACAAAGTTAAGCTTGTTTATATTTTTCAATAAATGAACCAAAATAATAACCATTAAAATTCAAGTCCATAGAAATAATTAAAAAATATTTTCATTTAAAATACATATTATTTCATCATCAAACTTCAAACTTTATGCAAAAAAATTCAATTGTAGCTATAATTAGTTATTTTCACAACACACACTTATATAAATGGGAAGTGAATGGGAAATGAATAAAATGGAAAGTAGAAAATCATGACTACTCAAATTAACTATAATTAATGTGTTAAGCACGGGATATACTAAGAGGGGGGTGAATAAGTATATCATATATCTTATAAAACATTCCTTTAACCAAATTCCACTTAATCAAAGATTCAAGATATGCAATAAAACTCAAATAATAAACACCACACAAGATAGAGAGAGACACCAGATATAACGTGGAAACCTAATGTGGGAAAAACCATGGAGAACAATCTCAAGTATATGAAAGAGCACCAACCCAAACAATATTCACAAGCACAAACTTGTAGGAGCACCATACCCCTTTGCCAAGCACCAACCCACAGGAGCACCAAACCCCCTTGCCGAGCACAAACCTAGCAACTATTCATGAGCACCAACCCATAGGAGCACCAACCCCTTACCGAGCACCAACCCCTTATCGAGCACCAACCCAACAACAATTCATGAGCACCAACCCACAGGAGCACCAACCCCTTTGTGTATACCACACACCTATCTCTCAATGTTGCTATATCAAAAAATGATAGTTCAATACAACATCTCCTTCCTCTCTCTCACCTTTGCTCTTCTAAGCTAGATATAATAAATACAAATCATATTCATCTCTCACAATTTCTCTTCTAAGCTAGATATTACAATATCAAATCAACCTCTATCTCTCATATATACAAATGGCTTCTCAAGCCTTTATTTATAGCTTTCCAAATGACCTTTTTCCTTCCCCCTTTGTGACCCTTCAATCCTCATGGAAAATGGCACCAAATTTGTATGACCCTTCATATTCTTGCCTTTGAAAATTCATGTGGTGACCCTTCATGACCAAAGACATCCTTCCCACTTTTGTCCTTATCTTGGTGACTTTTCGTATTCCTCAAAGTGTCCCTTCATGATAAATTGTACCCTTCCTTATTTGTCTTCACTTGGTGACTCTTGGAATTCCCCAAGATGACTCTTCATGGGAAAATGCATCCTATCCTTCTTTTGTCTTTATCCCGTGGCTCTTTGACTTCTCCATGGGCCCTTCTTTTGTCTCATATGCAACCAAAAATATATTCATAATATTAAATAAATATTAACTCATATTAGCCAAGATATATTTATTACAAACAACATTGAATGAAATGGGGCCTTTATCACCAATAATGCTAGACCTTTGACATCAATGACAATATTTACAACAATCTCCCCGTTTGTCATTGATCGAAACCTCAATCCTAAAACTACCACATCTTGTCACCTACACATATTGTCATCTAAAAACATACAGTAACTCCCCCTTACTATAGTAACCTGTACCTATTCCCTGTACCTATTTCTTGCACTTGTACCTATACCTATTATTCTCCCCCTTTGACATCAATGGCAAAGGGCTTACCTAGAGCTAACACTTAGCTCCCTCTCAACTGATGCTGAACATCAATGGTAGGAAGTAATAGAAATTAATCCCAACTCCTGTCACTGATCTTTGAATGTATCCTTTGATCATGCCTTTGAGAAGACATCTGACAATACATATACATTGTTCCCTATCCTTTGAGCATCTGCAATCAACTCATTTGAATCTTTTCTTCTAATCTCATAACCTTCTTTATGAAACTTTAATGTGTATCCTTGATCACATATTTGACTAACACTCAACAGATTATGCTTAAGACCTTTTACATATAAAACATTCTTAGTCTTAGTTCTACCATAATCCAAACTTAAAGTACCTTTTTTGGCTATCCTGGTAGTGGTTTAATCTCTAAATCTTACTATACCACCATTGATCTTCTTTAGAATTATGAACTTACTTTTATCACCTATCATATGCCTCAAACATCTGCTATCAATTAACCATGGCTGATATTTACCTCTTACATGCAGAGCTATCTAAACCATCATAGAATCTTTAGGTTGTTTCTTCTGCCATGAACATGTCTGAGCCTTCTTCTTGATGAATGGAGCTTTGAAACTCTGATCCTTCTTGACTGACTTGAACACACTTCTACAATACTGAGCTATGTGTCTAAAGTTGTTGCACTTGTAGCATACTATGGTCTCTTCATCAAAGCTTGATAGAGGAGCAAAAGAGTTGTGGCTTCTACTTGACTCTCCTTGATTTTCCTTCTCCTTATTTTTGAATTATTAGCTCTTTTTATACATTGTAATTTCTTGTGACCATATCCATAACAATAAAAACAATAGCCACAAAAATAAGGCCTGTCTGTATATCTCTGACCTAATTTTATTTTGTAGCTTTGTTCTCTCCAACCTTCTCTATTTGAAATGTCCTCTGTATTTTTCACTTCTCCCCTTTTTGTTTCCTCTTTTGTAAGAGCTTTAGCATAGCTCTTTTTCTTTTCAAATCTAATCCCTGTCTTATCTGAATTTGATTTTTGACTTTCCAATATCTTATTTAACATGTTAGTGATATCTTCAAATTTTGAATCACTGACTAATTTATCACTAACTGCTTTCTTAATATCTTCTTTTAAAGAGGCAATTTCAATAACAAACCTTTGACATTATTTTCTTACTATTTACAACTATGATGTGAGGTCTTCTTCATTCTTCTTGGCTTCTTCAAAGTGTGCTTGTAGATCTTCAATCATTTCCTTTGACTCTTGTTCATTTTTCTTGATCTGGCACTTTAATCTTTGATTCTTCTTTTGAACAGCTTCTAACTCTTCTAAGGCACAAATAAGCTCTCCTTCCATATTCACTTCAACTTCCTCCTCTTCTTCTTCTTGATCATCTTCATGTATGGCCATGAATAGAATCTCTTCTTCTTTTGAATCCCTAACTCCACTATATTTGCCTGAGCTAGGATCCTTAGAATACAGGCTCTTCTTCTCGAATCCCTTCTTAGATTTGCCTTTGAAATTCTTCTTGTATGTAGGCTTTTCTTCTTCATCATCATTAACCTTATCTGGGCATCTAGTTGAAAAATGTCCAATATTTCCATAATTAAAACATTTAAAAGGTATTTTTCCTTGATATTTCCCTATTCCTATTTTTGGCTTGTGAATGAAAAGTGTTGCATTGTCATCTTCATCATCACTAGAACTATCACTTGATTCTTGAATCTTAACTTTCTCCTTCTTTGATGTGTTGAAAGATTCTTCTCTCTTTGAGGGTTTATCTTGTTCTATCCACATCTCATATGCAGTGAGAATACCATGAAGCTCATCCATCTTTAGTTTGGCTAAATTCTTCATCTCCTCGATTGTTGAAACATTAACATCATATCTCACTGGTAGAGATCTCAAAACCTTTTGCACCACCGTTGACTCATCCAATGTTTCTCCAAGACCTTGAATCTAATTTATTATTTGATCAACTCACAAAAGATAACTTGCTATATCTTTTTCTTCTTCCATCTTCAAACTTTCAAACTACCTTCTAAAAGTTTGTAGCTTAGCTTGCTGAACCTTTCCATCACCTTTGTAAATATTCTCAAGTTTTACCCAAGTTTCATGAGTAGATTTACATTGCATAACTTTAACAAATTTAGATTGACATAAACCACATAAAATAGCATTTAAAGCTTTAACATTACATTCACTTGCCTTCTTTTATGCTAGAGTAATTGTAAATGTCTGTGGCTCTTCATATTCCTCCACCATTGCTTTCCCTATGTCGAATCCAAGGGCCATCAAATAAACCTCCATCATCATGCTCCAAAAATCATAATTCATTACATCAAACAAAGGTGCCTTATTTCCAAAAAATCCTTCCTGTGACCTAGCCATCATGCTTTCCCGACCTACCTTCAAGCTATAAAACTTTTCAAAAAGGAACCTGTTCTGATACCAATTGTTAAGCATGGGATATACTGAGAGGGGGGGTGAATCAATATATCATATATCTTATAAAACTTTCCTTTAACCAAATTTAGCTTAATCAAACATTCAAGATATGTAATAAAACTCAAACAATAAACACCACACAAGATAGAGAGAGACACCAGATATAACGTGGAAACCCAATGTGAGAAAACCCACAGAGAAAAATCTAAAGTATATGAATGAGCACCAACCCAAACAATATTCACAAGCACAAACTTGTAGGAGCACCATACCCCTTTGCCAAGCGCCAACCTAGCTACTATTTGTGAGCACCAACCCACAGGAGCACCAAACCCCCTTGCTAAGCACAAACCCAACAACTATTCGTGAGCACCAACCCACAGGAGCACCAACCCCTTTGCCAAGCACCAACCCAGCAATAATTCATGAGCACCAACCCATAGGAGCACCAACCCATTTTTGTATACCACACACCTATCTCTCAATGTTTTTATATCAACAAATGATAGTTCAATACAACATCTCCTTCCTCTCTCTCACCTTTGCTCTTATAAGCTAGATATAACAAATACAATTCATATTCATATTTCACAATTGCTCTTCTAAGCTAGATATTACAATATCAAATCAACCTCTATCTCTCATATATATAAATGGCTTCTCAAGCCTTTATTTATAGCTTTCCAAATGACCTTTGGCATTCCCCCTTTGTGACCCTTTAATCCTCATGGAAAATGGCAAAAAACTTGTATGACCCTTCATATTCTTGCCTTTGAAAATTCATGTGGTGACCCTTCATGACCAAAAAGGTCCTTCCCTCTTTTTTCCTTATCTTGGTGACTTTTCATATTCCTCAAAGTGTCCCTTCATGAGAAATTGCACCCCTCCTCTTTTGTCTTCACTTGGTGACTCTTGGAATTCCCAAAGATGACTCTTCATAGGAAAATGCATCCCATCCTTCTTTTGTCTTTATCCCATGGCTCTTTGACTTCTCCATGGGCCCTTCTTTTCTCTCATATGCAACCAAAAATATATTATTTAATATTAAATAAATATTAACTCATATTAGCCAAGATATATTTATTACAAACAACATTAAATGTAATGGGGCCTTTATCACCAATAATTCTAGACCTTTGACATCAATGACAATATTTCTAACATAATGGGAAAATTTATGATTGGAACTTAGATATATAGTGGATAAAAAACTTTATTTCAAATAGGTAAGTGAAAACATAATGTCTAACCACTTGAATTAGAGTAGTAAATTATCAAAACAAAAATAAGCCATATAAAAATGGTGCACACCCACTCTAAGTAAAAAAAATAGTGACTTATTGAAATTAAATATGAATGGTGTGTCATAATATTAAGATAAATCCCTAAGTAAACTCCTTATTTTTTTGGGCCATAATGATCACATAATACTATAAAAGTCTTCATTTTTATTTGGATCCATTTCTCTTAATGGAAATATTTCATGAGTTTTTAATATAGAATATTATTTATTTTTAAGTATTCTACTTCATAATCACCATCATCCTATCCCAAAAGAATTCATTTCGAATCTTAAAAATCACATGTACACTAAAAAAGAAAAGTATATATCCCACAAAATTAGAAAAAATATAAACATCACAATAACCATCATGACCATGAAAATGTTTTATAAAATTTGGGGAACTAGGATAATGATACACATTGATTAGAAAAATTCTTGTGTAAAATAAAAACACTAAATATATATAATAAATGACACAAACTGATTTATAACTTACTAAATTTAGAAATATACTAAATATGGAAAGTAAAAAGGAAAAAAAAAATCTTAGCTAGAAAACTAAGACGTTTAATGTTTTTAGATCTAAAACTAACATGAAGACTATGTTGACTAAGTGCATATCCAAAATCAGAGTTGTTAGGGATTCTAGATAAGAACATTATAAATATATGGTAGAGCATTACACTATTATGCCAATAAGTACCAATGTCTTGAATGTAAAAGAGATATGATTTTTTTGGGTGGGTTCACCTTAATCTATGTGTTCTATGGACTATGTGGGAGCTTTCAATATGGTGTGAAAATAATTGTGTCTCCTCTTTCACTTGAAATACTATTTCAATGACATAATAATATGAATGCAATCAAAAATTAAAATGAGGTTAGTAAAAGTTTTGCTTGAACTAAACACCCCATGTGTTGATAATTTCCTACATACTAATAATTTAAAGAGGGATTAAAATCCATGGATTTCTCCCATGTTATGGTGGTGTGTGAAATACTAGTGAAAAATGATATATGTTGGTGAAATACTAGTGTTATCAAGTTCTTAAACCATGACTTATGGCCTTATAAGTGTATTTATATTGTATCTTAGGGTTACTAAGGTTGTATATAATTATAATTAGGATAAATAGGGTATTTTATTTTAATGTGCTATTAGAATTATGATATTTTTTCATCATGGAAGTCTCATCGGTGAAAAATTATTTGAAATGTGGCTTTATATTGATATTTTTGGAACGAATTTGGATGGATATTGATAAAATTATGGGTCAAACGTTTCACAAAATTTCATTTTATAAGGTAGTTTTTATTTAGTGGGAGGACAAGAGTGGTGGATATGGATAAGAGAGTAGTGCATTGTTGTCATAAGAGCATAAACAATTGATTTATGTACCAAGAATAGTCTATGGGTGAGATTGGACTATCTTGAATGGGGAATATGGATATTATAGTATCAATAGTTTTATTATAATAATGCATCATCTTTATAGAAAGTGAAATAAAGTGATCAATGGGCCCTAAAATAATTCAAGAGATAAGTGTGTAAAAAGGGTGGTCATAAGTGCATAATTTGAAATCAAATTTTAATTTGTGTCTTAATTTACCCCTTTTATTATAGTAATGAAACAAATATAAATTAATGGAGCAAAAAAAAAAGTGTGTACTTGAACTTACCTATGTAGTGTATACTTGGATTTAGACCATAATTTTGAAATGTGATTCACATGAATCTAAAATGAAACATGTATAGAAATAGTTATTACTTAATATTAATATCAAAAGGTAATAATAATAAATTTATAGATCAAATGTCAAGGAATAAATACAATTGATTTGGTACATGAACCATTGTGTTTTCTTAGTGTAAAACTAGTGACTGTAGAGGGTATGACCCTTGGATATTTCATTTATGTTGAATAACTTATATTGGAGTGTGTATGACCCAATCCTAATTTATATAATAGTTTTATTAAGAACTCAAGGTGGATTGAATTCATCATTACATACCTAGATTAGTGAAGTAGTTTAGAATCCCTATATGAATTTCAATAGATTGTTTTGGTATAAAATCTGATGTAAACATTGGAGCAAACATTTAGTATAATCTATGTTTGGTGTATAAAACATGGAGAATGAAAATAATTATTATTCCATCTATGAAACTAGTGAAAATTTGAACAAGGATCAAATCATATGCCACACACATGCCCCTAATATGGTATTTGGTGCATATGGATTATGAGACTAAATAATAACTAAAATTTGGACTAAAAACTATAGATACTAAAATTTAATATTTATTGCATCTCAAACTTTTACATATAAAAAACATCAATCAAATATCTACCCTTTATTATGATATCTCCTTGCTATTTAAATTCTTACATTCATCATCTCACTATGCCTAAGAGATGATCTCTTACTTCAATCCATATTATTGTAATGACCCAAGTCTCCTACAATACACATTAATATTAAAATATGATATACATACTTTAATATAAATTTTAGATGCATACCTTTTTCTTATCCATAGATACACTATTGGCCACATAAGGACACTACCTCTAATGGTAGTGTCCATATTCTTATCTAGTGTCTAGTTTCTAAAGGTCATCCAAATTTAAAATATTTAAAAACATATGGGTTGACCTATTTTTATTAATTAACATTACAATGATATATTTATGAAAGGTGTGACATAAATAATATTTTAGGCATTCTTATTCCTCATATACCAAATCTCATTCAGTTATTCATATAACTTATTTATTTTGACTTATTCATCCTATTTATTTATAAGTCATAAGATCATAATAAAATACGTATGAAACATTTAAAGAGTATCCCATGAGTGATATTTTTTAATTTACAAGCTAGATCATTTAGTGCATCATCATATATTATATTTTAACCTTGTGCACACACATTCCCACACATATGATAGAAATACACAAGCCTCAGCCCCTCATATGAGTATTATATATGTAGGTAGTGATCATTTATAAAGGGTTCATAGGGGTCAGGTCGACACCATGAATCCACTAACCCATTTTTAATAAACTCATTATAAAGGTGAAGGTTGAAGAGCTAGGGTTTGACTAATTAGCAAAGATAGATAACATATATCCTAGATCTTAATATATCGACAAAAAGTCAATATAATAATTGATTAATTAACTTGGTCATATCAATATCCATTAATTATTTTGACTATACACCTGTGTCATAACTAGACATTATCATCAATGATAGTGTCTAGATCTGATGGTAGTGTCTATAGATATAAAAGTATAATTTACATAATCTAATGACTTATCTAAAATATCTATCCTACATACTTCCTACCTATTTCTATTCAATATTTACTTACACATAGTAAACCTAGCTAAGTATAATTTCTCTTTGGTATCCCAATTAATTAAACACCTTTCAAATTTGGTATTTTTTATAATTAGCATATCTCAATATTATGATTCAAAAAATTCATTTATCTATGTTGTCAATTGATTTCTTCGTTATACATTAGGTTATAGACATTCTAATTTAACTATTTTTATATTATTAACTTTACCCCACATACTTAAATTTAGGGTTAAACATTTGGTGAACCTAAAATTTATCCTCCAAACCCTAGATTGACCTAGGGTTTTCTAATTTATTATTCTTTTAATCTATAATTTATCATTTCAAAAATAATTAAAATTTAAAACCTAGAGTTTATTTTCCTAAAATCATGTTTAATATAGATACATATACTATTTATATTATGTAAAGATTTATTATGGTAACACTTTATTGGTATTCCCTATACATTTCTAAAATAATAAAAAATATAATCAAGTAGAATAAACAAATTGCACAATATAAAGAGAGTGTTTTAAAACAAGATCAAACTTTACTCTCTATTTACAACTCTTTTTGTAATAATAAAGAGATGGTATCTATTTGACAACATGCATGATCCCAACATTGTTTTATTCCTAAATCTTATTTGAGTGGCATCTACCTTCCCGCTCCCATTATTCACCCATGACTTATATTAGATGCCATGGTCCACTATATCACTACTCAAAGAGGTAAGGTTACCCAACCTATCCCACCACCTATTAATATACAATAATTCCTACCTGTTTCCATTATATATTTATTTACACATAGTAAACCTAACTAAGTATCATTTATTTTTGGTATCACAATAAATTAAAAATCTTTCAAATTTGGTACTTTCTATATTTATCATATCTCAATATTATAATTCAAAAAATTCATTTATCTAAGTCATAATTAATTGTCTTGTTATGCATTAGGCTATATCCCTTTTTCTTTGACTATTTGTATATTCTTAATCCTATCCCACATACTTAGATTTAGGGTTAAACATTTGGTGAACCTAACATTTGGTCTCCAAAACCTAGGTTGACCTAGGCTTTTCTGATTTATTATTTTTTATCTCTAATTTATGATTTAATAAATATTCAAGATTTAAAACCTATAATTCATTTTCCTAATATCATGTTTAATATAGATATATATACTACTTATTTTATGTCACAATAAATTATGGTATCACTTTCTTGGTATTCCCTATACATTTCCAAATCAATAAAAAAATAATCAAATAGAATTACCAAATGGGACAATATGAAGAGAGTGTTTTAAAATAAGATCAGACTTTATTCCTTTTTTTTTTTGTAATAACATAGAGCCAATATCTAGATGCCAACATGTGTGATCCCAATCTTTATTTCCTCTTAAATCCTATTTGAGTAACATCTACCTTCCTAC